>VDFB02000003.1:706859747-706875342 GCA_007258455.2 Sequoia sempervirens | reverse complement strand
CGTGGTGGTTAGACTCAATTACTTCCTTTCATATGTACGTTGCATTATACCTTCTCTCTTAAGCACTGCATTGACTCCTTTCACATCAATTAAAGGTATTAGCATTTGATTTGGATTACAACTTTTAAGCGCTTTTCATTCCCTTTCACATGTTGACTTGTTCTATCTCATGCACTGGTTTGAGGTGCCTTATATAACACTCATTCTCTTAAGCACTATGTATTTATGTGCACTGGCATTCATTCACAATACGTTGCCTTTTATCCAAGCCATTTGTCTTTTAAAAGTCTTGTGCTATATATGCGCTTTGTTTACTTTGTAAACATTTCAAAATACATTCACTATTATATATAAAATATATATATTATGGTATTATCATTATTATATATATATATATTCATAAAATCATTCTTTTTGGTAATTAAATATATTCACAATTATATATGTATATATATATATATATTATATATGTACACATATATATATATATTCATTGATGTATATATAGACATGTAAATACATGCATTAACATCTTTCAATATGATGACTCATATATTTATACTTATATATATGACGATCGATTACTCTCATCAATAATAATCATCGCGCGAAGGAAGAGGCTACGTTCATGAGTGTCAGATATGCTATTAGCAAGGAGTTTTCCAAAGTTTGGGTGGAAGGTGATTCTATGAATATTATAAACTATTTGCGTGGTACTCATCCCCCAAGCCAAAATGTGGATCAGCTAGTAAAGGATACAACAATGATGTTGCAATCTTGTGATGAGACTTGCGTTTCTCATGTTTATCGAGAAGGAAACTCTCTTGCTGATTTGTTTTCTAATTTGGTTGTCAACCTTAGTGAATTTCGCTCATGGGAGGAAGGTTCGATCATTCTCGAGGATGCTAGAATTTTTTTAAGAAATGATGGAGTCGGATAAGTTGTTGTGGATTTTATGTCCTTGTACTTATTCCCATTTGGCATGCTTTATGGGTGTCTTATGGCTTGTGCACTTTTTTCTGGTTAGCTTTCACCAGGGCTTTGTGGGTTCTATTTGGGCTTCCATGGGTGGTGATAGAAGTAGAGTTGAGCCACATTCTTGTGGTGATATTCAGAGGAAGAAGAAGCTTTAGAACATCCTTCATCATGGCAACTTCACTCCATTTTTGGAGAGATTACACGGTCACGACCCTGATGCCTCAGCCAAGTTTGTCTCGCTTTGGCATAACTACAAGTTGGTTTTGAAAGGGATGGAGGTAGAGGTGAATGAAGACCTTATTGCCACCATTACTGGCATGCCGACTGTGGGAAGGACATTTTTCAAAGATAAAAAGAGTAATGAAGATGCGATGACCTAGTTTTTTAAGGATGACGAGCAAAATAATTTGGTCAAGTTGGAGAGCTAGGGCTATGATAGAACCTCCTTCAAGAAAATTTGGGCTAGGGTTGCAGAGGTGATGATGTGTTACGTGACATTAGAAGGGAGATTCAAGGCTCTGCTTGGTCACCACTTCACTCTCTTGAATCACTTTAGGCATGGTTTATTTATTTATTTTCCCTTTTTCCTTTTATCTTCTTTGGAATCCTCATGTATGCTCATCTGAAGAATAGGAGGGCCCCTGTCCCCCACAAAGGGCTTATTTTGCTTATTATGGAGCATGTCCAATCTCTAACCCCAGCTCAGGCCATCAAAGGCAAGGAAGAGGTTTTTAGTGCTTTAATTGGGTCATCGGATTCAGATTCCTCATTGGAGGAGGAGAAGTGGGATGAGGATGAGGAAGATGCTTGCCTTGTGGTCATAGCTTCGACTTCCAAGAAAAGGAAGGTGGTGGGTTCTAAGAGTAATAGAGCACCTAAGAGGTTGGCCTCTTCTGGGAGTGATGACACAAAGGTTGGGTCAGATGGGTCCTCTCCCAAGGCTAGGGAATTGGTTGTTGGTAAAGGTGTTGTTGGTGGGGCTCTTGAGGTTGGGGTCCAAGTCAATGTTGGGTCGGTTGAGAAACCGAGAAGACTGTCAAAGAAACTGGCCAATTTGAAGAAACCTTTTATGGCCATGGACCCTAAGGAGATTGAGGAAGGTAAGGTTCCTATGGATAAAATGGTGGTGGTGGAGGATTCTCCAGTTCATGACATGTCGAAGGTGTCCCTTGAGAAGGAGGTTGAGGATCTGAATGTGGATGAGGAAAATAATATTTTTTTATCTGCCCTTGAAGATTGATCCTCTGTCAGAGGATTTTTCATACCTGGACGAGGATAATACTTCTATGTTTGGCCTGTTGGACATGGCGAGGGCTGGGGCTACAAGAACCTTCAAACTGGCCAAATGGACTCTCGAAGAATTTAATAAAATTAATAATAATATAAGAGGCTTAAAGGCGAATATGGAGAATGCTCAGAAGGCCTTTGTGTCTGACATTCTCATTGATAGAATGGTGGATCTAGAAGGATCGTTTAATGATTTCAAGGATTTGTGTGAGGACAAAATGTAGGACCTTGAGGCCAAGGTTGCTGGTATTACCAGGGATATCAAAAAATTGTTGTAAGGTAGCCATACCTCAGTTAAGAATAGTGCAGAAGCCTTGGAATTATTTCTAAGAAAATTGGGTAGCTCAGAGAAGATTAGGTTTTCTTCTTGGAGATCATGGAGAAGGAGCAAATGGCTAAGGTAAGGGTAAAAAAATTGTGAAGGATGATGACAAGGTTCCTGCTGGTAAAGGATCAGTTGAATGAAAGAAAGTGTTCGATGCTAAGAAGAAGGAACTATTGGATATAGTTGAAAAACATAAAAACTAGCAAATTGAGGTGGCCAAAACTCTAAGTGGCCTTAACTAGTTTTTTGTTTCTTGTTGTTTCTATTTATTGTTTGTCTTTTGTCTGGTGTGTTGATGTTGTTTTGCTGGTGGGTGTCAATGGTTGTTGTTTGTCTTTTTATAGTTTGACACCCATGATGGTTGGTTTTTTGGTTGTTGGGTTGCTGCTAGTAGACTTTTGATTATTTTTTGGAGTAGCATTTTGTTTCTGATGTAAAAGGTTTCGGGTCCCTTCAAAACCTATTTTTCCCTATTAATCAAAACAATGCATATATACATGTATATTTAATATACATACATACATACCCACACACATATAAGTATCCAAACACAATCATTCAAATATCACAACTCATCAAAAGGCATTTTACATCATAACTCAAATGAACAAGACTATCTTAAGGGAGTCATAAAAAATAACCCTATCTTCCTATCAACCCAAAGGAGATCAAAGAACAATACACAAACATACGATGAAGAGTTTACTTACCAAATCCCGATTGACTTGAATCATCTTAACTATACTAGGATGTGAGTTTGTGTATGCTCAATTAGGATTATTAAGGTTACCAAACCAAGTTCTTCTCCTGAGTGATACTCCCCCTCTCTTACCTGAGGGCTTGATTTTTCCTACATCCAACTTAGTGCATCACAAAGGTAGTTAGCCTTTCACTTGAAATTCATTTGCATCATAAATATTTTTCATTATCAAAGAATTAAAGTAATCATATTGCAATATATATTCATTCATCACATTTTCCATCAGTATAAAACATAATCATTCCTTAAAAAGTAATAACATCTTAATGCACATTTAAGTATTTCATTCACCTATTAAACATATTTAAGTAACAATTTACATTTATCATCATTTTTACTCATGAAGGTAAAAGTAGCCTGGTAACTAAGAAATGGGGTGTAACATCTTCTTTGTCACAAGTGATACCATCTAGACTAATTTTTGGAACTGAATCCGAGTGAAAAATTGTGAAAGGGGGACTTTGAAATGTGTAGGGGTGGGTTGAAGAGGGGTTAGGATGGAAATCACCTAAAGCAAAAAGAGACGTAGACAACGCCCACCCATCATCTGTGCAGGAAAGCAAACTAAGCGTCACTTTGAAATCTAGCCTAGGGTTTTCTTGTAGTTGCATACATCCCCACACAAGATCCTATTCAGGTGGAAAAACCCTAGTTGTGCCCTTGTCTAGGTGCAGTATAGATGAACAATGTGCAATCACATCCAAAACTAGATGAGAATCCAAAGAGGCGGCCTTGTGTACCACATGCAGACACAAAGTGACCAAGCAAATAGAGTAGGCATCCAAACCCAACACCAAGTCCAGATCAATTGAAAGAGCCTTGGCATAGCTGCCTTCGCCAACACCAGACACACATGAGGGCACAAAAAAATTGATGTAGAGTAGACCATATTCCAATTTAAGGAATATATTATTATGTACTTATTTAAATATTAATTAGTATAAATATATAATTATTAGTATTAAAATATATTAATTTATTATATTACATTACAAATATATAATATTATCTTAATACTAATAATATATACCAATATACTTCTTAAGCCCTTTTGTAAAAAGGTTACTGCAAGATGGGGAGCTCCTTGGGTGGTGGTGGTGATTTTTCAAATTTTGACAAGGCGAGAAATCTCAGAGGTGGTGCAAGCATTAATGGTGATTTTTCAAATTTTGACAAGGCGAGAAATCTCAGAGGTGGTGCAAGCGTTAATGTTGAATTTTCAAATTTTGATAGTTTGGTGGAAGGTGATGTTAGGTGGGTCCTTTGTTGTAGGTAAGAGGAGTGGGTCCCCTATTGCAGTAAATGAATATTCTGGTGGGAAAGGTGCTCTGAAGGTTGCGTGTCCTGAGCTTTCTTCAGAATCCTTCTCTTAAAAGGGGAATCTTGGTGTTGAAAAGTCTGGGCTCGGTCTATCCTTTGATGGATTGGATGTGACTTCTAAGGGTTTGGAACTTGGGGCTGACAAGACACGGGATGATTTTCTCTTGGATTCTTCTCTTAAATGGTCAAATTTTTTTGGTGTGAATCCCAAAGGAAAAAGTTCCTCCCCTCTTGTGGCTTTTGTTGTGAATGCTAAGAGTGGAGAATACTTTGTCTTGGTCCCAAATTGTATTGTTGAAAAATGTGTTTTGAATATGGACATGTCTCTACTGAGGAAATTTGTTGGACCACATCCTCATATTGAGTTGGTCTGTAAGTTTTCCTTGAATTGCTGGAGAACAAAGGGACAGGTTGATGTGGCTGCTATGGCCAAAGGTTTCTTCAACTTCACATTCAACTGTGAAAATGATTTACTGGTCGCTTTGATGGGTGGTCCCTAGTTTATTGGAAAATCTTCTTTGGTTTTCATAAAAAGGTGGGAACCTGGTTTCAACCCTAACTCGTGTTCCTTCTTGGTTGCACCAGTCTCGGTGTGACTTCTAGGTCTCCCTCTTGAATTTTGGGATGAGGAAGTGTTCAAGGGGATATCAAGTACCTTTGGGTGTCCGCTATCCATTGATCAAATGACGACATCTAGGAAGCATCTTGTTTATGCTAGATTATGTGTTAATGTGGAACAATCTGCTGACCTGCCTTATGTGGTGAAGATCAATTCCTAGTTTGGAGTATGAGAGAAAGCAGTTGAATTTGAGTCAATTCCCTTTGCTTGTTTCCACTGCAAGAAAGTTGGCTAGTGGGCTAAGAAATGTCCCCTTAAATTGTTGAAGCAGTACACTAAATAGTGGAAGGAGAAGGAAAAGGCCCCTAAAGTGCCATCTTCAGAGCCTATGGATAAAGAAGAGTCTTTCCCTTGTGGGGAGGCGGTTGTGGTGTCTAAGAAGTCAACAGAAGTGGAAATGGTTGTTGGTGAGAATATTGGGTGTCATGAGGGCCACGGTGATATGACAAGGCTTGATGTGGAGCAGGAGCAAGGTGGCATGGATTATATTCCCTCATCTACTCTTAATACAGAGGAGTCTCTTGTTGAGATTAAGTTTGAGGCTCTGGTGGAAGATAAAGGGTCTTTGGGTGAGGGTTTGGGCTCCCCTCCATTGCGGGATCTTGGTGGTGGGGTAAAACCGCCACAAGAGGATTGTTCGAAGGTTGAGGGGTTGGAGGTGTTATCTGAAGCAAAGGATAATGGGGATAGTGATGATCTTGAAAACCCTCCTTTCATTCTTGTTAAAGGTAGAAATAGAAAGAAACATTCTCCTTCTCTGGGAGTTGTTACTAGAAATAGGCATAAGACTGATTGTGGGTCAGAGCCGAGAGGTAGAGGTCGTCCTCCTTCAAATGTCACTAGGGATAAGGAGAGCCGAATGGACATTGCTAACGGTACACAACAAATGTTGTTGGAGATGTGCTCCAAGAGCACCTCCCATAAGCTCTTATGAAGATCATATCTTGGAATATGAGAGGGTTAAATCACACTCATAAGCATGATCTTCTTGCTAATCTGGTAAGAGATCATCAACTTGATATTGTTTTAATTCAAGAGACTAAAATGGGTATGGATAAATTATCTAAACTTAAACATAAAAATTTTAAGGATTGTGGTATACATTGCTCTGAGGTGGCTTGTGCCTCAGGAGGGATTGTTACTTTTTGGAATCTTAAGTTAGTTCAGGGGACTGAGGTGTTTCATGACTGTAACCATGTGGCCACCTCATTTGTTAATTTGTGGGATAGGCTCTCTTGGACTCTTTCAAATATCTATGCCCCTAATAGTAAGAATGCTAAGAGAAAGTTGTGGGAAAATCTAAGCTCCTTCAAAATGTCACATCCTTTTGTCAATTGGTTAGTCATGGGGGATTTTAATATGCCCCTTCATGATGCTGATAAGTTAGGAGAGTCGTCTATTTTAGATGATGGTAGGGATGATCTTATGAACCTCATTAATGATAATGCTCTTCTGGACTTGGGCCTCTTTCACTTGGTCTAATCGGAGGGTGGGAGATGCTCTTATTTAGGTTAAGCTTGATTGTTCCCTTATTATCCCTGATTGGGTTCTTCCTTATTCTTGTTCGCTCTCGACATTGACAATGTTGGGGTTGGATCATTTTCCCCTATCTCTTTCAGTGGATCTTTTGGGAAGGAAGAAGAATTTTCCTTTTAGATTTGAGAAAATTTGGACCTACCATCTTGACCTTTAATATCTAATTAACGAATGGTGGAACATTCAGGTGGATGGGATTGCTATGTATACAGTTTCCAAAAAGCTTCCCAAATTTAAGAATAATGTTAGGGAGTGGAATAGGACTACTTTTGGTCACATTTTTTTGGAAAAAGAGGAGGTTAATGAGAGCTTCAGGTTGTGCAAAAATCCATACAAGTTACCGGGTATGATCAAGCTTTGGATTTGAAGGAGAATATTCTTCTTTCAAGACTACATAATATTGTTGCTAAGGAGGAGGAATTTTGGAAGCAGTGCTCACATATTATGTAGTTGAAAAGTGGGGACTGTAACACAAGATTTTCTCACCTTTCTACTTTGAAACATAGGGCTTCAAATTGTATTAATTCTATTAATTACAACAATCAGGTGTTGGAGAAGGATGTGGATTTACAACTAGCAACGTCTTCTTACTTTTCCAAATTTGCTTTTGGTGGAAGGGGAGTTGGACCTGGGGTGTCAGGAGGATCTTCTTAGGGACATCCCTCATGCTATCTTTGAAGTTATTAATAGGTATTTGGTGTGCATTCCTTTGGCAGAGGAAATTAGAAGTGTTGTTTTCTCCTTAGAGGGTAATAAGGCTCCAGGGCTTGGTAGTTTTCCAATGTTCTTTTTCTAGTCATTTTGGGATATTATTGCCAAGGGTGTTGTCGAAGCTACTAAGGAATCTTTTTGCAATGGAAATATTTTGAAGGAATTAAACTCCTTTTTTATTGTTCTTGTTCCCAAGAAACCATGTGCAGGATTTTTGCCCCATCAGCCTGTGTAATTCGATTTACAAGATCTTTTCTAAGGTGTTGGTGGTTAGATTGTAGAAGGTTCTTCCTTTTATCTTTTCTCCTCAAAAAAATGGTTTTGTGGCTGGTAGGTAAAGTCTTGACTCCATCCTTACTATCCATGAGAATATTCACTCTTTATCTGTTAACCGGCGTGTTGGCTTTATTTTGAAGCTTGATCTGCTCAAAGCTTATGATATAGTTGATTGGGGTTTCCTTTCTAAGATTCTTAAAGCTTTCGGTTTTGGGGAGAAAATGGTGGTCCTTATTCTCCAGCTTATTTCCGCTATGAAATTTTATGTTCTTGTTAATGGTTCTCCCTCGCCTCTCTTTGATTGCTCGAGGGGGATTCAACAAGGAGATCATATTTCACCTTTTCTTTTTATTATCATGGTGGAATTGTTGGGATGCCTAATTCAGATATTTATTAATTTTGGTTTAATGTCTGGGCTACCTCCTCCTTCTAGTAATCTTATTTGCTCCCATTAGCAATTTGTTGATGATTCTCTCATGCTTGGGGAGTTGTCTATCAAGGCAGCCAAAGATGTTAAACTTATTTTGCAGAAATATGAGGCTACCTCAGTGCAAAAGGTTAGCTTATCTAAAAGTGTTATCTTCTTCTTTAACACTCCTAAACATAGGTAGTTGAAAATTTATAGAATTCTACAGTGCCAGATTGGTGAGCTTCCAATATCTTATCTGGGCCTCCCTTTGTGCTCCAATGTGCTCCCTGAGTCCTTTTGGAAGGATTTGATTGATAAGTTCAATTCTAAACTGGCTAGATGGAAGGGAGCGTTGTTGAGTCAAGCGGGGAAGGTACAACTAATTAAGTCTAGTTTTCAAAATCTCCTAGTCTATGCTCTCAGCCTGTTTTATATGCCAAGGAAATTTGCTGATAAGCTGGAAGGAATTCAGAAAAAAATCCTTTGGACTGGGGTGGAGGAAAAGAAAAGAATCCATTTGGTTGCTTGGGATGATGTTTGCAGGCCCAAAAAGGTGGGTGGTTTGGGAATTCATAAAATCAAAGATTTCAATCTCGCCCTCCTTGGCAAATAATTGTGGAACCTGATGTTGGCTAAGAGTGAATGGGATAAAATTGCCTTGAGAAAATATCTTTGTGGGGTTGATCGTATAAGGGATCTTTTGTCACTGGACTTCTCCCCTTCGTCTGGGTTAGTGCTTTGAAACTGGTTGCTCAAGGCTTGTAAGATTGTTTCTAAGGGTCTTTGGTGGCAATTGGGAAATGGAAGGAAAATTTTGTTTTGGGGAGATAGTTGATTTGGTAATAGGCCTCTAAAAGAGGAACCATGGGATCTTTCATTCATGGACATTTGTGTGTGGAGGGTTGGCAGATTTGTTGTTGATTATTTGGAAGGAGGGCATTGGAAAAGCCTGTATGATCTGGATCTAGGGTTGGTGGTTCTTTTTAATGCCTTGTCGACTATTCATATTTCCTCTAGTGCTCCTACTGATAAAATTGTGTGGAGACCTTCCTCTAATGGTAAATTTTATGTCTCCTCAGCTTTTTATCTTCATGTTTCTTATGTTGGCCTGAATCCTTTTTGGGATTCCTTGAGGTCCTCTAAATTAATTCCCAAAGTTAATATTTTCTTTTGGTTGTTCTACCAAAACAAAGTCTTAACTACTGATAATTTGGTCAAGAGGGGTTTTGTGATGCCTAACAGATGCTTTCTTTTTGAAGAGGAGGCCGAGAATTCCTTTCACTTGCTAATTGGTTGTAGATTTGTTAGAGAAATTTGGTCCCATATTCTTTATCTATGGAATCTTTGTTGGGTGTTCCCTTCTTCGATTGGGGAAGTGTGGTCTCAATGGGAGGGAACTTCCTCCAATCCTGCCCTAGTTTTTCTTTGGTCTCTTTCTCTTCCTCACATTGCTTGGGGTGTTTGGCTGGAGCGCAATAACAGGATTTTCAGAAGCTTGGCTCTTCCTGCTATCTCTGTGGCCCACAAAATTTGTGCTGCTATAAAAGAGAATTTTGTCTCTGAGGCTTCTTTCCAGAATGGTCTAAGGGTAATGCTTAGTCCGGATTATATTTCTATTGCTCATAAGTGGAAGCTACCCTATGATATTTCCCTTCCTCTCACTAAAGGTGGTGTAGTCATGGTAGGAGGGTCCTTAAAGAGAACAATCCATACCATGTAGAAAGAGTTACACAACAAAAGAAACATAGAACATGGAGGAAAATGCATATTCAAACTTTCTTATATTTATAGATTTCAATTACAATCGGCCGACAACATTCGGGCTTACAGATTTGGCTCACAGGGCTGATACAACATGCTCAAAATACAATATTCCTATATGCTCCTTGAAAGCGAGCGAAATATTACATATCATTCATCTATTCCAAATTCACTACCTCACTAATGATCTATTACAATGTTTTATATCATATTTAGAGATCTAGAATCATCTGCGTCAGCCAAAGATCATTACAATCTCCCATGAAGGAAACATAACGTGTGCATGAAATAGGTCGGCCTCAAATTTGAATTTCTCCTCAACGAATGCATAAGATTAAGTGTGGACCTAAATTAAGGTCAGGGAAACTCCACGGAACAATTTGAAACACACCATAAGGATCCACGAGTTATGGAAAGGATCCATAAGAGATAAAACTAGTCGTTAGGCTTAAAACTGCATGGTGCTCTGCTCTAGCAAAATACCACTTATTCCGGAAGTGATTACTTGCCGGAAAAAGATCCAATCATGCTAAAATATTGGAATAAGGAAAATGAACATGTCCACAAAGAAAATATAGATTTGTAAGGCTCGGTGAGAAAACATGATGAAATGTTGAATCTACCAACTTGAACTAAACAAGAACAAAACTGGAATGAAAATATTTTTGGTTGATGTAGGATTGCCATGAACTAAGGATGCTCTTGCACCAAACATCCGAGGTTAATGAAAAGTGAGTCCCTCACTTTGTTGGGGTTAAAGGAAAACCAAGACGGTCTACCTCAGCTTGAGAAATCCAAGAAGAATCCTCCACTAGTCTGCCTTTCCACTTCACAAGATATTCTTTGTATTGTCTTCCACGCATTTTTCTCCCATCTCTAGTATCCAAATTTTTTTCTATCTCATCTAATTATTGTTTAGGAAACTGATTCTCCAAATTTTCTTTACTATCTTTACTAAATTTTTCTTCATGGTACTGATGTAGATCTACAATGTTGAATATAGGTGATATACCCATGCCATCCGGTAACTCCACTTCATATGCATTTCCTGAATCAAATTTCTTCAAGATCCTACAGGGTCCAAACTTTCTCATCTTGATTTTATTGTATGTGCCAACTAGAAATCTTTCCTTCCTCAAATACACCATCACTTCATCTCCAACTTCAAACTCCTTATGTCTCCTCTTTTCATATGCTTGCTCCTTATACTTTTGGTTCATATCTTCTAATTGTTGTTTCACTTGAGTATGCACTTTCTTCATATGTTCTACAAATTCCTCTGCTTTTGCACTCCTTTTATCTTCTTTACTGATGTCCCACAACTCTGATATACCTCTCGGATGAACTCCGGTAACAATCTCAAAAGGTGTCTTTCCGGTACTCTTGTTCACTAAATTGTTGTAAGCAAACTTTGCTTGTGCAAGGACTAAATCCCAACTTTCGGTCTTCTCTCCATCCAAACATCTCAACAAATTCCCCAAGATCCTATTTACTACCTCTGTCTATGGGTGAAAAGTAGAACTAAACTTTAGATTTGTTTTTAACTTCTCCCAAAGTATCCTCCAAAAGTAACCAACAAACTTTGAATCCCTGTCTAAAACAATACTCCTAGGTAATCCATGCAATCTGACCACTTCCTTGAAAAACAAGTCTGCTACATGTACTGCATTTGTTGTCTTCTTACAAGGGATGAAATGTGCCATTTTAGAAAATCTATCCACCACCACAAATATAGAATCATTACCTCTTCATGTCTTTGGCAAACCAAGTATGAAATCCATGCTGATATCCTCCCAAGGTCTCTCCGGAACTATCAAAGGCTTATACAATCCCACATTCTGACTACTCCCTTTTGCAACTTGACAAATTCTGCAACTCTGTACAAATTTCCTAACATCCTTATGAATCTACGACCAAAAGTAATTATCACTTACTAATGCTACTATCTTATCAATTCCAAAGTGTCTTGCTAATCCTCCACTATGTTTTTCTTTCACGAAGTTATCCCTCATTGAAATCTGGGGTATACACAACTAATTCACTTTGAACAACATATCCTCCTAAATGAAATAATCCAACTACTGACTCATATCCTCCAAGACTAGTTCTTTACAGGCTCTCCAAGGTTCTACAAAATCTGGGTCTTCCTCACAAGTTCTTCAATTCATCAAAACCTAATACTTCCACTCTCATCTCTACCAATAAATTCCTTCTCCTACTCAAAACATCAACAACTCTATTTGACTTTCCACTCCTATGTTTCAAAACAAAAGTATAACTCTGCAAGAATTCTACCCATCTCATGTGTCTCTGATTCAACTTACCTTGACTATTCAAATACTGCAATGCATGGTGATCTGTATACAACACAAACTCCTTAGGCAACAAATATTGTCTCCACTTCTTTAAGGCTTGAACTATGGCATAAAACTCCTAGTCATACACTGAATACCTTCTCCTAGCATCATTCAATTTCTCACTGAAATAAGCTACTAGTCTTCCTTCTTGACTTAACACTGCTCCAATTGCATTTCCACTTGCATCATAGTCTACATGAAATACCTTATTGAAGCCTGGTAAAGCCAACACAGGCTGCTCAGTCACCTTTTGAATCAACAACGCAAAAATCCTATCTACTCTAGATGTCCACCTAAAATCTTTCTTATCTTCTCTCATTGTTTATGTCATAGGACTGCAAATAGAACTGAAATTCCTAATGAACTTTCGATAGAAACTAGCCAATCTGAAATGATTTTACCTCTCCAATGCTTTCAGGTGTAGGCCATTCAACAATTGCTCTTACCTTCTGAGGATCCATCTTCAATACATCCACAGATATCACAAATCCCAAATATACCAATTCTTCCTTCATGAAACTACACTTCTTAATGTTTATCAACAATTGCTCTTCTCTCAACCTCTGTGAAACCTGTCTTATATGCAACAAATGTTCTTCTCTAGTCTTATTGAAAATCAAGATTTCATCCAAATAAACAATCACAAACTTACCCAAGAATTTCTTCAACACCTCAATCATCATCCTCATGAAAGTACTCGGTGCATTTGTTAGTCCAAAAGGCATCACCAACCACTCATACAATCCTTCATTTGTCTTGAATGATGTCTTCCATTCATCTCCTTCTCTGATTCTAATTTGACGATATCCACTCTTCAAATCCAGGGAAAAGGAAATCTATACTTCACTGTGATTTTGTTTATGGCTCTAGAGTTTGTACACATCCTCCATTCTCCATCCTTCTTAGGTGCTAGCACTACAGGTACTACACAAGGACTTAAACTCTCTCTGATCAACCCTTTCTCAAAAATTCTTGCACTTGTCTATTCAATTATTCATTCTTTGTTGGTATCATCCAGTGTGTTGTTTTATTAGGCAAACTAGCTCTAGGAATCAGATCCATGCAATGACTAATACTCCTCACAGGTGGTAATCCATTAGGTACATTGTCTGAAATGATAGCTTCATATTTTACCATCAATTCCTTTATCTCCTCTGATTGTTCTTCTACATGCTTCAAGTCTTCAACCTTCTTAGGAACCAAGGCATAACACATGTTCTCATGTCTCAGTCCATCTAGAAATCTCCTTCCACCAACCAAACAAACTCTAGCATTTATACAAACCTTAACTTTAGGAACATCCTCCAATGATAACAAAGTACACTTCATCCCATTAGCAACAACGGTATACGTGTTCTTCTTTCCATCATGAATAGCTTGTCTATCATACTGCCAAGGTCTTCCCAACAAAACATGGCATACATCCATAGGCATGATATCACACAAAACTTCATCATGATAATTTCCTATCTTCAATTTCACCAAACATTTTTCACTTACCAATACCTTATGCTCATCTTGTATCCATGCTATCTAATAGGGCTTTGGGTGTTTCAATCTTTCTAGCTTCAATTTGGTCACCATTTCTTCATAAACCAAGTTCTCAGAGCTTCCACTGTCAACAATCACTATGCAACATTTACCAGCTACCTTGCATCTTGTCCGAAACAAATTATTTCTCTGTAACGATTCCTGCTCCATCTCACTTTGACACAATACTCTCCTATTCACCAACACTTCTCCCTCTTCCAGTTTATTAGATGATTCGACATGATCCTCCTCAGCAAAGGTTGTTCTTCTACTGTTCTCTGTCTTTCTGCTTGCCTCCCCTTATTACATTCAAATGCTCTATGTCCTTCTCCACCACACTTAAAACAAGTTCCCTTGAATACTCCTTTCTCTTGTCTTCTATCATCTTTTCTATAACCCTCATTTCGGTAACCACCATATCCTCCTCTCCGGTAAGAGTTTCCATCACCTCTATGGTACAAATTATCATTATTACTGCCTTCCTTATCTTTATTTTGATCTGCAAAAGATCATCTTCCTCCTTAAGTAAAAGTTCTTCCTCTATGAAATCTTCCACCTCTTCCTCTCTGTCTCTGCTCATGTCTTTTATTCAGCTTCTCTTCTACTTTTAGGGCACATTGATATGCCTCTTCCACACTCATCAACTTGATCAAACTAAGCTCATCCTATATAGATGGTCTCAATCCATTCACATATCTGGCTACTTGCTCAACTTCATCCTCTGAATGTCTAGATCTGATATTCAACTTGTAGAACTCCTCAGTATACTCTGTCATACTTGATTCCTTCAACTTTAAATTCTACAACTTCTAGAACAAATTAATTTGATAATTTGTAGGCATAAACTTTATTTTCAAATTATTCACCATTCAATCCCATGATCTTATCTTCTCCTTTCCTCTTCTTTGACTATCTGTCTACAAATGTTCCCACCAAAGGGATGCATGTACTTTCAACTTTGTGCAAGAAAATTTCAGCTTCTTTACTTCAGTGGTACCTTCAAAATCAAAATACTTCTCCATCTCTGTTATCCAATCAAGTAATTCATTTGAATCCAACTTACCACTATAATCTAGTGGATTGAAATGTGGTTTAATGTTCACTCTAGTTAGGGCTCTTATGAACCTCTCTTCTCCCTGAACCAAGCCAGGTTGGTTTTCTCTTTCTCTTTCTTCCTGTTCTTCTACCTCTTCATCACTCACATAATCAATTGGTCGACCTCTCCCCTGGGCCGTTTCAACTGCATCTAATGTAGCAGCCTCTTAACATCTCCATTACAGTTGGGTCTACATTTCCACACACTCCATTTCCTCTACCATTTCTTCTTACTGCCATGTTTACACAAGTCCTTTGTAGCTATAGGTTGGATCCTCAATCCACCACCCCACAACAAATCTTCAATAGGATTCCACAAACTTTGACGATCTCTCATGGAACAAATTTCACTCTGATACCAGTCTGGCACAATCGTGGTAGTGTTAGAGTAATAAGTTATTATGCTTAATTAATTACATCACATTGATTAATTAATTAAGTCACTTATTCCTCTTTATTACTTAAGCTAAACTTAGGCACATTAATAATTAATTAATTATTAATTATTAAGTGTGCACACTAGGGTTTCCCTTTTAGGGTTTCTTGATCTCCTTCATAAGGATTGATCACTTTGTAATAATTGATTCTCTTAATGCATTTTTCTGAGGAGAGGTTCTGAGAGAACATCTTT
>VDFB02000003.1:706809636-706856846 GCA_007258455.2 Sequoia sempervirens | reverse complement strand
ACTAGTTATAGGTATGGTTTAAAACTAGTAGGGTTCTATCCAAGGGGGTTTGATCTAAGGTAGTTTGATCAAACCCTCTTCAATTGGAATGCTTTAAATGAAACTTTTAAAGGCTTAAATCATTATATTTTGTAAAAATATGTGATTTCAACAAAAATTAGAATCTCCAAAAAATTGTAAACCAGCTTTGTGAGATTAGCCCCCATGAAGGAAACATAATGTGTGCATGAAATAGGTCGGCCTCAAATTTGAATTTCTCCTCGACAGTTGCATAAGATGAAGTGTGGACCTAAATTAAGGTCAAGGACACTCCACAAAACAATTTGAAACGCATCGTAAGAATCCACGAGTTACGGAAAGGATCCACAAGAGATCAAACTAGTCGTTAGGCTTAAAACTGCTCAGTGCTCTGCTCTAGCAAAATATGACTTATTCCGGAAGCGATTACTTGCCGAAAAAAGATCCAATCATGCTAAAATCTTGGAATAAGGAAAATGAACATGTTCACGAAGAAAATATAGATTCACAAGGCTCGGTGAGCAGACATGACAAAATGTTGAATCTACCAACTCGAATTGAACAAGAACAAAACTGGAATGAAAATATTTTTGGTTGATGCAGGATTGCCATGAACTAAGGATGCTCTTGCATCAAGAGGGAAAGCCTTTAGAGAAGATGTTGTTTGGAAAGCTCCCCTTACTGGATGGGCGAAAGTTAATTTTGATGGAGTTGCTAAAGGTAATCCGGGACCTATAGGATGTGGGGGAGTGTTAAGAAACTCTAATGGTAGGCTCGTTTCCGTTGTGGCACTCCCTTTGAAATCCCAGACAAACCACATTGCGGAAGCGGTTGTAGCTTATCATGGGTTGAAGATGGCTCATTCTAGAGGGTATAAGAAGGTGTGGGTCAAGGCAGATTCTCTCAATTTTATTAATAATTTCAAGGGGTCTTCGGTTCCTGCTTGGAGTGTTGATTCTATCATTAGGGATGCTATTGATATCCTAAATTCCTTTGATGAGTATTATATTTCTCATATATTTAGGGAAGGAAATAGGTTAGGTGATGTTTTCGCTAACCTTGGTGCGAAGGGTTCTAGGGAGTGGGATGTTAACGATCCCCTCCCCTTGGAGGCCACTGCTTCTTTAAATCATGATGTCCAAAATTGCTAACTTGGATGTTCGCCTCATTATGATCAGGGATCACATGACTATCTTCATGTGGCAGATAATTATATAGTGTAATGGTGAGCTAGATTTTGAGTGTGCTAATGGTACTTCCTTTGATTTCTATATGGGACAATGCCCTAGGTTCATAATTCCCCTCTGCCATAATATCGTTGCCACACAAATTTTGGGTATTTTTTGGCTCTCCTTCTTGAGAATTCTGCTTATTGTCTGCAAGTTCCTAAAACTTCTAAGTTTGCTAAATCAAGGGCCATAGGAGGTGATAAAAATCATGTGGAACCTTTCTCCTGCGATGTTGCTAAGAAAAAAAAAGAGGTGGGGGCTATCCTAGAGAAAGGTGGGCTTACACCTTATCTAGAAAGGTTGAATGGTAACAACCCACAGGCTATGACCTTGTTTGCTAAGGGTTGGAACAACAGGGTTTTGGGACTGGGTGGTATTGAGTTTGATGTTACTGAAGATTTGATTGCTAATATTATTGGGCTCTCTACGAAAGGGATGAAGGTGTACATGGACAAGAAAGAATCTAAGGCTGCCATGGAGGTTTTTTTCAAGGGAACTGAAGAGCAAGATCTGAAGACGACAAAGAGTGGAGGGTACCAGCGAAGCTCGCTTAAAGCTCTTTAGGGGGATGTAGCAGATGAATTAATGAGGTATATAACTCTTGAAGGTCATTTTTTTTTTTTCTGTCAATGCCTACCATTTTGTTCTCCTTAACCATTTTCGCCACAAGAAGAAAAAATCTTTTCCTTTTTATCTCTTGGCCTCTTTGGAGTGCGGTTTGAAGGATCATAAAAAGAACCCTAAAAATCCAGTGCTGCATGTGGGCCTTATCTTGCTAATCTCAGATTATGCCAAAGCCTTTGAGGTCTCTAAGCCATTGGCGATCACTCCTAAGGGTAAGCAAAAGAAGCCAACTGAGGATTATGAAACTGCTTCGGAAGATGAACCAATCACTGTGAAAGAGAAGAAGTCTAAAGTCCCGGATGTGGAGTCTGAAAAGGAGGATATGGATTATGTTTTGGACTCCCAGGCTTCCATGGAAGTGTTTTCTCAACCTCCTGTGGTGGGTAAGGTAGATAAAGGGTCCTCAGGTCCTATTTAGAAGGATTACAAGCCTTGTAGTGAGGATAATGCTGCAAACATGCTAAGGAAAGTTAAGTTGGTGCCCCTTCTACTATCCTAAAGGATAGGATGGCTCTTGTTGGTGATCCGTCGTCCCCTAGTGTGGGTACCAAAAGGAAGCAAGGTCTGATGGAGGGTAGCAATAAGAAAATGGTAAGTCGGATAGCCAGATGGTGAACATACAAGCTACTTCTCCTGCAAAGTTGGTTGGTGGGTTGGATGTCTTGAACTCTCCGGGTGTGGACGTGGGGGTGTAGAACAAAAGGAGGTCTATTGCTGAGGAAATTGCCACTTCAATCCATAAAATGCAGATGTCGATGACTGAAGGTAAAGGTAAGGAGGTTGGCATTAATCAGGATAAGGTGAGTTCCTTCCAGGAGGATGTTGCTGTGGGTAAAGATATTTTTAACTTTGACTGTGAGGAAGTTTCCAATGTTTTAGAGATGGCTAAGGAGGGTTCCATGTCTTTGTTTAAATTATTTAAATGGATTTTTCATGAACTCAACATGACCAATGTTAGGGTTAGGGGGCGGTGAGTAAAGTGAGTGAGTCCTCAGTTCAAAATCAAGTTGACGAACTGTTTGAGTCTCTAAGGATTGTGGCTGATCAAACGCTGAAGATGAAATAAGCGTTTGAAGAAAGAATCTTGATCCTGGAAGTCCAATGGGAAATGATTAGTGCGAATCTAATGAAGGGTGGGGAGGGGACTATTGTGAATTTTGAGTCTGTGGGCATCTCCACTCCTGTTGATGTGGCCAAGAAGTGCAAGGAGATGGATCTTGGTTAGGGTGCTGGTGTTGGTGCTGGTTGTATGCATATGGAGGAAGAGGACTTGTTGATAAAGCTACTGGGGTGCAAAGTGTTTTGATTAGCGAGGTTAATGTGGGTGGGCCTAGTGCTAGAACGTGAAACAAGACCAAAATGCAGTTGGGGCCCCTAGTAAAGATATGCTTGAAGCTATGGATGATTATCAGAAGACTGCAACTGGAGATATGGAAGTTGCAGATATCCTCAAGAATATGTAGTGCTGCTGCTTCTGTCTTTCTTTTTGGTTGATGTTGCATTGATGGCTTGCTGTTTTTTGACCGATGTGCGCTCATTGTAATTCTCTTTTGCTTCAACTGTTCTTTTTGTAAAGGGTTTCAAGGCCCCTTCAAAACCTATTTTACCGCTAATAAAAAACAATATACTTCTTAAATAATATCATTTTAATATTAATAATAATATATTTATACTAATTATTACTTAAACAAATACATAAATTATTATATACTAAATCATCTATCGACTAAACAACAAATACTATAAATACAAGTACTAATCAATACATCACACTTATTTAATTTAATTAAATATTTTAATATAAAAAATAAACTAAAAAAATATATTATAGGTATATATATTTAAAATAAAACTCTTTACAACAAATAGGGCCCACATTATCAATTCCTATGATAAGTATAAGAATTATCACCCTCCTCTTCCCTAGTATGAAAGCTACCCAACTGGCCTGAATCCCCTGGGAGGATAATACTATCCAAGATGTCCCAACCACCATTAATATTTTTGTTTTTCCCCCAGTGCTTATATTTTCAATATTAAAAGATGAACAGCTTTATCTTCCATTTGGCATATTGTCTATTCTTTTCAGGAAAGGAGTGCTCCTTTTGCCTTCTAAATGAGAATTTGTGTTGCGTTAGTTTTGCTTCGAAAAAAGCTGCATTAGACTCGAACTTACGCGAGTATAATTACAATAGAACCAAAACTAAGAGTAAGAAATTACAGAGTATTTTAGGCAGCCTATAAATTCAAAATATCGTACCAACGTGGCAAATGCTGAGGTTCTAAGCGGATAGCATTAGTGCCACAGAAAAGCTATGGAGCCTATGATGCCCTGTTTTGGGCCTCCCATAAATTACACAGAAACATTTGTGCAAAGCCCAACTTGTTGAATTAGGCCTGCACATAAATATTTCTGTATTATTTTTAATTTGGATACTTATGCAAACAATTTGGTGGAGGATATAACGGACTCGTAATGCCAAATCAAGTTGTTAGTTCTGCTGTTACAGCATTGGCCCCTGCTGTTGCCTCAAGTATCACACAACCTCAGGTAATTCTTTGTTCTAAAATCTTCCTGTAATTTTAACTTTTTCCTTCAAAAATTGAATACCAAGTTTAATTTAATATTAATGTATCAGTACCCTCTTCCTTTTTGAGTGCAACATCTGATTATCAAATCCGTTTTAAATATATTAGTTGAGCACTCAATTCCTTGTAATTTTAAAACATTATAGTACCCAGTTTGTTTCGAGTACATAAACTGATTACCGAATTCCTTTTAGTTATTAAACTGAGTGCCCAATTCACTTTAAGTATAATAACAAGTGTCCAGTTCCTTTGTCTTTAATTATTAAAGTTGAGCACAGAAACACTTTAAAAGTCTTTGTCCAGAGGAACGTTTAGGGGTTTATAAATTAGTAGGATGGTTTGACTAAAGATTGTACACTTTACTTGGGGAAGCTGGCATGAATTTCTAAGGAAGCTATATTGAAGCTATATACAGAAAAGCTATGGAGCCTATGATGCCCTGTTTTGGGCCTCCCATAAATTACACAGAAACATTTGTGCAAAGCCCAACTTGTTGAATTAGGCCTGCACATAAATATTTCTGTATTATTTTTAATTTGGATACTTATGCAAACAATTTGGTGGACGATATAACGGACTCGTAATGCCAAATCAAGTTGTTAGTTCTGCTGTTACAGCATTGGCCCCTACTGTTGCCTCAAGTATCACACAACCTCAGGTAATTCTTTGTTCTAAAATCTTCCTGTAATTTTAACTTTTTCCTTCAAAAATTGAATACCAAGTTTAATTTAATATTAATGTATCAGTACCCTCTTCCTTTTTGAGTGCAACATCTGATTATCAAATCTGTTTTAAATATATTAGTTGAGCACTCAATTCCTTGTAATTTTAAAACATTATAGTACCCAGTTTGTTTCGAGTACATAAACTGATTACCGAATTCCTTTTAGTTATTAAAACTGAGTGCCCAATTCACTTTAAGTATAATAACAAGTGTCCAGTTCCTTTGTCTTTAATTATTAAAGTTGAGCACAGAAACACTTTAAAAGTCTTTGTCCAGAGGAACGTTTAGGGTTTTATAAATTAGTAGGATGGTTTGACTAAAGATTGTACACTTTACTTGGGGAAGCTGGCATGAATTTCTAAGGAAGCTATATTGAAGCTATATACAGAAAAGCTATGGAGCCTATGATGCCCTGTTTTGGGCCTCCCATAAATTACACAGAAACATTTGTGCAAAGCCCAACTTGTTGAATTAGGCCTGCACATAAATATTTCTGTATTATTTTTAATTTGGATACTTATGCAAACAATTTGGTGGAGAATATAACGGACTCGTAATGCCAAATCAAGTTGTTAGTTCTGCTGTTACAGCATTGGCCCCTACTGTTGCCTCAAGTATCACACAACCTCAGGTAATTCTTTGTTCTAAAATCTTCCTGTAATTTTAACTTTTTCCTTCAAAAATTGAATACCAAGTTTAATTTAATATTAATGTATCAGTACCCTCTTCCTTTTTGAGTGCAACATCTGATCATCAAATCTGTTTTAAATATATTAGTTGAGCACTCAATTCCTTGTAATTTTAAAACATTATAGTACCCAGTTTGTTTCGAGTACATAAACTGATTACCGAATTCCTTTTAGTTATTAAAACTGAGTGCCCAATTCACTTTAAGTATACTAACAAGTGTCCAGTTCCTTTGTCTTTAATTATTAAAGTTGAGCACAGAAACACTTTAAAAGTCTTTGTCCAGAGGAACGTTTAGGGGTTTATAAATTAGTAGGATGGTTTGACTAAAGATTGTGCACTTTACTTGGGGAAGCTGGCATGAATTTCTAAGGAAGCTATATTGAATTGAATGATTTTCATGGCGCTTGTTGTTCAATGTGACTTGTTATAGATGGTTTATAGTGCATTAGTTTTCCATGTTCCTGTATTTTTGTTAAAGTCATGGGGTACAACAATTTTCTTACTTTAGTAAAATTTCTGTAGTGTTTTTTTCCGGGTTTGGTTGCTTGGCAGCAGTCATCACTGCAAATGCATGGGGAATTTGTGCAGTGATGATTGGACTTAAAATGTTTTTTTGTGTCTGATACTTGCCGTTTCATAATTAATTCATTCAACCATACTGTATGAACCTTGCATCCTAGGTTATGAGGGTATTGCATCTATGAGGAACTTATATATTTTCTTGCAGTATGGTGATTGAGGGACAGGGATTAATGGATAAATTACTTATATGCGATTTAAGATCTATAGTGGGTTCTCTGATTTCAAATTCAGGCTTACAGAAGTAATTGGCACCATGCCATAGGCCTTCTCTTAGTGAACCAGCATAAAATGTGGCCGGCGTATGTGAATTTGCTAAACCTAGGCTCTGGCTCCAGCATGTTGGTAGTTGTTTATGGCAGTTGAACATGAGATGCCATGACAGATATTGATCATGTGACCAGCCATGGTATTTAGAGTATCCAATCATCATTTGCACATTTTTGTCTCCTATATCATTTATCGAGCACTTTTGACAAATGCCGCTGCGTCTTCAACTGGTACTAGTGTCAACATGTTATTCTCTGAGTCACCAGGATAAGGATACGGATACAGATATGGACACATGTATGGATAAATGTATGGATATGGATAGTGATACAGATATGATAGTTTTTTGGAGATTCAAAATATGATATTGTATGCATATGTACTTATGAATTTTCCAAATTTTTTTTTTTTTCCTTTATTCCAGATTGATACACTAGAAAGTCTAAAATGGCAGTTACTGTAAATGCATTTTAGTATTGATGTTCACAATGCTTTGAACGGAATGAATAACTATTCAATTGTTTTCCTCTCTATTGTACAATCGAGCTATATTGATGCTAGGAATGAGAAATTCTTATTAGGATAGTAATGTCTTGGTCAAAACCAATAATTAGTCAGTTTTTCCCCACCGTAAGCAAACATATGAGTGACTAGTTATGTGAAAGAATTGCTATTTTCTTTTAAATACTAGACTCTTGATTGCTTGTGTCCTGGAAGCAATATTTTCATATCCAAGTTGTATCCAAATATGACACAAATATATTGGTGCGTCAGATGTGTGCCTGTGATCTATCCATATCTGTATGTGTATTGGATACACGGATGCTCATACAAGTACAAAATGAGTGTCCTGGAGTATCGTAATTTTCTTTTCTGAATTTGAGGATTGTGGGATCTGTGGTTGTCTTGTATAATAATTGTATTGTTTGTTGAAATCATTGTTTTTAAAGAATAAACTAGTATTCTCAGAAAATTGTGTATCTTGTCATATTTCCCCTCGTTGATTTTTATGCAGTGTCTGTCTTATGGCATCTTCAAAATTGGTATGATTTAGCTTTTTCGCTTCTGCAACATGCTTGATGGAAGTTAAATTTGTCTGATGAACTTGTGGCAAGTAAGTTTGCTAAGTAATAATCGAGCCAATACTGTGTCCATGTAAAAGTAGTTCCATTTCTATGAAAAGGTTTTGAATGTCAACTCCTTCCCTGTCACAGCATATTGGTCCATATTCTATAGGTCAATGAGCTTAATACGAGTCTGGATGTCAAATGGTTTTTTTATTTTTTCTGAAACTACAGTTATCAATCAATGAAGGATGTTTTTACTCCATTTTAAATCTCTTCTTAGAAAGGAAAATTTTAATAACTTTTGTGGGCAATGAGTTTTTTGGACTTAATTGGATTGAACAGGTCTTGAATCTCCTCTACACTTTGACGTTGCTCTAATTTCTAAATTTAGCCAACATAGCACAACTGCTTTAATTAGTGGATATTAAAGCACAAATATGTTCTTATAGAATTCAGGAGGATTTTTAAGTGTAAAGAATCCACATCTAGGTCTGTTAGATCATATTCATAATTCACAGCTTTTATCAAGTGCAGACTTTATATTGTAGGCTATGGAAATTTACCACAGACATATATAATTGCATGGTCTGCTTTCTACATCTTCCAGTGGAGTGATCAAGGGTTAATGAACAACCATCAATTGCAGCCTCTCAAAGTGCACAAACACATGGAAGCAAAAGAATCAAAATAGAAAATATGATGCCCTTAGTTTATTTTTCAGAAAAACAATACATCAAATACTGGGAAGAAGCACATAAACACACCACTCTTGTACACTCTACTCTTAACCTAAGCCATACAAATGCAGATGGATGAAACGAGCTACATGCCCAATTTTGATATCCTGACATGTATCCAAGGACCAACATGTGACATGTGAATCTTCTCACATTTATGCATTCAATATGTTGTCCTAGACAAGTGGCCACAAATCAGTTTTATGATTTACGATGGTGTTACAGGTGAGAAACAACAAAATTAACTGTTAACTGGAGGGAAGATGCTCAATTTGTTAGTTTTTATGATCAGATTTAATGCACAGAATTTAATTCAAAAATCAACACAATGACACAGCAGATACCCTGGGAAAACCCTCCTCTTGAGGGAGAAAACCCTAGCAACAATATATCACTTATATATTGAATCACAAAGAGAATCTCCTTTACAATGAAGGCCGATAATGAGGCCAAGAGTATGCACCACAATCTGATGCAATCACAGATACAACCAGATGCAAATCGCTGATAATGAAACTCAGCCTTCAACAATAACAATCTGCACTTGATGAAGAACTCACACTTCTCTTGAATAGAACTGAAGATGAATATGGAATGAATGCAAATGAATGGATGATAAACAATGAAATATCATCAAGTATATATACAATATAAGAAGAGAGGACTTGACTCTTCACAAACATAAGTCGGCCCTTATAGAAGAATATGTCTCCTCAAAAGATCGCGCTCAAGAAGAAGTCGGCCTCAACAAGAATTGCAACTCTCCATTAATTCGTGCCTCTTGGTAAACATTAATTAATACAAAAGTCGTACCTTTTCATAAATCGCCAATTATAAATTAAATAGCCATCGGCTATTATTTAATTTACCAAGTGTAAAGGAGATCGGCTGGAAGTGTCAACCGACGCTGTATCATCAACACTCCCTCTTAGCTAGGGAGGATACTTCCAGCTGCACAAGTCATATCACCTCATCATGATGACAACCACAATGGCTACACCCATATGTGGAAAGGAAGAATATCACCTCATTGTGATATCAAATATCACCTCAACATGATATCAACCATAATCTAAGTTACCGGTTCGGGTTCGGGGACGGGTTCGGGTACGCGAACCCGGTACGTGGGTACGGGCAAAATTTTTTTAGGGGTTTGGGTACGTATGGGTACGTGTGTATATATATATATATATTAATAATTTAATATATTATAAATATATATATATGTATTATATATACAAAAAAATAAGAGAAACATAGAGAATTGTAAAACTAAATCATTTCATAGTATGATACTTGATCATTGACCAATGCCAAATGCCAAAGATAAATATTAAATGCCAATTGATAGTTGAAAAATATTCAAATAAAATTACTGAATTACAAAATGTAGTTCATGAAACATTGAAAATTTGAAACATGATTCAATGTTCATTGTTCATATGCTCATCAATCATCAAAAGGATTGTCAGAATCATCATGACTTGGATTTTGAGTGGTTTCAACTTCAAAATCATCATCATTTGAACCCAAAGCGGATCCAACACCATGTGATATGTCATCAATATCACCCACATCATCCATAGTGGCTCTAACAAGATCCTGAATGGTTGCATCCAAGTCAGTAGACTCGGGTGCTACATCCCAAAGCCTCGCTGCCCCCTGCCTGTATTGAGGATCCTTACGTGACAGAAGACGCAAATTGGAATGAATATACACTAAGTCTTCAGCTCTTTTTGCAGCCAACCGGTTACGCTTCACTGAGTGGATAAAGGAGTATGTACTCCAATTCCGTTCAGCGGCAGAAGAGCTTGCAACCTGGAGAGAAAACCAACAAAATTAAAAATAAAATAAAAAAATGCAAGATAAATTCAAGAATGTTAAGTGTTAAATTTTACAATACAAGTGGCAAAAAAAAAAAAACTTACTTGTGAGAGGATCTTGATTGCAAGAGGTTGGAGGTACATATAATCTTGACCATGGAGGTACCACCATGTAAGACCATCCATTTTGTATTGGTCTCTAGCAACAGAAGCGGTATGATTTTTTGATTTTCCTGTGACAAACATTCCAAATTCTCTCATGACACTTGCATGCACTTCTGGATCACTGAACATTCTACTAAATGCCGTCTTATACCCATTAGCAACTTCAGCATCTCTATATGGCGGTATTCTCCCTGGGATAGAAAGCACTTCAGTGGTATAGTACCTCGGAGATAGGGCATATGCAAGGAGGTGCAATGGAGTTGTCATCTTGTTCCAACGATGAAGAACAATTGCTTCCACCCTTTTGTACAAGGTGTCTTCAGGATCATTCTCTTTTTTTTGTATTTCTATTTTTATTTTTTCCAACATTGTGTCCATGCTATCATAGACATCCCCCAAGCATGGTTCATCTGTATCAGCAAACCGAAGCATAGACATGATAGGTTCGGTGAATTCCAATACATAATTCACACGATCCCACCAATCGTCATTCAAGATCAATGCCTTGACTTTTTGGGCCCTCTCTGAATTTGATTGCTTCCATATACTCCATTGGTTGCTAATAACCATTTGACTCAATGCATCTTTCACCTTCACAAGTCGTCTCAGAACAACTGTGTGAGATGCAAACCGGGTCTCGGCAACCTAAGAACATGTTAATAGTAAGTTAATAACACATTTAAAATATGTAAATAATGCAAAAAATTATTTTATTCAATTATGTAAAACATGACATAAATGATAAATGAAACTAAATATATTAAATTTTAAAATTTACCTTCAACAATTCCAATGTTGAAAAAGTTCTGAAAATTGCTTGTGACATATGGTGGTTTGTCACAAACATCTGGATCTCCTCAGACTCCTGGTATATTTCTTTCACCCACTCTATTTGGGTGCCAATTGCTTGCATCACCAAATTGAGGGAGTGTACAGTGCACGGTGTCCAAAAGATGTGCTCATATCTGGCCTCTACCAAAGCACCTGCAGCCCTGCAAACTTTTGCATTGTCCGTAACTACTTGGACAACATTTTCACTACCCACCATCTCTATGGAGTCAATGAGAATCCTGGAAATGAACATTGCATCTTTCACTTGCCCTTCACAGTCAACCGCCCTCAAAAACATTGCCCCCTTGGGGGACACTGCAATAACATTAATCAATGGACGGTTTTTGCAATCTTTCCATCCATCGGAAACAATAGATACACCTGTTTCAACCCAAGAATCTCTAATTGGTTTTAGTTGGGCCTCTACATATTTCCTCTCTTTTTGCAATAAGGTGGTACGCACCTTTTCATACCCAGGACTTGTGAAATCAGGAGGTGCACTATTTATTGCTGACACCATGTCCTTCCAATATGGTGATCTCACCAAGTTGAATGGAAGACCATTGGCATAGAGGCAACGTGCAATTTTTTCTTCAGCAATATCTCTTGCCTCCATTTTAAATGCTTTCTCTAATGGACCTCTCTTGCGGGTGGTGGTTTCTAGTTCTTCATCTTCTTCTTCCGTAGAGGGTATAGACAAGAAGGGATGTCTAGAGGGCCTAACTATCTGATGAGTGGGTAATGTTTGTTTTTTCTTTCCGGAACTATAACTAGTTTGTTTTCCTCTTGCAATTGAATTGTCGGCATCTTCTTGTTCTTTTATAAATCCTGCTATTTGTACAGTAGATAACCCCTTCTTATCTGGACCCACACACATGTTAATCCCTTTACCACCAGGGCCCATAAAATGAAGTTTTACTCGGTAGTAGGAGCTATTATATTGTGCATTGCAAAAATTACACTTCCAAACAAACCCCCCACCTCCAGGAATTTGTGAAATTCGTGTGGTATGTCTCCATAAAGGAGATCCTTTATCAATTTTAAACTTTTGGCTTCCATCCCCACCCACTGAACTTTGACTACTTGCCATTGTTGCAATCTATAAAAAAAATGAAAAAAAAATATATATATTTGAAAAACTTCTTCACAAACTTGAAAAAATTCATCAAAAACTAAGAAACTTAAAAAAAATCATCAAAAGATTGAAGAATAGGGTTTAAATGCATACCTTGAACACTTAAATCTCCTTTGTAGAAGCTATTTGCCACTCCACAATCGATCTCCTTCAAATGCAATCACCTCCCTTCAAAATGCTAAGATGGACACAAATTATGGAGAGAGCAAAATGAGAGGTAAAAATGAAATGCTTTAGTGTTAAAATGCCTCATATTGGGTCGTTTTAGGGTTTTGTAGCAAAATAGAAAATAAAAAATTGCTTTTTATTCACTTTTGGGCCCACTTTTGAAGTGCTGGGCCGTGGGTTCGCAGGGGTTCGCCCGGGTACGTGGCTGGTACCCCCGGGTCCGCGTACCCACGGGCCTGGTACGCTGGGCACGCACCCTGTGCGTACCCAGCGCGTACCCACAGGCGAACCCGTACCGGGTTCGTACCCGAACCGGGTTCGAGGCCTGTGGGTACGAATCCGGTAACACAGACCATAATGGCTACAACCATGTATGGTATGTACAAGTGTTCATCCCTTGCGTGATGTTGTCACCTCAACATGACTTTCACCATGGCTCTCCCAGTGGGTGAAAACACAAGTACGAAAAGATCATCACGGACTCTCTCACGTGATGTTGTCATGGAGTCACACACATGACATCTGCCATGACTCTCTGAGAGGGTGGAATCAATGGATTTCACCTCGAACTTCTCTTATCGAGAAGAACTCATTAATCAAGGGATTTCACCTCAAACTTCTCTCACAGAGAAGAACTCATTAACCAAGGGATTTCACCTCCAACATCTCTCACTGAGAAGAACTCATTACAGAGGATCACTGATACTGAGACTCTTTCTCAGTTAAGGTTGGATTCTCCACCATACCAAGCTTATCTTGAAAGTACACAAACTTTATTCTGGAGAGAGGCTTGGTGAGAATGTCTGCCGTCTGCTCATCAGTGCTGATATACCTCAATTGTATAGCCTTCCTCAATACCATATCTCTGATATAGTGGTATTTGATCTCAACATGCTTGGTTTTGTCATGGAACACAGGATTGACAGAAAGCTTCACACAACTCTGGTTATCACAATGAATGATAGTAGGCTCCATTGATTGTCCAAACAATCCTGCAAGGAGCTTATGAAGCCATACTGCTTCCTGAGCTGCCATACAAGCTGCAATATATTCTACCTCTACTGTACTCAATGCTATAGATGATTGCTTCCTGCTGCACCAGGAAATCATAGCAGATCCCAAACTGAAGCAACATCTAGAGGTACTCTTCTGATCTGTGACACACCTTGCCCAATCAGAATCAGTATAACCATGTAGCTCCAAGTCAGCATCTGAAGAATATCTCAACCCATATCCAACTGTGCCACGCAAGTATCTTAGGATATGTTTAGCTGCAACAAGATGTATCTGTCTCGGTTCACACATGAACTGACTAAGTGCACTCACAACATAACAAATATCTGGTCTGGTGTTAACTAGGTACATCAGGGACCCAATCAGTTGCCTGTACATCGTAGGATCCACCAAGTCTGAACTAGCTGTAGCCTCCTTCAATTTATGTAGGTTGGTCTCCATAGGTGTAGACATGGATTTGCAATCCATCATACCAAACCTCTTAAGTATATCAATGGTGTACTTCCCTTTACTTAGAATCATCTCATTTGGTTTTTGCCAGACTTCTAAGCCAAGGAAGTAATGCATAAGCCCAAGATCTTTCATCTCAAACTCAGAGGCCAACTCTTTCTTACATTTGATGATTAAGTGCTCTTCTCCAGTAAGAATCAAATCATCAACATATAAAACCAAAATCAATGCTTCACCATCAATTACCTTAAAGTATAGATTAGAGTCAGCATCATTCTTCAAGAAGCCCAAACTTGACAGGTAACGATCAATTCTTTCGTACCATGCACGAGGAGCCTGCTTAAGACCGTACAAGGCCTTCTTCAGCCTGCAAACATGAGACTCCTTCCCATGTACCTCAAACTCATCAGGTTGCTCAATATAAACTTCTTCCTCGATCACACCATTTAGAAAAGCTATCTTCACATCCATTTGATGAATCTTCCATCCTCTAGATGCAGCAATGGCAATGATAGTTCTGACAGAAGTATAGCAAGCAACAGGAGCAAATGTTTCTTCATAATCAACTCCCTCTTTTTGTGAAAACCCTCACGCCACGAATCTTGCCTTGTACTTCTCAATGCTCCCATCAGCTACATGCTTGATCTTGAAGAGCCATTTCGAAGATACCGCAGATTTGCCTTCGGGTCTAGGAACAATGTCCCAAACATCATTCTTGAGAATTGATTGGTACTCCTCTGACATAGCATCTTTCCAAACCTGTTGACTGGAAGCTTCCTCCACACTAGAAGGCTCAGACTCAATAATCTGACTCATCAAGGCAACATAACTGGAGAACTTATGTGGCCTTTTACTTTCTCTGAATGTACCTCTAGGAGCTGTGAACCTTTCAGCCTCATGCATAGTTTGCCTAGCCCAAAGAGGTCTTTTTCTCCTAATCACAATATCGGTAGGCCCATCAGTAGGTTCCAAGGGTTCAATTGGATCAACATCTTCCTTCGGTTATGAAGTCTCCCTCTGAATCTCAGGAGTATGGTCAACTTCCATATCCTGAGGAGACTCATCATTGTCAATCTCCACATGAGTTCCCTTGGATCTTCTAAATGCAACATCTTCCTTGAATGTGACATCTCTACTGATCTCAATCAACTTCTGACCTGGAACGTATATCCTGTAGGCTTTTGATGTCTCATTGTAGCCCACAAATATTCCCTTCTTGCTAGAAGGCTTCAACTTTGTTCTCTTTTCCTTTGGAACATGAACATAGACAGGACATCGAAAGATCCTTAAATGACTAACCTTTGGCTTCTTCCCTGTAAAGGCTTCTTCCAGAGTCATATTCTCCAAGACCTTGTGAGGACTTCTATTCTGAACATATACTGCAGTCCTAGAAGCTTCTGCCCATAAGAAGGTTTGCAGATCTCGGTCATGGATCATGGCTTTTGCTGCTTCCACGATCGTCCTGTTCTTTCTCTCTGCAACACCATTCTATTGAGGATTATAGGGGACACAAAACTCCATCTTAATCCTAGCATCAACACAAAAATTTCGAAAGCTGCCGGAGGTGTATTCTCCTCCATTATCAGATCTGAGGATCTTGATTCTTTTACCGGAAAGATTCTCTACCAAAGCTTTGAACTCCTTGAACCTTTCTAACACTTCCTCAAACTCTTTAGTTTTCAAAAAATAAATCCAAGTCTTTCTAGAGTGGTCATCAATAAAAAGAACATAATACAATAAACCACTCGAAGAAGGAACAGACATAGGTCCACATAAATCAGAATGAATAAGGTCTAAAATACACTTAGATCTACTTTCTCTATTATTGAATGGAGCTTTTGAATTCTTACCCATAGCACATCCTTTGCAAGTTCCTTCATGCTCCTGATTGAACTTAGGAAGTCCCGTGACCATCTTCTCCATGATAGGTAAGGCTCGGAAGTGCAGGTGAGCCAATCTTCGATGCCAAAGATCACGTAAGCTTGAAGAATCATGAACTAAAGCTTGTAGTGGATGCGTACATAGCCTATAGAGGCTTTCATGTCTAACACCAATTACTTGAGCATCCTTAAAACTGGAATTCTCCATCCACACAAGTACTTTGCCTTTGGAGAAGGCAACTTGATATCCTTTATTTTCTAGAGCTGAAATTGAAATGAGATTGCGCTTGATTCCTGGAACATAAAGAACATTGCTCAACTAAAGTGTAATGCCGGAATCCAAATGAAGAGTAGAGGTCCCAATTCCTTTCACAGAGTAGCTAGCATCATCTTCGATAATGACTTGTTCGGAAGAATCTCTCTCCATCAAGCTTGATAAGTGCTCCTTAAATCCAGTGATGTGTCAAGAAGCAACACTATCGATCAGCCAAGTGGTGGTGTTTGCAGGTACATTGCTTGACAATGTCGAATAGAACAAGTATTCACAAGAGTCCTTCTGAGGAGAGGCATCATCAACATCTGCAATGGTGGCCTGTTGTTTAGGCCTGGATGGGCAATGCTTGGCAAAGTGACCATACTTGTCACATCTAAAGCATTGGATCTTGGACATGTCTCTCTTCTTCTTGAAAGTGGGAGCATCATCATTTCCCTTATCTCGATTCCTCTTGAAGAAACCTTTCTTTCCATCTTTTCCTTTCTTCTTCGAAGCATGGGACGCGAGAACATGAATATCTTCATTCTTTGAACTTTGACCAACGCCTCTAGCGACCAACCTTGATTCTTCTTGAATGCAGTCTACCCTTAGACGATCAAACTTAGGCATTTTTGATCTTGCACTGATTCCTTGAATGTAGGATTCCCAAGACAAAGGAAGACCATTGAGAGCAAGCATGGTCAAGTCTTTGTCGTCAACCACATGGCCAATTGTCGAGAGCTGATCTCTCAAATTTGAAATCCTCATGAAGTAGGCAATCATTGATTCTCCTTTCGCCATCTTCACATGGTGTAGTTGTTGCTTCAGTGCAAGTGCTTGACTGGTATTGTTGATTTCGTACATTTCTTCCAATGTTTTAAACATGTCTCTTGCCATCTTCAACTTAGAGACAATAGGAATGATATGATCCTTAACGGAATCAACCAACATTTTCATTGCCTTGATATCTTTCTTCTTCCACTGCAACTTCTCTTCCTCCTCCTCAGGTTCAGGAACATTGGACTCCACAAACTCACCCAAGTCATTCTCTTGCAAAGTAAGCATGATCCTGAATCTCCATGATGTGAAGTTGGATGCTCCCTCGAGTCTATCCTCAATCTTAAGACCATTCACCATCTTGACTAATGTAGGGATAGACAAAGAATATCACGAAGAGAATAGAGTATCGCTGTAAGAACAAATCTGAACACGATCTCCTCAAACCCACTCTGATACCATGTTAGTTTTTATGTTCAGATTTAATGCACAGAATTTAATTCAAAAATCAACACAATGACACAGCAGATACCCTGGGAAAACCCTCATCTTGAGGGAGAAAAACCCAGCAACAATATATCACTTATATATTGAATCACAAAGAGAATCTCCTTTACAATGAAGGCCGATGATGAGGCCAAGAGTATGCACCACAATCTGATGCAATCACAGATACAACTAGATGCAAGTCGCTGATAATGAAACTCAGCCTTCAACAATAACAATCTGCACTTGATGAAGAACTCGCACTTCTCTTGAATAGAACTAAAGATGAATATGGAATGAATGCAAATGAATGGATGATAAACAATGAAATATCATCAAGTATATATACAATATAAGAAGAGAGGGTGTGACTCTTCACAAACATAAGTCGGCCCTTATAGAAGAATGTGTCTCCTCAAAAGATCGCGCTCAAGAAGAAGTCAGCCTCAACAAGAATTGCAACTCTCCATTAATTCGTGCCTCTTGGTAAACATTAATTAATACAAAAGTTGTGCCTTTTCATAAATCGCCAATTATAAATTAAATAGCCATCGGCTATTATTTAATTTACCAAGTGTAAAGGAGATCAGTTGGAAGTGTCAACTGACGCTGTATCATCAACACAATTCACTTTCTAACTATTACAAGATCTTGGACCTAGATGAAATTCAAGCTATACAACTGTAGATGGATGAAATGAGCTTCATGGCCAATTTGATATCTTGATATCTGTCCAAGGATCAACATGTGACACATGCCAAATTTCCCTCACTTTAGGCACTCATCATGGTGTTACTGGTGAGGGACAACAAAATCAACTAATAATTGGAGAGGAAGATGCTTCATTCACCTTCTAACTATTACGAGATCGTGGATGTAGATGAAAGCCAAGCTATACAATTATAGCTGGATGAAATGAGCTTCATGGCCAATTTGATATTTTGACATGTGTTCAAGGCTCAACATGTGACACATGTCATATTTCTCTCACTTAGGCACTCAACATGGTTTCTCAGATGAGTGACCACAAATCAGCTTCATCATGGTAGAGATCACAAAATCAACTTAATCATATCCATGTGGGTGAGAGATCACAAACCATAAGCATTTTGATTTCACCATTGTGCTCCTTGAAAAATTTTACAATTTGAAAAAATGGCAAAATTGGTTTGAGTTCGTATTAGAGAATTATGGCTTTTGCCAGGGTGAGAGACCACGAGAGTATCTTTCATACGGTGTCACAGGAACAAGACCATGCAATATGGGGAAATTAATTACACAACTGCATTCTTCTTGAATTATTGTGCAACTTAAAAAGAAAATGATGCTCAATTTTGAGTTTGTATGAAAATGCAATGGCCTTTGACAAGGTACTGAGGCTGCAAGAGCATCAAACGATCTATAAAATGCTTCTCATAACATGATTACCAAGATGGTCCTTTTCTTCAAATCCAACAACATAGTCTTCAAAATAGTGTTGCATATGTGGTACCATAGTTCAAAAACTTGGACTTAGCAATAGCTCGGCAGCCCAAAAATTTGATCTGGACTTAGACTTGGGCAAATAAAATAAATTAACATTACTACACAAAATAAACTTAAATAATGCATGGGAAGCTTAAAGAATGAATGTAGAGAACACAGAGGTCTATTTTGATCATAGTAGCATTAGTTGGAATCAGGATTGAATCAACAAAGAAAAAGTGTACAAGGAATTCAATTACTTGGGATTTAGTCGGGAAAAAAGTGGAAAACAAAACGAATGGTGAATATTCATTAAAAACAAGGGAAAATGCCTTTTTTGTTATTTCAAACCAAATAAAGTGGAAAAAGTGCTGCTTTTCCATTAGACATGACCCAAAACAATTTTTTATTGTTTGCTTTTAAAAACTAGAGTGGGGATTTGGGAGCAGCAACTCCCAATGAGGTCAAGGGGCAGTGCTCCTTGTGGGGTCCAAGGGCAGCACCCCAAATTAAGGCTTTGTGGTCACAAAGACCTTCATGGTGCATGACATTTTTCATAGGTGCAGGCACATTGCATTTTTCATAATTTTATTGATTTTAACCAAATGTCAATAAAACCTTCCAATCATTGACAATCAATTCATGGCACTGAGATTCAAATTACTTAAGACAAATGGACAAAGAAAGCAAAAGAATTAGGGTTTAGGGTTTTGCTGGTTTTTGCAATGGTTGAGTCTTCCTATTAGACTTGCTGGGTTGAGTGAGTCTCAACAGAAAAATCGTGGAGTAACTTGAGATTTTTCTAGATGACTTGGCTGATTCGTGGGCAAGTTGCTCACCCAACTAGAAAACATTAATTACTTACCTAGTTTTAAATGTATGCATGGAACCACAAAATGGTCTCAAACATCCAAGATCAAGTTATTTTTCTAGGGATGCGCCTATGCCATTTTTACAACTCTTCTGTAGCTGGAAACAATTATTATAAGAGATTGACCTAGCCATGGCATGCATGAACTTTTTGCTGTAACTTTTTTTTTTTTTTTGAAAAGAAGGGGGTAAAAATTTATTGAATCAAAGAAACATTACAGAGCAGCAGGTAACAGATCACAAAAACCACCAACCAAACCCGCTACAAAAGTCCCCAAAGGAACCCAACAAAGGAACCAATTACATATGAAAGTCCTCCATGATTATTTTTTTGAGGGAAAAGTAAAGCTCTGAGGATAAAAGTCATCTTCTATAATCCACCTCTCCACATGCTCAGAGGCCCACTTTGCCAGAAGATCAGCAATCCTATTCCTTTCTCTAGGAATATGACAAAAAGAGACAAATTCCAAAGATCTGCACAGATTCACAATCTGTTTGATCACAACAGCCAGTTGCCAATTAACACCATCGTATCTCTGCTCATTCAACAAATCAACTACAATAAATTTTTGCTGTAACTTGTGTTTGCCTTTACGTGAGTAATTATTGATTAGAGTGAAATAAGGTTATCTCCACAAGCAGAACTTCTATTTCTACAGTAGTGCAAGCTACTGAACATATTGCATAATACAGTTTTGTCATTGAATGCTGTATTCAACAAACTCCTAAGTTGCACTGTAAGTTTGGGCACCTTAGCTACTAACACCAATGAATGTCATATGTTCATTGAATAAAATATGTTTAAGAACAATAACTCAGCCCCTGGTTGAAAATTAACCAAATTATGCTTCATAACTGAACTACTTGTTCCAGAATGCATTTTCAAATTAGAATTCCTCAGCTTACAACTGAAGTGATGGTCAAAGCATAAAAGTATTTCAATTAGATTTCGAAGTAATTATTTGTTTTTTGAATCTTTTTCCAAGCCAAGTGAAGGGCTGGTATTATTACACAACAATTATTTTTCGAATGCTTGATAAATAAATATGTGCCAATTAATGTTTGCATCCCAGTCAATATCAAGTGGTTCAAAAGAACATTGAAACAGAAGGGTCTTTGTCATAGGTTTTATATTTTTCAACATTATGGTTTTCTTCTTGTTTGGTATTTTGAAAATTTCCCTGTCGAATCTTCAGATTGAAAGTATAAAATATCTACCTCTGCATATTATGTTTCACATCGCCTCTTTGCCTCTAAGAATGGTATTGATCAGTGATTCAGGAGCCAGTACCATACATGATCAAGCTGAAAAGAAAATGACATGACAATTATCCGTTTTTCTTAAGAGGCTAAAATCATTGAGCTTATGATGTTTTTAACTTTTTTTTTTTTTTATTTGCTGGGAAGTGGCGAATCTTGCAAAATTGGAGTGAGTAATGTTGCATGTTTGATAATCAATTTGTTTTCATCTCTTACATCAGAGTAGAACATATTTTGAAATATGTATATGCATGCAGCTTTGTTGCCATGCCAGGATAAAAGCTTTTCCTTCATCATGTCGGAACACTAGTCTGGAAAAACTATTCTCAGAGGATGAGAGGTTATTTTCCATTCCTGATCGTAGACAAAATTATGGGCACTGCTTGCAGGCATTTAGATCAGATCATGTAGGTGTTATAAAAATTTCAGAGCCACTAAATGCAGCAAAAACTCTTGATATTCAAACTATGTTAGACAGATCTGTGATCACTACAGGTAGCTTTCCACAAGATGCAGGTATTCCTAAAGGGCAACTTGAGGATGGAGCATATTTTGGAAATCAAATACACAAAACTGAACATTTAGTAAAAGAGGAAGAGTTCTGTTCTGGAAGTGATGTGATATTTCATGTGCCTCATGCATATAAGTTGCATTTGTGCAAAAACATGCTCTCTACCTGTGGAACTGCAAATAGGTATGCTTTGGGCATCTTGCCTTTTGCATTGCAAATGTTATTTGAGGATATAAACTTTTCTGTTGCCATTGCTTCAGAGTTTCCTGATACAATATCTAATGCTTCATCCATCCCAAGTAACACACCATCTGCAGAAAGCTTCCAGCCTGCTACTGAAGCAGCACCTAATGTTTTAGATAACACAATCTCTAGTAGAGATTATGTACCAAATATTCCATCTGTAATGAAGGAGCTTGGGGTGGATCCTTCAGTTTCAACTGATTCATTACCTTCTACTGAATTGACTGTAAACTCTTTTTCAGACTCAATTTCAAAATCATCAGAATCATTTTCTGAATCAAAGAATATAGCTGATTTTTCTGTAGAAAGGGCACAAAAATCTTTTGAAGATTTTCTTTTTAGTGTTAAAGATTCCCTAGATTCTTCTGTGAACGGTGCTGGTAATGCAGTAAAGGATACTTATGACAATATTAATACATCCATTTGGAAATCAGTGAAGAGTTTAACAGGGTCATTCGAAAATGCTATTTCTGGCCTTTTTCCCGTGCCTGATAACACTGGAGGATTGACAACTAGCAGTGGAATTGACATTATGAGTCCATTTCAGATAGGTACACCGGCAAATAATGCTATAAAAAAGGTTGTGCTGGTTGTGGAAGATTCTTCAGGAGCTGTTTTTGCAGTAACGTCCAGTTTTATAACAGAAATTTATAGGTCTACAAAGGCTTCACTTCCTTCTGAAGCTCAGTCGTTTTTAGATATCTCAGAAGAGAAAGCATCAGCAGTCATTCAACCGATTGGATCTTTTATTCAGCAGGTAATGAAGATGATTATATATGTTTCATGATTTATAAAAATATTTATGAAATTACATTTGCAATTTCAATGCACATATACACATTTCTAACGTTTTTGATCATTTTATGGGAAGTAGGAAAACTACTTTTTGGAAAGCTGCATTACAATACCATTTTGCACTAATCTGCTTGATTAGGGGTTGAAATTGTTATCTTCAAACTTCTAACTGCATCTGCACATTTTGCTCCAGGTAAATGTTTTAATTACAGACACAGAGAAAGCACTAGGCGTTGATCCTGAGAATCCAATTATTCCCGTTGTACTGGTTATTGGTGGTACAATTTTGTTTGGGTAAAAATATTTGGTATTTATGAAATGTATGATTTTCTAGGTTTATGTCAATTGCCAATACAGTATTATTTATGATTTGGTAAAATTGTTTTCAGACTAAGGTTGATGTGCAAGTGAATTCAAAGCTGTTGAATTGTATTCCATGCAGTGTTTTGTATTGGGGATATAACTATGGAGGATATTCAGGTGATCTACCTCCTAAAGAGGCATCAGACCTCCTGAGAAAGGAGGGAAATACTGTGCTTATTGATATCCGAGCTCAGGCAAGCTTGCTGTAAATCTCATGTTTCTCTTGCTTTAAATATTTTGGGAAATTTTCTTTACATGAAAGATAAACACTAAGTTGTAAGATTATCTGTTGAAGAATATTCTGCCTTGGAAAACAAAGAATGGAAACAATGAATTTGTTAGTCACAAACTGTTTTGATCTGGGAGTATTTACTGCCTTATAGTTTTACTTTTAGATAATTTATTTTTAGTTAGGGGAGTTCCTTCTAGAATGCCGATGAGCTTTTGTAACATGTTGAACATTTGAGGCCCATTGACTAACTTTGTTCACTTGTTAGATATAAATATAGCTTCATTATATCTTTTTAATACTTGAATACATCTCTTGTCCCTATGGATTCTATTGCCAAAGTTCCAATGTCCAACTGGAGAAAGCTTTTGATGCATTTTAGTTTAAGGCGAATCTACAGATTGGACTTTCTGTTTTTTCATCTACTCTGGCTGAAACGGTGTCCTATTATTTGGACAACTTATCTGCAGTCATTGTGGCACAAGTATATATTTCAGACAAATTTGAGAAGTTCCACTTGCTAGGTTTCCCTTCCCATGTATCATAGTGTGGCATTGTCCAAGTGAGATCCTTACTACTAACCCCATCAGGGGTTATAAAGGGTGGGTCTATTGCTATTTTATATTTTAACTTGCACTTAGTTCAAAACTTCAAATTTGCTAGTTCTTAATGCATGTACAAGTCATATTGATAAGGCACTAATCAAAGCATGAATGTCAGGTGCACATAATAGATTTTATTGTAGGTATAATTCTGACCTTAATTAAATTAGATTGGAAGGAATTTCCAAATCTGCATGGATATATCTTTCATTACTATTGGACATTTACATGGGCAAGCAGGCCACTTTTGCAGAATGTAAATTTTATCAATTTCATCTGATTTGTATATATGAATTGACACTACATGTAATACTGAAGGAGATGAAGGAGAGCAATGGTATCCCAGATTTACGAAGAAGAGAGAGATTCAAATTTGCAGCAGTGGAATTCCCAAAGGTTGGTTGGAAATCTCTAATCATAATATTTTCAAAGTTGAAATGGGTTGTCTTAGACAGTTTTGACAGAAGAATCTAGGCTTTGTGGAGTTGAACTTACGAATAAATTTTGATAACGATTATCATATTAATTCATAACATGCAAGAATCTTAAGAAAAGGTCATTTTTTGGGTCAGGAATGAGATTATTATATAATGTAGTGTACAAAAGCTTAGTTGCAAATCCTTGTTAACACTTTGGACATACATGATACAACCATTTGATTGAATTTTTTGGACCAAAAAATTAAAACTGTTCAATGTGTCTTATTTTAGTTGTATTTGATGATTTGTTGTAAAAGAACTGGATTGACTGTAAGCTCTCAAGGAATCAATGTTTAAATTGCAAATTCTTACTGAACTATGAGACATGACATAAGATTCATAGCTAATTGTAAAAGAACTGGATTGACTGTAAGCTCTCAAGGAATCAATGTTTAAATTGCAAATTCTTACTGAACTATGAGACATGACATAAGATTCATAGCTAACCAAGGATTAATGGTGTTACCGTTCAAAAAGTTACAATTCATGAGATTGCTTCACGATACAACAGAAAGGATAGACATAAAATAACTCCAGCACATGCATGCAGCTGTTATGATTTATTACTAATTTCATCTAACAGACCTTTGGAAAGAATTTTGACGAAGGAAGTGTTCCATGACAACCTTTCAAGGCAGATATCAGTTCTAGAAGCTTGAATTTTGTTTGGATAACTCCTTTAGCTTGATGGTTGAATGATTGAGAATGCTTCTGGTGAAAACTGTGTAGTCATTATAACATATATGTATATATACATATACATATGCAAATATTTCAATATACATATATGTGTGTGTATCTATACACACACACACACACATATACATATATATGTATGTATGTATGTATGTATATCATGATCAAAGTTTTGGATTGTAAGCCACGAATCATGATCCATCATCATTTGAAATGTTGATGCAAAAAAAGAAAAAGAAAATAACTACACAGTTTTTATCAGAGGCACTCTCAATCATCTACATGGACCAGTGTTACAAGACTCAAACTCACCTTAGACTCGACAAGCTGATTTTTGACTTGGACTTGGACTTGGTGTCCAGTGTTGATGATTATAGCAGCTTTGGTCGACTTCTTCCAGATCTGATTGAGACAATTCTAATAGAGCCTTCAGCTATTGAATTGTATTTATTATATTCTTTGTCATGGCCGACATGAGACTCTTGAAGAGTCACGTCTCTAATTAAATATCATTTAATGCTTGTGTATTTGAAAAAGACATTCCATCAAGGCCGACATCATCTCTTGGTGTATTGCGATTTCAAGAGGCTCGAGTTACTATGAGGATGACTTACCTTTTATTGGATGCGTCTCCTTGAATAATATTATATCCTTGTTCTAGCCTACTTGTATTAAAAAGGTGGCGTCCCTTCATAATGTATATATATGGATCGGTCTTCTCATTGTGATCATCAAGCAAGTTCGATATTCATTCTATATTCAAGTGCGAATTATATCTTGAGCAGATTGCGATTTTCTCTAAGTGCGATTTTCTTCAAGAGCAGATCGAAGTTCTTTCAAGAGCAGATTTTGATATATATGTAGAGCAGATTGTAATCTGTATTTTGCATCTAGAATTGGTGCTCTTACTTGGCCTTGAGTTCGGCCTTATTGTACAAGAAGTGTTGATTCTTGAATAATATATAAGTGATGTATTGTTGCTGGGTTTTTCTCCCTCAAGAGGAGGGTTTTCCCAGGGTATCTGCTATGTACTGTGTCTGATTTTTGAATTAATTTTCTGTGCATATAATCTGATCATAAAACTAACATGGTATTAGAGCGGGTTTGAGAGGATCGTGATCAGATTTGGTTCTATACAGTGATACTCCATTCTCTTCTTTGTTTATTTTCTCATTAGTCAAGATGGTGAATGGTTTGAAGATTGAGGATAGACTCGAGGGAGCATCAAACTTCACATCATGGAGATTTAGGATCAAGCTTACCTTGCGTGAAAATGACTTGGGTGAGTTTGTGGAGTCTAGTGTTCTTGAATCTGAGGAGGAAGAAGAGAAGTTGCAGTGGGTGAAGAAAGATATTAAGGCAATGAAGATATTGGTTGATTCCGTTAAGGATTATATTGTTCCTATCGTCTGTAAGTTGAAGACAGCAAGAGACATGTTCAAAACATTGGAAGAAATGTACGAAATCAACAATACCAGCCGAGCACTTGCACTGAAGCAACAACTACACCATGTGAAGATGGCAAAAGGAGAATCAGTGATTGCATACTTCATGAGGATTTCAGATTTGAGAGATCAGCTCTCAACAATTGGGCATATGGTTGATGACAAAGACTTGACTATGCTTGCTCTCAATGGTCTACCTTTGTCTTGGGAATCCTACATTCAGGGAATCAGTGCAAGATCAAAATTGCCTAAGTTTGATCGCCTAAGATCAGATTGAATTCAAGAAGAATCAAGGTTGTTGGCAAGAGACGTTGGTCAAAGTTCAAAGAATGAAGACATTCATGTTCTCGCCTCCCATGCTTCAAAGAAGAAAGGAAAAGATGGAAGGAAAGGATTCTTCAAGAGGAATTGAGATAAGGGAAATGATGATGCACCTCCCTCCAAGAAGAAGAGAGACATGTCCAAGATTCAATGCTTTAGGTGTGATAAATTTGGGCACTTTGCTAAGCATTGTCCAACTAGACCCAAGCAACAAGCCACAATTGCAGATGTTGATGATGCCTCTCCGCAGAAGGATTCATGTGAATACTTGTTCTATTCAGCTCTATCAAGCAATGTACCTACGGATACCAATACTTGGCTGATCGACAGTGGTGCTTCTCGACAAATCACTGGATTTAAGGAGCACTTATCAAGTTTGGTGGAGAAAGAGTTTTCTGAACAAGTTATTATTGGAGATGATGCTGGCTATTCCATAAAAGGAATTGGGACCTCTACTCTTCATTTGGATTCCGGCATAACACTTCAGTTGAGAGATGTTCTGTATGTCCTAGGAATCAAGTGCAATCTTATTTCTATTTCAGCCCTAGAAGATGAAGGATATCAAGTTGCCTTCTCCAAAGGCAAAGTTCTTGTGTGGATGGAGAATTCCAATTTCAAGGAAGCTCAAGTAATTTGTGTTAGACATGAAAGCCTCTATAGTCTATGTACGCGTCCTCTTTAAGCATTAGTTCATGATTCCTCAAGCCTATGTGACCTATGGCATCGAAGATTGGCGCACCTCCACTTCCGTGCCTTACCTATCATGGAGAAAATGGTCATGGGACTTCCCAAGTTCAATCAGGAGCATGAAGGAACCTGCAAGGGATGCGCTATGGGTAAGAATTCAAAAGCCCCTTTCCATAGTAGAGAAAATAGATCTAAGTGTATTTTAGACCTTATTCATTCTGATTTGTGTGGACCTATGTCTGTTCTGTCTTCGAGTGGATTCTTGTATTATGTTTTGTTTATTGATGACCACTCTAGGAAGACTTGGATTTATTTTTTGAAATCTAAAGAATTTGAGGAAGTGTTAGGAAGGTTTAAAGAGTTCAAAGCTTTGGTAGAGAATATTTCTGCTAAAAGAATTAAGGTCCTCAGATCTGACAATGGAGGAGAATACACCTCTAGTTGCTTTCGAGATTTTTGTATTGATGCAGGGATTAAGAGGGAGTTCTGCGTTCCCTATAATCCTCAACAGAATGGTGTTGCAGAAAGGAAGAACAGGACAATCGTGGAAGCAGCGAAGGCCATGATCCATGGTCAAGACTTGCAAACCGTATTATGGGCAGAAGCTTCTAGGACAGCTGTGTATGTTAAGAACAAAAGTCCTCACAAGGTCTTGGAGAATATGACTCCGGAAGAAGCCTTCACAGGGAAGAAGCCTGAAGTCAGTCATTTGAGGATCTTTGGATGTCCTGTCCATGTTCATGTTCCAAAGGAAAAGCGAACAAAGTTAGAGCCTTCTGGCAAGAAGGGAATATTTGTGGGCTACAGTGAGACATCAAAAGCCTACAGGATATACATTCCAGGACAGAAGTTGATCGAGATTAGTAGGGATGTCACATTCGAGGAAGATGTTGCATTCAGGAGATCCAGGGGCATTCATATGGAGGTCGATAATGAAGAGTCTCCTCAGGATATGGAAGTAGACCATACTCCTGAGATTCAGAGGGAGACTTCCGAACCAAAGGAAGATGTTGATCAAGTTGAGCCCTTCGAACCTACTGATGGGCCTACCGATATTGTGCTTAGAAGAAAAAGACCTCTTTGGGCTAGACAAACTATGCAAGAGGCTGAGAGATTTGCAGCTCCTAGAGGAACATTCAGAGAAAGTAAAAGGCCACATAAGTTCTCCAGTTATGTTGCCTTGATGAGTCAGATTATTGAGTCTGAGCCTTCTAGTGTGGAGGAAGCTTCCACTCAACAAGTTTGGAAAGATGCTATGACAGAGGAGTACCAATCAATTCTCAAGAATGATGTTTGGGACATTGTTCCTAGACCCGAAGGCAAATCTGTGGTATTTTCGAAATGGCTCTTCAAGATTAAGCATGCAGCTGATGGGAGCATAGAGAAGTACAAGGCAAGATTTGTGGCTCGTGGTTTTTCACAGAAAGAGGGAGTTGATTATAAAGAAACATTTGCTCTTGTTGCTCGCTACACTTCTGTCAGAACCATCATTGCCATTGTTGCATCTAGAGGATGGAAGATTCATCAAATGGATGTGAAGACAGCTTTTCTAAATGGTGTGATAGAGGAAGAAGTTTACATCGAGCAACCTGATGGGTTCGAGGTACATGGAAAGGAGTCTCATGTTTGCAAGCTGAAGAAGGCCTTGTATGGTCTTAAGCAGGCTCCTCGTGCATGGTACAAAAGGATTGATCATTACCTATCAAGTTTGGGCTTCTTGAAGAATGATGTTGACTCCAATCTATACTTTAAGGTAATTGATGGTGATGCATTGATTTTGGTTTTATATGTTGATGATTTGATCCTTACTGGAGAAGATCACCTGATTCTCAAGTGTTAGAAGGAGTTGGCTTCTAAATTTGAGATGAAGGACCTTGGGCTCATGCATTACTTCCTTGGCTTAGAAGTCTAGCAGAAACCAGATGAGATGATTCTGAGTCAAGGGAAGTACACCATTGATTTACTTAAGAGGTTTGGTATGATGGATTGCAAATCCATGTCTACACCCATGGAGACCAACCTTCATAAATTGAAGGAGGTTGCAGCTAATTTAGACTTGGTGGATCCTACATTGTACAGACAACTGATTGGGTCCTTGATGTATCTAGTTAACACTAGACCTGCTATTTGTTATGCAGTGAGTGCACTTAGCCAGTTCATGTGTGAACCGAGACAGATACATCTTATTGCAGCTAAACATATCCTGAGATACTTGCGTGGCACAGTTGGATATGGGTTGAGATATTCTTCAAATGCTGACTTGGAGCTGCATGGTTATACTGATTTTGATTGGGCAGGATGTTTTGCAGATTAGAAGAGTACCTCTGGTTGTTGCTTCAGTTTGGGTTCTGCTATGATATCCTGGTGCAGCAGGAAGCAGCTATTTGTGGCATTGAGTACAACAGAGGCAGAATATATTGCAGCTTGTATGGCAGCCCGGGAAGCAGTGTGGCTTCGTAAGCTCCTTGCAGGATTGTTTGGACAATCAATGGAGCCTACTATCATTCACTGTGATAATCAGAGTTGCGTGAAGCTTTCTGTCAATCCTGTGTTCCATGACAAAACCAAGCATGTTGAGATCAAGTACCACTATATTAGAGATATGGTACTACGGAAGGCTATACAATTGAGGTATATCAGCATTGATGAGCAGACGGCAGACATTCTCACCAAGCCTCTCTCTAGGATAAAGTTTGTGTACTTTCGAGATAAGCTTGGTATGGTGGAGAATCCAGCCTTGACTGAGAAAGAGTCTCAGTATCTGTGAGCCTTGTTTAATGAGTTCTTCTCTATGAGAGAAGTTCGAAGTGAAATCCCTTGTTAATGCATTTTTCTCCGAGACGGAGGAATTTGAGGTGCAAGTCCTTGTTAATGCATTTCTCTTTGAGATTTGAGGTGAAAGCCCTTGTTTCCACCCTCTGAGCTGAGTCATGGTGGATGTCATGTGTGTGACTCCATGACACATCTTGTACTTGTGAAAGTCATGTTGAGGTGACAACATCATGTAAGTGATGAACACTTGTACACACCATAGTATGGTTGTAGCCATTATGGTTGATATCATGTTGAGGTGATATTCTTCTTTTCCACATTTGGTTGTAGCCATTGTGGTAGACATCACGTTGAGGTGATATGTCTTATGCAGCTGGAAGTACTCTCCCTAGTTGAGAGGGAGTGTTGATGATTATAGCAGCTTTGGTCCACTTCTTCCAGATCCGATTGAGACAATTCTAATATAGCCTTCAGCTATTGAATTGTATTTATTATATTCTTTGTCTTGGCTGACATGAGACTCTTGAAGAGTCACGTCTCTAATTAAATATCATTTAATGTTTGTGTATTTGAAAAAGACATTCCATCAAGGCCGACATCTCCTCTTGGTGTATTGCGATTTCAAGAGGCTCGAGTTACTACGAGGACAACTTACCTTTTATTGGATGTGTCTCCTTGAATAATATTATATCCTTGTTCTAGCCAACTTGTATTAAAAAGGTGGTGTCCCTTCATAATGTATATATATGGATCGGTCTTCTCATTGTGATCATCAAGCAAGTTCGATATTCATTCTATATTCAAGTGCGAATTATATCTTGAACAGATTGCGATTTTCTCTAAGTGCGATTTCCTTAAAGAGCAGATCGAAGTTCTTTCAAGAGCAGATTTTGATATATATGTAGAGCAGATTGTAATCTGTATTTTGCATCTAGAGTTGGTGCTCTTACTTGGCCTTGAGTTCGGCCTTATTGTACAAGAAGTGTTGATTTTTGAATAATATATAAGTGATATATTGTTGCTGGGTTTTTCTCCCTCAAGAGGAGGGTTTTCCCAGGGTATCTGCTGTGTACTGTGTCTGATTTTTGAATTAATTTTCTGTGCATATAATCTGATCATAAAACTAACATCTAGACTTGACAAATTGAAAAAACTATAAAGTATAGAGTTTTTTAAGGATTCAAAACTTGTTTCATGCACCCTTTAATAAATAAACTTCAAAGACACAATAAACTAATCAAATAGAAGCTACTTTGACCATATACACAAGTATACATCAATAACATGAGTATAAAATTGAATTTTATTTTTTACCTGAAGGAAACAACATTGTTAGATATATAAATTTAAAGTAACAAATATTGTCAAATGCATACAAATCTCATGGATTATGAAATCTATGGCATCAAAACAAATATCAAAACTAAAAATATAAGTCTATGGCTTAGAGGAGCTTGCATCACTTATCCCAACATCACAGCAAGTCATTGTCATGCCCCCCAAAATTGCAACACTAAAATATAAGAATAACCCAGCATTGAAATGCAAACAAAATACATATTTAAAATGTAAACATAAATATCGACAATTTAATATTATTATTATAATTATTATAATATAATATATAGAACTAATATAAAATAAAATATAAGCAAATATATAATAAGTGGCAGTGATTATGACAAAGGCTGCGATCCCTCTCTAAGGGGAGCAGCGCTTAACCATAGGCAGCAATAAATAAATAAATAAAAGGAAGCCATCGATTATAGTAAAAACAAGGCAGCGCTATGTGTATGAAGGCAACAGTTACTAATAGGTTCTCTCAGGCAGCGATTAACATAAGGCAGTGATTATTATAAACAAAGGCAGTGATTAATGGTAAGCAGGCAGCGATCAAGGGACATGTCTTTTAGAAGTTTGTCTCCATTCAAGCAATGCCTGTCTTCAAAGAAACATAAAGATATAAATGAAGGGAAGAATATTGGAGATGTGAGAGAATAAGAACAGATTGGAGCAGATCAAAGAAGGATATAGCATTCCAAATAAATAATAATCTACACTCAGAAAGGGCTGCAATCAGTTTTGAAGAGGCAGAAATTAGTAATAATGAGGAGTCATGGTCATCATCTTTCCAAAGAGATATATCTCTTCATAAAGATATAAAATAAGTATGAATCGAGGAGGGAATGGAATCATGGAGGATGAAAAAATGAAAAGTTTGGAACATATCTCTGAGTGTAGCAGCTGACATAATTAGATAAGTATATTATCACAAGAATATATGGGGACAATAAGTTTACATATAGTTATAAACATATGTATATATCTATTATATATTTATATATATATTCATATATTCATATAAATATATAAATTGTATACGATTATGCAATAATGATGCTTGTAGCAATTATTAATCCTTATTAGTCATTTTTCAATTGAAACTAATCTGTTCGTTTCTCTTTAAGCAATATCTTTTGAATATTGAGAACATATTGATTGAAGAAGAGGAATATTCAGACCAGAAATCACCTACAGGAATAAATTAATAAAAAGGAAATAGAGGTCTGCACCCTCTAAATTGGAAATAATTGATAAATTGGCATGTGCGCATCAGTCTGATTTCTTGAATCGATGGCATGAAATCTGATTTACAATAATATAGTTGTAGCACAATTTAATATAAGTAATTGTGATTGTTGATTAGAAGATCAAGGTACTAATGATGCATTGTTGTTATGATTGTTTCCTTATATGAGTAAATATGATTAATATTTGTTTGCCATATGTCTTGAATGTTTTAGCCATGATAGAGGAGGTTGAGATTACAAGAGGGGAACAGTGATGGGGAACTCTCCTAGGTACACCACCTCGAGATGGGGGACCAAGTAGTCTCGAGATGGGGACCAGGTAGTCCCAAGGAGGCCAAGGGGGTATCAAGGGTACAATGCTTTGGGCTTAGGAGAGATGGCATTTTCAGGGCACCCATTGTAATCGCACCCCTCCATCACAATGAATAAACACAAGAGGTCAAACCATAGAGAGAGGGAAACGGTTGGCAAGATGAGGGGATAATGGAAAGGGGACACCTCCTAGGTAGACCACCTCATATGGATGGCATGGGCCACATGAGGCCAAGGGGGATGGTATATCTGCTCTTGGGCCTAGGGTAGAGGGTCTTAGGCACCCCATCAAGTCACGTTCTCCTATGCTCTCTTATGGTTGAGCCCTCCAAGGATATTAAATGCTTTGTGATTGAATTAGTAATTTGGCCATGAGTTTACTAATATTTAATTATGATAATCGGCTAATTAGTATTATTGTGGTAAATGGTTATAATCTGCTAATTAGTGTGATTATGGTAAATGGTTTCTAATTTGTGTGCAGAGCTTCAATCAGGTGAAAGGTATTCTCTAACCCATTTGTTTATTTAAAATTAAGGATTTAGGGAAAATTTAGGGCATTCCCAAATAGGGGACATTACAATTGGTATCAGAGCATGCTCCTGCTAGCCTGCAAGACATACCTACTTTAACTGCCATTTAGTTAGAATTAACTATTCAACCTTCTTAAGTAGGCCAATAATGTATTTCTATATGTGTGTACCTTTCATGTGTATACTTTGTATTTAAATTTTATACACATACTTCATGACTTACGTGCATGCTTCATGTATGCACGTGTACGCTTCTTGCTTCGTGTCTCATGTGTATTTTTATACTTAATGTATTACATGTATCCATGTGTATGCTTCATGCTTCTTGTGTATACTTTATGTATTACATGTACTCATGTGTATACTTGGTGACTTACAAATACTTTGCAACTTACATGTATTGATATATACCTTGTGCCTTACGTGTATTCAAGTGTATACTTTGTGACTTACGTGTATTCAAGTGTATACTTTGTGACTTACATGTATTCATGTGTATACCTTGTGACTTATGTGTATTCAAGTGTATACTTTGTGAATTACGTGTATTCAAGTATATACCTTGTGACTTATGTGTATTCAAGTGTACACTTTGCGACATGCATGTATTCATGTGTATACTTTGTGACTTATGTGTATTCATACTTTGTGACTTACGTGTATTCATATGTATACCTTGCAACTTACGTGCATTCATGTGTATACTTAGTGACTTATGTGTATACTTTTTATTCAAGCGTATACTTCATGACTTACGTGTATTTATGTGCATGCTTCATATCTTATGTGTATTTATGTGTCTTTCACATGCATGCTACATGTATTAAGTATATCCATGTGTTTGCTTCATGCTAGATATGTCTTCAACAAAGATTACTCCATGTGTGTTTCTGATTACTTTATGCTTAAAAACTATGAAAATGTTGTCTGACAAAATGCTTCTTGAGTTGAGAAGCACTACCAAATTAACTTATCTAAAATTGAAGAATGAGGAGTTGTAACTATAGAAGTGAAAAGGTGTGACTCCCTCAAATTTGTGATGTAAAAGGGAGAGCATTTCATCCATACCATCATTTGAAGGATCCAATTAAGAATAGAACCTTAAGTAATTTTGCAAGAGACTTAAATTAGGTTCTCAAGCATAGCGATGATGTGAGAAGAGTTGTGACGCTCCAAAAGTCTATGACTCCTTTATAATGAAGGGTGGTGACTTCTTTAAGAAATAGATATAAAAGGATAAATCAATTCATTGACATAAGCAATCATCAATTCAGAAATCAAACAATCGTCACCCACCTATTCGACAAGACATCAAGAAATCAAAATATCAAAAGATTCCTAAGGAAGGAACAATAAATCATAACAACTCAACTTAGTTGAATCTAACGATACAACTCAGCTTCCAATTCTCAAATGGAAATCCACGCAGTGTCGTCACTAGTGCATTAAAGGATCATCTTGACCTAGGATGATCAATCTCTTAAAAGCCAAAATAACATTTTTAGAGAATGTAATGAAGACAACTCAATTCTTTAGGAATCTACAAAATTGGACTCTTGGGAGATCTTAAGAGAAATATTGAAATCTATCGTAGGGTATATTTGTCAAGCTTCATGAAGGAAGACACAATTGCTCTAAGAAAAAATTCGTTCTACTCATTTTTTTAATCAAGACCATATTGCGCAAGCAAAGCCATAACACATATAATCATACTCATAGAAACAATAGCAATGCATGGGTTGACCTTATAACCTACAACATTAATCTAAGTAAACTTGGAACTAGTGATATAGAAAATATTTTTGAGACTATTTTAACCAAGACTCCTCTTCTCCTAAAGTCATTCTTATTGATTGGAGAGCTCTATGTCCATGATTAGGATCGAGAATATCGATATAAATTTGATACAAATTAAGTTACATTATGGGCCCATAGCCCACAAATCCCAAGATCATTCTTGCCTTTAAAACTTTGGAATAAATTGATATTGTTTAAAGGAATTAGGTGAAATAAGCAAATACATTTTCAAGATATGAAAATAAATTTAGTACCAAACATGGGGATATGTCAAAGAAGAATGATAACCTCCATTTGATTTGGAAGGTGGGACAAGAATTGGATATTAGGGTAAAATCCTTCTATTGCTTGCTAGGAATGCTAGACTATTGTACATCTTTTTGATTGACTTGCTCAATCTCACAAATTTGCACTTAAGTATTAATTACTTATGGAAAGTACAAATGTTGGACTAATACACTATAAGCTCCTCATTAGAAACAAACTTTATCTAAGGGAAATTATCATTCAAACATCTAAATCCTTTATACAAATGCAAAAGTGATTTACACAAAGGAGTGGGATCTTGATATTCACAACACTGCTGCAATCCATCATGATTTTAGATTCCAACAAAGGGTAATGAAGAATTTATATCATTGCCTAGGATCCTTGAGGCAATGAAAGAAGAGAAAAGTTGTCTTTAAAAAAATAAACAGGTCTTGTGAATCTCCAACTCTTGGTTTTGTTGTTAAGAGTTATTGGGAAATAGTCATACATGGGTTAGAAGAATATCGGATAATACATCGATCTCAGACTCGAGAAGATAGTATTTGTATACAAATTTGGGCAAGTATACTAAGTGATTACTAACAACCACCTTCCAAGGACATCATTATAGAGTCGGACATAACTAAGACCATCATCCCTAACTATGAAGTTTCCAGTTCCTAATTGTATCAAAGTGTCACTGCAAAAACTAACATCATCACAAAAAAAGAGCAATGTCTAAGAATTACAAATCTACAAGGTTGATTGTAATGTCCCCTTTTTCATGAGCATTGGCGTTTGGAGGAATTAGCCTATTCTCGATCTTCGTAGGCTAATGGGGCTTGATTAGATGGGTCATTTGGCAGATACCCAGTTGCTTGGGTGGCTTATTTCTTGGTCATATGAAGGTTTTCCTATTATCACCATGGATGTTTCTAATTTTGGAAACCTTATTTTATGTTATAATATTATATTGCACTTTAGGAGTTGGATTATATTTTAATTATAAAGTGCAATATTAAAATAATAAAATAATATTCCTTCTAGAAGGTGACTTGGGAAAGTTCTAGAAGGAGGCCGACCTATTGAGGAAAAAGAATAAATAGGCATCAAGGGCTCATTGTTTAGCAGGCAGATCTGTTGTTGTTGATGTTGTTGTTGATGTGCATTGTGGAGCCTAGGGTTTCTGCAGTAGTCACCATTGGCCATTGAGAACGAAAACTCTCAATTGGTATGCAATTTTGAGGGTGTGAAATATCACCTGAATTATTGCAAGTTGTGGAGGTGATAAGTCAGTCATCTCAGCTGGGCTAAATTTCGTGGCCAAGGGCCAAATTCACTTGCAGATTTGGAGTCTTCACAGCAGCTGATGTATTGCTGGATTGATTCCAAATTTTGTCTATATCGATTGGAGGAACCTTTGATGATATTTTGTTTGGAAGGAATAATCAGATTGGTGTATTTGCATTCTCAGATTTGTGTCTTCAGACTTCTTAACAGCCATCGACTTCATCATTGTAGGCATTGTTTGGCATCGATTTCACCTTTCACTTGGAGTGCTTGATTCATCAAGGGTTGGAGGTTATTATAGGAGCTGAAGGAAGTCTTTAGAGACCGATATTTATTTATTTTCTGAAGTCTGCTATAACAGGGGCGATTGAACATGAAGGCATAAAAATATTCATAGAAATTCATATGCACATTTTTGGCACATGGGTATTTGGGCAATCACCTTCCTGAAGCTTGGCAATGATGATGGATGATAGTAATTGAAGGTTGCAGCTGTTGTATGTTTATTTCTGAAGGTCTGAAAGTCACAGCAGGGGCGGCCATAAGAGGAGTTCGATTTTAATTCAAGAAGAAGTCTTGTGTTGGTTTTTTGCTTGCTACATCAGCTCATCCTCAAGGCGTCACCATTCCTTCCAGGTTCCCTTTGATTGTCATTCATTTAGCCTTGCATATTAGGAGCTATAGATTCAGCTGTAGGTTTGCATTTTTATATCAGCAAAACATTATAATTGTATGACATTGTAATTTGCCAAGAGTCTTGGCCATTTTGAAATCAGCATTGTATTTGAATGATATTTGAAATCAAGGAGTAATAAGTGGTTGTTGTTGTGCAATCAAATACTTAGTAATCAGCATTAGAGTTTGCATACCAACTGTTTGATGAAATTACCAGTTGGCTGTAGGTGCATGTTTTGGCATTTAGAAGTCATATATGAGCATTGTTAAAGATAAAATTGAGTCATTGATGCTTCTAGGTTAGAGTTTATGCATTGTAATTTGATTTCTAAGCGTTTGGAGTACTTTGGTTTCTTCTACAAGCATTTATATCAGACTGATTTCGCAAAACAGCAAGCTGGAAGGTTGTATGTTAATTGTTTGACAAAATTCCTTGAGTCTTCAATCAGAAGTTTTCAATCAGATTTGAGCAGGGTCATTACATTGATGTGGGATCTTGGTAACTTCAAACCCTCTTAGTTGGTGATTGCTTGAGGACAAGCAATCTTGGGAAGGGCGGACTGTCATGCCCCACAAAATTGCAACACTAAAATATAAGAATAACCCAACATTGAAATGCAAAATAAATACATATTTAAAAGATAAACATAAATATTAACAATTTAATATTATTGTTATAATTATTATAATATAATATATAGAACTAATATAAAATAAAATATAAGCAAATATATAATAAGTGGCAGCGATTATGACAAAGGCTGTGATTCCCTCTCTAAGGGGAGCAGCACTTAACCATAGGCAGCAATAAATAAATAAAAGGAAGCCAACAATTCTAGTAAAAACAAGGCAGCACTATGTATATGAAGGCAACAATTACTAATAGGTTATCCCAGGCAGCGGTTAACATAAGGCAGTGATGATTATAAACAAAAGGTAGTGATTAATGGTAAGCAGGTAGCGATCAAGGGACATGTCTTTTAGAAGGTTGTCTCCATTCAAGCGATGCCTCTCTTCAAAGAAACATAAAGATATAAATGAAGGGAAGAATATTGGAGATGGGGGAGAATAAGAACAGATTGAAGTAGATCAAAGAAGGATATGGCATTCGGAATAAATAATAATCTGCACTTAGAAAGGGCTGCGATCAGTTTTGAAGAGGCAAAGATTAGTAATAAAGAGGAATCATGGTCGTCATCTTTCCAAAGAGAGACGTCTCTTCATAAAGATATAAAATAAGTATGAATTGAGGAGGGAATGGAATCATAGAGGAAGAAGAACTGAAAAGTACGATTATGCAATAATGATGCTTGCAGCAATTATTAATCCTTATTAGTCATTATTCAATTGAAACTAATATGTTTGTTTCTTTTAAGCAATATCTTTTGAATATTGAGAATAGATTGATTGAAGAAGAGGAATATTCAGACCAGCAATCACCTATAGGAATAAATTGATAAAAAGGAAATAGAGGTCTGCACCCTCTAAATTGGAAATAATTGATAAATTGGCATGTGCACAGCAGTCTGATTTTTTGAATTGGTGGTATGAAATCTGATTTACAATAATATAGTTGTAGCACAATTTAATATAAGTAATTGTGATTGTTGATTAGAAGATCAAGGTACTAATGATGCATTGTTGTTATGACTGTTTCCTTATATCAATAAATGTGATTAATATTTGTGCCATATGTCTTGAATGTTTTAGCCATGATAGAGGAGGTTGAGATTACAAGAGGGGAATGGTGATGGGGCACTCTCCTAGGTATGCCACCTTGAGATGGGGGACCAAGTAGTTCCAAGATGGGGGACCAAGTAGCCCCGAGATGGGGACCAAGTAGTCCCAAGGAGGCCAAGGGGGTACCAAGGGTATAGCACTTTGGACTTAAGAGAGATGGCATTTTCAGGATACCCATTGTAATCTCACCCCTCCATCACAGTGAAGCAACACAAGAGCTCAAATCATAGAGAGAGGGAAATGGTTGGCAAGATGAGGGGATAATGGAAAGGGGATGCCTCCCAGGTAGACCACCTCATTTGGATGGCATGGGCCACATGAGGCCAAGGGGGATGGTATATCTGCTCTTGGGCCTAGGATAGAGGGTCCTAGGAACCCCATCAAGTCACGTTCTCCCATGCTCTCCTATGGTTGAGCCCTCCAAGGATATTAATTTATTAAATGCTTTGTGATTGAATTAGTAATTTGGCCATGAGTTTACTAATATTTAATTATGATAATTGGCTAATTAGTATTATTGTGAAAAATGGTTATAATCTGTTAATCAGTGTGATTGTGGTAAATGGTTTCTAATTTGTGTGCAGGGCTTCAATCAGGTGAAAGTTATTCTCTAACCCATTTGTTTATTTAAAATTAAGGATTTAGGGCAAGTTTAGGGCATTCCCAAATAGGGGATATTATAGTCATGCATTGGTGTCTAAGATAAGTCTTGGATGGTGATGTAGCCATGATGTTTGCTTGTGTCTGATGAGGACCACACCGCCCAAAACCCACATAAATCACAACAACATATACGAACACAAAAGATGCGAGACAAAAAGATGATTCACTTTCAATTATTTTCAAAAAATGAAATTACAGATTCAAAGCTTGTATGCTACATCCTCATGGGCTTGATTCATTACAACAAAATCAACTCTGAAAAAAAAAATCTACTATTCAGAGCCACAATCTGCACTATCAGGGCCATCTTCTACAATCCCCACTTAGCCCTTTTTATTTTCCCCAATAACCGCCCTAAAATGTTCTAGAAAGTTCAAATTTCCCCTTTTTGTTTTGGCGCCAAAAGTCCCGCCATTTGATTTCTGGCCTAGGAAGAAATTTTTATGAAATTCACTTTTTAGAGGGCCAACTTCGTGGGGCCATAACTTTTGATCCAGGTGTTCGATTTGCTATTATTGCATATCGTTGGAAAGCTCTCAACGAGCTCTACAATGTGCAAACCCACCATAGGTCAGTTCGGCCACTTTTTGAGCTGTTTCAGGGCCTCTAAAGTTTTATATCTGAATTTGAAGCTGCATTGGAGAAATTTCTCAGGACAAAAACTTTAATTTCTCCCAAACCATGCAGGGTATTGAGGTGATTCTTTCGTGACCGGAAATGTTTGTCAACTTTGCTCCTTGGGTTAAATTTTCACATCCTTATGAGCCTGTTTATGCCAACTTACTAAAAATAGTAAGTGCTCAATTTTCACTATTTTTGATGCCTAACAGTCTTATCCCCCTAAGTGCCATCATGGGACTCAAAACAACTAAAGAAAATAAAGAAGACAATTTTTTTTGGGTGATTCAAGATTGCCCTACACCACTGGATGCTCTTGCATTAGTGTCTCAATGATTGGTGTCCAAGACTTCATGTTTTGTTGTCAAGCTCATTAACAAAGAGGAAAGGTTAAGTAAAAAGATAACTGGTTATGTTCAAGTTTGACCTTAGCGACGATACTAATAGATGGGATTGTTCTATGAGTTGTTTGTGTAGGGCATGATTGAAACATTTTTGCATTATGAAAATGGCATTTCTTGCCAACTATGACTTAACTTGTATTCAATAGTATAATGACTGTAGCAACAGTTCTTGTATGCTAAACAAGTTGTCCAATGTGAAACAAGATAATCCTTGATTGTGGCTTTGACTATGAAGATGCAAAGATCTGCAATAGGGGATATGTATTTTGTAGATTTAACGATCATGATTTATCATTGGTCTAATACTTGGTTAGACTTATAGTTTGATGGGGGTTTGGGGGAAATGCCCCAAATGGGGTTGAGGGGCAATGCCCCTTGCAGGCTTTGGGGGCAGCCCCCTTGGCTTTTTTCCTGTTGCGATATAGGGTGGGGTTGAGCACTAGGCCCAAATGAAGACCTTCAAAACCACATGAACTTTTATGGTGCACACCATTTTTATATTTCTTTTGTAAATCCTAGTTGGGCATGTCATAAACCAAACAAGCATTGAAAGGTTGTAATTTAAAAAAAAAGTAATTAAAATGTCGGATTAACATTTTGCATTTTTTTAATTATCTTTTTTAACTTTTTTCCCCAACTGTGGCCAAGTCTATCCTAAAGGACTTGTCGGGTCTGGGGAGTCTTGTACTTGGGTCTCGAGTCTCGTCTTGGCAAGTCCAGGCGAGTTTTGTAACTATGGCATGAACTTAGGAAATATCATGTATGTTAAAAGTACTTAAAATAGTATCTCTACAAGGATTTTGCAAAAAACACTTAGTGGCAATGAATGTCCATAGACAATTGGACTATGTGAGAGAGAATATACTTTTCTTATATGAGAAGTGACACATAAAGCTCCATAAGCCAGCTCCTTTCCGTGGGATGTTGCGAAGAAATTTGAATAGTACCACACAATATTGGGGCCAAGGATCTCCAACAAGGTCCAAGAGATAGCTTCAATTTTTAGCTTAAGTCTTAGATGATTAACCTAGATTCTCACCTAACTTGCTACATATTGGATTTCACAACTCAGAAAAGTTTTTGCAAGGAAAGAATGGGGTTGAATTACATTAAGAGTAAAGTATAAAAGAGGGCTCAACTAAGATAAGAAATAAACATAAGAGGACATCCACTTTAGCCTAAGAAAAACAAGAGAGGAGGGAAGATTACCAAAAGAACAGAGAATGCGCTCTCCTGGGGGGTTACAAAGGGTCAAAGAGGGCATGGAAGGGTGGGAAGTGAAGTGGTTCAAGTACTTCTTTCAACCTAAGAGACATAAAGGGTTGAAAGATCATTTGATTGCTTATGAGAACCCATTTAAGGTTCTTTTGGAGCATTAACTTTAACTAGGGTTCTGCTGATTGGGGGCAGAATTTTCCTAGACATGCTGCACCAAAGAGTACCTAATGTTCTATGGATTAGATGTGCATATTTTGGCTATATTATGTTTTAAATAAATAATACAAGTGCAAACGAATATTGTCTTTATCAAAATTGTTCTCTTGGGAGTCTCTGTGCTATCCCATAACAAGACTGACATGAACTTATGCGAAAGTGCCAAACATACAATAAAAAATTTGTTCTCAAAAGATTCTTTGTTCTATGACACTGAGCTCAGCATCACAGTCACCTTGATGATTGAATTCATTGATAAAAAATTGAGCAGCAAATGGAAGAATTATATTGCTGTTTACTGTCCTTAAAGGAGGAATGATGATTTGGTGGCATAAAATGATTTTGTAAGAATTTAAATGTTAATGATATGGGATTGTTTCAAAGGCTTTTCTGAACTACCAAATTTGTATCTACCACCAATGTAAATCTTAATCACAAGGCTACTAAATAAAAGAACTTGCTTGTAAAATTTTGAAATGGAGAAAACCTAGAAACTGCATAACAGCAGCGGTATTTTTTGGGTTTAAAGGGTTGCCCAATTCTCCAGTGAGAGAGAATGATCAGAAAACCAATATTTGTAGATGGTCATTGCTACTAGCTTTCTTGCATTAAAAGTATTTAGCTTAATGGATATTATTTAGAAGTATTTGTAATTATCTAGGCATGTTATTCAAACTTAGATCATTTACAGTAGCAAACAATGCAAGTTTACAAAACTGAGATTTGTGTTCCCTTTCATTATACATTTTGTCCTTCCAATATTTCTTGAATAAGTTTAAATAAGCCTTTCCTTTGGTATATTTTTTGTATTGAGAGATAAAATGCTTGCAATTTTTGAGGACAGTAGCTTGACATTGGCACTACTTTATTTTGTCAGGTAGAAGGTTCTGTAAGAAAGTTACTGAAGAATGCAAATGAAATCGATGATATCCTGACTGCAGCTGTGATCAGAAACTTGAAAATTGTAAATGTATGCTCACCTGAGAGGGCTTGCTTGTCATTATGTATGAACTTGATGTATATTTGGACATGTGAATATCATGTCTGTTTGATATTTTCCTTCTCTTTCAAGTTCAATAGTGCTTAACACACTGATTTACAGATATAAGTGAATTGTAATAGGGGAATTCAAAGGTGTTAATTATGGATGCAAATGGATCCCAGTCTAAAAAAGTGGCTAGAGCTTTGAGGAAGCTTGGAATCAAGGTATATTCTTAATGCACAGATAACGTTGATGATTTGTAGACTGAACACATGGTTAGTAGTGATGGACTTAACATTTGGTTTTTGTAATTGGTAGTTAGCCATATGTGTCTATTAATTATTATTTTTAACTAAATTAAGTATTACAGATACCAGAAGATATTTTTTCTATATTTGCATGGCCAACAAATATCTCATTTTTGATTTAATACAAAATTTCTTTATGTTTTTTTGCACCTCTATTCTCAATGAAAATAAAATAAAGTTTTTGATCATACAGAAACCGTACCGGATTAAAGGAGGCTTTCAATCTTGGGTAGCTGATGGTCTTCGTGTTAAAGAGATGACAATGGAGACACCCTTGACAATCTTGAAAGAGGTAATCTAATGCTTTTTACTGCTGGGAAGTATCAATGAATGCCATTATTGAAGAATGCAAAGACTCACTTTAATCAAAATGGCTTGAACAAATTTTCCATTGTGATATTTTAAATATAATCTTGTAATCAAAATTATTTGTCTGCATAGTTAAACACTGGTCATATGTTGATGATGATATTTCATATTAATGGTATTGCTTAGATCAATGACCTTTATTGCTGTGAAAATAATAAATAATATGATGTTGATTCAGACAGAATATTGATAAGAATAGCTAAAGCCAATTCTTCATTTTCTACTTAGTTTCTGTTAAAAGGATTTAATTAACACTTTGACTAGATTGAAGAATAGTTGGTCTTCAAATAGAAGTTATATAGCTTGTATTTTTCTCTGTTAATGTCCATAGTAGAACAAATAAATTGTTTATATAGTGTAGAAGTCTCTCCGAGAATTCTTCGTTCCAAAAGGTCTGGAACCAAGCATTTCAAAATTTTTACCAGGTTATCAGTATGCAAAATGAGGTATTTAGCACCTTTTTGTCTTTAAATAAATTGATGTCGGATGCAATCTTGGTTTTACTTTTCTGCAATCAACAAATTGAGGGGCTATGTTGGGATGACTATTAAAATTTGGAGAGTTATTTACTTCTGGACATGTCTGTACCAAAAATAGAACAATATATATTTCCTGAATTTGCATCTTCATTCAATAAGTATGGGTTAACCAGGTAATGCCTTGAGCATCTAATATGCCTTTGAAATCAATCTCGTGTTTCCAGGATACAGAGGCTATCCTTGAAGAGACCAGGCCAACTCCAGGAGCTGTTTTTGCAGCATGTGTGGTGAGTATTGGTGAAACTTGTTTTTTTGTCTGTCCATTTATCGTGCATTCATGCATTGGTTTGTTAGGATATTTGTTTTAAACCTCTCATGAACATAGCTTGTAGTTGAGGAAAATGAGGGATATGGGCTAAAAAAATAGGTGTGTACTCTTAAAAATTAGGAGCATAAGAAACCCAAACTCATTGTATATGTTTCTCTCAATATTATGAATAAAATATTTTGATACGTATTTGAACTACAAAATCCTTCATTTGGTATCAAAGCAGGTGAGAGCTAAAGTATCAAAGCCTATGCATGATGGAAAGAAAGTTTCGTGTCTTGATTGCTATGGGGCAGCTCCAACTATTTGGTTTCCCTGATTGATGATTGGTTTGCCCATTAAAATTGTTTGTAACAAATTAACAATTGGTTTATTTAAGAGTTGAGAGTGTGTTTGGATTGCAAATAGTCATTTGTGTGCATTGTAAGTGAAGAGCTTGAGTGTCGGAGAAAGAGTTTTTATTTTTATTTTTTGGTATTTCGTTATTTGTGAGAGGGAAGAAGATATTTTTTGCTTTTAAGTGTCATAAAGGTGTAATTATTATTTGCACTGTGGTAGCTCTTTATAATTGTTTGAGGCCACATTACTAAAACTCGAACGTCTTCTTCAAATTTTAATGAAATTTAGTGATTTAAAATGTTCTAGAAAGCTAGCACAGAAGAATAAAAACTCACAAAAGTTCAAAAGAGAGTGTTTGAATTAAAAGAGCAGTTTGATGTGGAAAATATAGGAATATTTGCTGATATGAATGACTCCTGAATGCCAGGAGAGTAGTGCAGATTGCAGACCATAAACAAAGGAGTCTGAGGTTTAGAGCAGTCACAACACAGTAGAAAAAAGTGCTTTTGTGAGGTATTACAAGGTCTAGTGGGCAGAAGTGATGCTACAATGCAACATAGAGTAAGCCTTTTTATGAAGTTTATTTCCATTAATTTTTAAGGCAAATTGAATTTGTTTTTAAAAAAAAACATATATATAGTTTTGGGTTTATAAAAATAAACAAGTAGGAATTAAGAGTGCTTTGGGTATAACTATGTGCAAGATTTTCTGTCAACATTTCAGATTATGCTACATGATACACCATCAAGATTAAGAGAATGAAAATAGGCATGATATAAAATGAAAATGTTGGTGCAAAAACTAGAAATTCTCTTCATCTTAATGATGGATCATGGAATATGATTTGAAACATTGTTGCAAAAAATTACACATAGTTATACACCCCAAAGCACTCTTGATTACTATTATGGACTGTGGGAACATCATATCTCTTATAAATAAATAGGGATTATAAAAAAATATTTAGTTTATAGACTATAGATGTTGCCCTTAATATCTCATAATCTTGTTCAAATCATGGAATATGATTTGAAACATTGAAGCAAAAAATTGCACACAGTGCTCCTTATGGATGCATCCCCTGCCCTAGTACCCCTGTCCCCGTCCTAGAAATGTTTCGGGGACTCCTTGGAAACTTTCCCCCCACTGTTGCATCTGACGGTGACTCAGACTTGAGCTCCAAATTTGATACAGACCTGCCAGTTGCATCTGCTGATTAGAGACAGCCATATATTTTCTATGTTTTTGTCATTTTACAGTTGAAACTCGGAGCCTTTGGGCATTTTGTTATAATTCTTATTTAATATGTATGCACATTGACAATGAAAGCATTTGAATTTTGTTAATTTGTTTGTCAATTCTCATGTGAAATCTCAATTCAAGTCTAATGTTATGTATTAATCTTCTACAATGCCTGTGATGAATGCTTTATCAATGTTATGATATGAATATTTGAAATTTCTCTATGTTTTTAAAAATTTCCCTATTTTTTAATAGTCGTGCCCTAAAAAATGACCCAAAAGTACCCCCATACCAGAAACACATCCCGCTGTCCCCTACTATCCCTGTTCCTGAAACTTGGGAGAGCATAGATTACACATAGTTGTACAACCCAAAGCACTCTTGATTACTATTATGGACTGTGGGAACATCATATCTCACATAAATAAATAGGGATTACAAAAATTTATTTAGTATATAGACTATAGACATTGCCCTCAATATCTCATAATCTTGTTCAAAGGATTGTATTAGATTCAAAATCTTGTATCTAGGAAGGCAAATTCCAACATAAACATGCCAAATTGTGTAAAACTGTACTGCAAACCTTCTGGAAAAAGGGTTTTTCTTCA
>VDFB02000003.1:706743456-706809536 GCA_007258455.2 Sequoia sempervirens | reverse complement strand
CCACTTGCTCAATAAGTATATGTGTTTATCTCATATCGATAAGAATATGTGTGTCTCATCCCTGTGGACAGTAAAGCTTTGAGACTTTCTCAATGCTGGCTCAGATTCCAGGCACAGTCTTGCTCCCCAATCGTAGCCTCCTCCCAGTTAATTCGAAAAAGAAAAGAATATGTGTGTCTCCTTTGTAATAGTGAGCCAAAGAGTGACTCTCTCTTAAGTATTCAGCTATGGTTGTGTAATTTTGAAATATAAAAATATGGCTTGCCTTATATCTTTACAGAGAAAAGTTTCAATAAATATGGATAAGTAATCTATATGGAATGCAAAGTAAACAAAAAAATTAAAATATATGATATGTATTGTTTTAGCTGGAAAAAAAAATTATAGCAAAACTTCAGCATAAAGATTTTCTTTTCTATTGCATAAAAAAATTAACCATTCATAATATAGAGTAATATTTGTATGTAGTTATTAATATTTGTACTGCTAAGAGCCTCATCTTTACCAGTGCAACACAACTTAAATCTAGCTCAATATGTGTATGTGTGTCTCTTGTAAGCTCATGTAAAATAGCATTAAATTAAATGGTCAGTATTTGACTAGTCTTCCTAGCTCTGTAATGAACTTTTCCGTACTTTTATATATGCTACTTGGTTGTTTCATTTTAAGATTTAAAGATAAGATTGTTTCATTTTGAAATTTAAAGATATTATTGAAGTTTTTTCTAGGAAAATTCACTGCCAGCAATTCACTGACAAAAATTCACCGCCAACAATTCACTATGGGAAAATTCACCACCATGACAAATTCACCACAAGTAGAATTCACCACCAGCAATTCTACTTGTGATGAATTTGTCATGGCAGTGAATTTTCCCACTGTGAATTGTTGATGATAAATTTTCCATGAGTTAATTGCTGAAGATGAATTTTCCCTATGCCTGCTCATAATATTAATGTTGAATATTTGATAAAAATATGGAGAAGTGTCCCACTAGCAAGTCTGATCAACACCATCTTTATCTTGCACTATAAGAATTTTAAATATATTCAATTCCACTAACAAGGAAGAATAAAAGCCAAAATGGAAATAAAAGAAACAATTAAATCGAACTGGCAATCCAAACAACAAATAAACTCCAAATTTGAGAAAGTTCTGTAATTGGCGGGTGTCTTTTGTTTTCCTATGTGTAAAGCTTGGCACAATAATGATCACAAAGTATTAGATTTGTTTTGATCATGTAATTTCTCAAAAAAAAATTGTGTTAGATCTCATTAAATAGTTTGTCAAGTTATCGATGTTTTTGAAATGATTAGGTAAATGTCTCTATATTGGTAAATTTTATATCTTGTTAAATTAGTAAACTGGCAAATTTTATATTTTGGTTTCATACCTACAAAATTGAAGTTTGATTTTAGTTTTAAATTTTGCAAGTGCAATTTGATCTCAACCAAAACATATATTTGGATTCTACTCACTTTGCTATCTACAACTTCCACAAATAGGCAGAATCAATCAACATTGCTTAGGATTATTCTAATTCAGATTAAAATTTTCATATCAATTCCATGGTTTGCTGAAAGTGATTGAAGATAGAAAGTAAACATGTAGCAATGGTAAGATATTGATGGAAGCTAATGATGTAATGATTATGCTCTATGACACCCCTTGAGTGATCACAAAAATAGAAATGAGAGATTATGGATATTATCTTAATCTTTTGACATAAATTAAATTTTGTTTTTTCATACAACAATCTAATATACAATTTCAAATATTTTGCACTTTTATAAGCTCATAATAGATTGTTGCAAAGGGATAATATTCTTTCCTACAAAGTTTTCTTAAGATAATGAATGGATAAAATAAACATCAAGGTAGGCTCTAATGATGTGTGAAGATGGAATCAAGTTATGATTAGTGATTTTTCAACTTTCATGCAAACTAACTTGTTTTATATACTAGTCATTATAGTAGAGACAAATGGCTTCAAATGGGTCAAAAACAAAGAGAAATATATAAAGTATGCATTTTCACCATTATATTGTGCCCCCACTTTAAATTACACACTAACTACTATGAATATACAAGTCAAAGTAAAACATGTAGTCTATATGAAGATAAACATTTAAACATATTCATATAAATGACACAAATAAGGATGATGATTATGCACACTTTCTCATGTAATAAACATGCCATCTCAAAACCTCTATAAATAAAAGAACAAATTTAGTGATTAGCATTTGTCAAACATTTAAAAAATGCATAAACACAACTAATAAAATTTGCTATAAAAAAGGTAAAAGTAAAAAGAAAAGGTGACTTTTCTTGGAATGGAAATATGATCTCCATTTGGTGCTAAAATAAAAATACGATTATATTTGGAATGGAAAGGATCATGAGCTATTCTTTACAACCATACTTATCAAATAAACAATTTGCATACAAGGGATGCAAGAACACAAGAAAAAGTTATGATCTTTTAAAGGTTCAAGAAAAAATTATGATCTTTTAAAGGTTCATAAGCATGTAAGAATTTAAAGATATCATCATGTGGTAAAGATGTAACAACATAGTAATATGTGATCATGAAAGAATATATGAAGTCTTGATGAAGCAAGGCACCCCCAAAGTTCTCCTAAATGAGAGAAAATTAAAAAATTAAAATCCATGAATACTAGATAAGAAACATGTGTAAGCATATAAATGTAAAATTACATGATGATAAGCTTAAATAAAGTTAATCCTCATAAATATCTGATCTTAATATGTAAATACATTAATCATGCACACATGTAAGAATTAGATGGTAAGATGCAATCATAGTAAGAATAAGTGAATATGTAATATAATCATAAGAAAGGAACAAAGTAAGAATATAATCAAGCACAATCACCATAAGATGTAGACATTTAGAATAGTGTGAAGCATAATATAAGCATGTGGCTATAACATTACTACTTGGGTAAAATAAGAAAAGTAACATAAGGAAGACTCCCCCAACTAGGGAAACATGATATAGAGGAAAAACACAAGACATAATATAGTAGGCGAAATGAGAATATAAACCTATTAAAATAAGAGATTCACACAAATATGACACAATAGAAAGGCATTTTTTAAAGTGTAAAATATAATGGATGAAATGATGAATAAGGAACACAAAAACATTAGTCCATAATAAAAATATACTAAATTAAAAATATATCAGAAAGATGTATACAACACAAGAAAAGAAGTAATTACAAGCCACATTGAGAAAATGTATGTTCAAAGTCACTTTTGTAGAAATTGATAGTGAATTTCAATAACCCAAAATCACTCACGAAACCAAATAACTCACCTTCCACAAGAGATTATTACAAGATCTAATAACTTGCTTGATATTGTCACAAAGTGTACAAAATTGTATGACTACAATGTATAAGAGGAGCTTTTTTATATAGGAAAGGTGATAGATAGGATTAGACAAGATCATGACAAGTTTCTTAATCCTATGACATGAGACAAAAAATATTGAATTACTTAAGACATAAGAATTAAATAACATAAGATAAGATAAGATATTATGATGACTAAGACTTCTAGAAAAATTCCTAGAACCTATGTAAAATTAACATGTGAATAAGACCTACTAGGTGAACTAGTTAGGTAGAACACCTTATTCACATGAACACTCCCCCCACATTAAGTGAAAATTAGGTAGGAACAATCCAATGCAAATATGTAAAAGATGGGTCCTGACAACAAGGCCTGATGAGGTACCTATGTACAAAAAAATCTCTCACAAATGGAGAAAAGGAGGAAAATCCTTTCGAAAAGAGAGAAATACAAGATGAAGGACTATGAAGGTTAAAAAATAATGTCCTAGAAAAGAATATGAACTTGAAGAAAACCACTGACATATGAAGAAGTTATAACACTTTTCAAAAGATGATTGTTATAGTGTTGAAAATAAAGAACCTCTTTTGAAAGTAGGATCAAGAAGACAACAATTTTCATGGTTGCCTCTAAAAGCACTACTCAAACAATGACTAGATAGAAAAAAAAAGGAAAAAAACCTAAAAATCAAATATACAAATGGCACATGAATCTACATGAGTGACACCAATGACACTACTCAACCATCACAAGAGTAAACAACAAGCTAAAGATACAAAATTTCCAATAGTTTGAAGAATTTTGATCAAATAAGAATGGAAAGTCACCTCCACAAAAAAAGAATTCAAGAGTGTCTATATGGTAAGTGCTTCATCTCATTGAAATGAATGGGTAACTATCCATTGTATCTAACTAGTACATAGGAAAAAAATATTAGATACATAACTCACTTTAAAGAGAAACCAAGGAAGCATTACCATGAACAATATGATACCTCCATAATGCTAACAAGGGAAAGGAATGAAAGGTCCATTAAAACTATGTGTCATCATGTAGTGCATGAAGGGGAAGAAACACCATTTGAAAGTGCACAAGAAAATACCTACAACTGAAAAATGGTGAATAATCCAAGGAAAATGTGCACGAGGCAAGAATTATTGGGATTCATTATTGTCATGTGTGAAGAAAAAGGCACTACACAACCCACCATGACACTTAATAAAATAATGTGAGTACAAAATGCGGCACAATGTGATGTGCAAAATCCCCATAAGAATATACATGAGTGTCACTTTATCTTAATGCATTCAAAAATAAGAAAGTTCATTCAAAAGATGTTTAAAATTCTCAAAAAGTACAAAACATTGGAAATACATATGAAATAATTCAAATGAACCCATCCCATGTGTAGCATCAAAAAATATCATCCACATTTTCACACTTAATCTAGGAATAATTAATGATAAATTGGACTTGATATCACTGTGATCTAGTGTTGTGGTGTGTTTTACACATCCACATTAGGTTTTGGGGCCTTTTAAAGCTAAATAAACCTAAATTTTCCTTAATTTAGTGTTGTGAAGTGTACTTATTCACACCTTCACATTAAATTTAGGATGCACTTGTAAATTAAATGGACCTAATCTAGTGTCATAATGTGTTGAACACTTTCACATTGGATTTGGGGGCCTTTTTAGCTAAATAGACCCAATTTTTCCTTAATTTAGTGTTGTAAAGTGTATTTATTTACACTTTCACATTTTATTTTGGGTCGTCTTGCATTTATGACCTTAATATCATCATTAATAGGCCCCTAATACCCTATATTGTGTATCTAGAGGCATATTTCAAGCAAAATCTTGATATAGACATCAAACAAACTTAGTTTCTTCACTCCTTGACATTTTCTCTCTCTAAAAAGGCCCTATGGGATCCATACACCACCTTGGGCATATGAGTCCCACCAAGTGGGACCTATATTCCATAGGTGGCATATGAGTCTCATTTGGCTCCTTTTTTGAGTTTTGAGGAGGAAACCAGGGCTTTAAATTGAAATTTCTTGAATGTCGGCCTTTGGGATCTAATAAACAGTCATTTGGATGCAATACCTATATAAAAAAGGTCTTAAGTCATTATTTCACCTAATAAAGACTAATAATTCATAATATCAATTCAAGCACTCAAGAGTTAAGCATTGCAAGACTTTACAATATCATCGAGAAAGCATTCAAGATCATTTATAAGGCATTCAAGGGTATATTCCTCATCATTTATTGCAGAAATTCAATATCCATCATCATGTCAAGATTATCAAGCATCAAGCATGTTGGTGAGCTAATGTTGTTATGTTGCATTCAAGATCCAAGATCAAGCATTGTTCTACACTTATATAGATCAACATCCTTCATGGCCACTTCATGTTAGTTTGTTGATTTACAAGACATCATTCAAGGTATCATTTTTCATGTTTTATGTCCTATGTTTCATGTTTCATGTCCTTATTTCATTATCTTAGCATTTGGTTTAATTACCTCAAAGGGGTTTGACCAAGGAAAAGCACCATTTACTAACAAATCAACATTTTTTTCTTCTCTTTACATGTGTGATTGTAGATCTAGGGGTTTTGGAGCTTGAAGATTAGGTTACAAGATTAGAGAAATTTGTTAGATTTGTCCCCTTATTTACAAGGCTGCTATCTTCACAAAAAGTCATTTATAGGTCCAAAATTAGGGTTTTAGATAACGAAACAAAGTGTGGCAGAAAGAGAAGAAATTGGAGAGCATAATCAAACCCCAACCTTAAAAAAAAGCACACTGGGACTAATATGCCATCTTGGGCATATGAGTCACAATATAACCAATTTTTAGGGTTTTTGGAGTTTCAAAACCAACACTGTCTAATTCCAGTTTTGGCATAGAAAACCTAGTTTGGGACTAAATTGCATAGACTAGTGTATGAGTCCCAGTCAGCCTCAAAATCATTTTTTTCAACATTTCATGTCCTCATTCAAGCCTCTATAGGTTTCCAGGTTCACACTTCTAATTTTACAAGGCCTTTTGTCCTAATTTATATGCATTCCAAGGTCATTCATTCAAGTTTCATGCATCACTAGGTTTTAAGATTAGACCTTGCATTTCATTAGTAAATTTCGAAGCCCTAGCTTGGTGGTGAACCCCTCTTTAATTTATAATCAGACCCTACGATAACCCTATTGTCAAATCTCTTTCCCCTTTCTTCATTGGATTGAGATCTCTAGGGTTTCCTTAAATGAGAGAGTGAAGATTGTTATTCTATCTCCCAAGCATAGAACCCCAAACAAAAATTGCACCTTTCAGGTCATGTAAAAAAAGATTTCTAGGTGTCAAAAATTCTAAGTAATCAACTAAAGTTTGAAAACACAAAAATCCTAAGTAAATTATACTTGAGGAAAAATATGGAAAATGTGCATGAACAGCTTAAAAGACCTTTCTAATGCCCAAGAAAAATGAAAAATAGAGGAATTGGCTAGAATCTATGAGCTTGGGAGCTAAAAAAAGCGCATCTAACTTCAGTAGGCTATAAAATGCATTAAAAAAAATCAATAAAATTTACCTACACCCCTAAAACGTATAGAGAACTAACTTTTCACTAATATCTTGTTCACCAAGTTTTGACACCCCAATGGAAATTTATGGCTCTTGAAAAAAGTTCCCCTTTAGGGAATTAGGGAAAAACTATAGGAGAAAGTTGCTAGAGTTGTCCCATTATTTACAAGATTGTTATCATCACAAAAAGTCATCTATAGGTTTGAAATCAAGGTTTTAGATATAGAAACAAAGTGTGGGAAAAAGAGAATAAATTGGAGAGCATAATCAAACCCCAACCTTCAAAAAAAGCACACTGGGACTAATATGCCACCTTGGGTGTATGAGTCCCAATACAACCAATTTTTAGGGTTTTTGGAGTTTTAGAACCAACACTATCAAATTCCAATTTTGGCATAGAAAACCCAGTCTGGGACTAAATCACCTAAACTAGCATATGAGTCCTAGTCAACCTCAAAATCATTGTTTTCAACATTTCATCTCCTCATTCAAGCTTCTATAAGTTTCCAGGTTTACACTTCTAATTTTACAGGGCCTTTTGTTATGATTTATATGCATTCCTAGGTCATTCATTCAAGTTTCATGCATCACTAGGTTTAAAGATTAGATCTTGTATTTCATTAGTATTTCCAAGCCATAGATTGGTGGTGAACCCCTCTTTAGTTTATAATCAGACCCTACCTGACAACCCTATTGTCATATCTCTTTCCCCTTTCTTCATTGGATTGAGATCTCTAGGGTTTCCTTAAATGGGAGAGTGTGAAGATTGTTATTCTATCTCCCAAGCATAGAACCCCAAAAAAAAATTGCACCTATCACCATGTAAAAAAAAAGGTTTCTAGGTGTCCAAAATTCTAAGGAATCAACTAAAGTTTGAAAACAAAAAATCCTAAGTAAATTATACTTGCAAAAAAATATGGAAAATGTGCATGAATAGCTTGAAAGACCTTTCTAATGCCACAAGAAAAATGAAAAATAGAGGAATTGGCTATAGAATTTATGAGCTTGGGAACTAAAAAAAGTGCATCTGACTTCAATAGGATATAAAATGCACTAGAAAAAATCAATAAAATTTACCTACACCCCTAGAAAGTATAGAGAACTAACTTTTCATTGATATATTGTTCACCAAATTTTGACACCCCAATGGAAATTTATGGCTCTTGAAGAAAGTTTACCTTTAGGGAATTAGGGCAAAAAGATTGGAGAAAGTTGTTAGAGTTTTCCCTTATTTACAAGGTTGCTATCTTCACAAAATGTCATCTGTAGGTCTGAAATCAAGGTTTTAGATATAGAAACAAAGTGTGGAAAAAAGAGAAGAAATTGGAGAGCATAATCAAACCCCAACCTTAAAAAAAAGCACACTGGGACTAATATGCCACCTTGGGCGTATGAGTCCTAGTACACCCAATTTTTAGGGTTTTTGGAGTTTCAAAACCAACATTGTCAGATTCCAATTTTGGCATAGAAAACCCAATCTAAGACTAAATCGTCCAGACTGGTGTATGAGTCCTAGTCAGCCTCAAAATCATTGTTTTCAACATTTCATGTCCTCATTCAAGCCTCTGTAGGTTTCCACATTCACACTTCTGATTTTACAAGGCCTTATGTTCTAGTTTATATGCATTCCTAGGTCATTCATTCAAGTTTCATGCATCACTATGTCTTAAGATTAGATCTTGCATTTCATTAGTCTTTCCAAGCCCTAGCTTGGTGGTGAACCCATCTTTAGTTTATAATTAGACCCTAGTACAACCCTATTGTTATATCTCTTTCCCCTTTCTTCATTGGATTAAGATCTCTAAGGTTTCCTTAAATGAGAGAGTGTGAATATTGTTATTCTATCTCCCAAGCAAAGAACCCCAAACAAAAATTACACCTTTCCCCATGTAAAAAAAAAGGTTTCTAGGTGTTAGAAATTCTAAGTAATCAACTAAATTTTGAAAACACAAAAATCCTAAGTAAATTATACTTGAGGAAAAATATGGAAAATGTGCATGAATAGCTTGAAAGACCTTCTAATGCCACAAGAAAAATGAAAAATAGAGGAATTGGCTAGAATTTATGAGCTTGGGAGCTAAAAAAAGTGCATCTGACTTCAATAGGCTATAAAATGCACTAGAAAATCAATAAAAATTACCTACACCCCTAAAAAGTATAGAGAACTAAGTTTTCATTGATATCTTGTTCACCAAATTTTGACACCCCAATGGGAATTTAAGGCTCTTGAAAAAAATTTCCCTTTAGGGAATTAGGGAAAACATTTAGCCACCCTATGGGTTAGGAATTGCTCATCCATGTGACCTAGTTCTTGGCAGTATTCTTAACAAAATGTGTTTCCACCATTGATGGTGGTGGGTGGGTTAAGGTAGCTTGGTTAGCAATATGTTGGTCACACCATTTGGCTAGAGATAAGACCCCTAGGGATTAGTGGCCCTAGCAAAACCCAGACTAACCATAGTGGTGTAAGTGCACAAAGATGTGGACCGTGCTGGTCTTAAGGGCCAATTTTCCCTTGAAATATGGAAATATTGACCTTGATGAGAGAACAAAGATAGTCACACTCAAAATTTGAAGATGCTAGCCAACAAATGATTCAGAGTGTTCCAAATCTACTCTCAAACCACCTTTTAAAAAATTGGTAAAGATTATAAGTTCCGGGCCACACAGTTGTCTTTAAATAAAAAACATCATTATAGTGCCTATATTCCCCACATGTTAATTTTTTTAGTATTTTAAAAATCGCTTTGTAGAGAAGTTAGCTAACACTATGTATTTTATCCCTATTTTTCTGCTAATTTTTTTTTAATATATATTTTTTACTAATTTTCAAAGTGAGAAAATCTTGATAAACATATAATTGAGCATGCTCCCCCCTAAAATTTTGAAAAATGATAAAAAAAAAAAGTTGTGTTCTATGGAATCTATTTTCTAAAAATATAATTTATTTGAAAAATGGATACACTAACAAAATAAATTAAAGATGAAAAACTTAAGATACTCAAAATGTGAAAAAATTACATGGTTAGAAAGCTAAGAGAGATTAAAATTATTGTGGTATTTTTTTTACTTGACATTGAAAAATGTGCAAAGTTGATGGGGAGAATCTCAAGATTATGTCAATCATTTTACTATTTTTAAAAAACATCTTTTGGATGTTGAAAAGTCACTCCAAACCTTTGAGTTGGAATCAAAAGGTAAATCCAAGCCAAAGGCTTGGAAATTCCCTAAGAAAAACATAGTGTGAGCCCATTACAATGTGCTCATATTATGTCAAAATAAAACATAATGTGAGTGTATTATAATGTGCTCGTGTTATGTCAAATCACATAATGCAAATTTGTATTATAATATGTTCACATTATTTTTCTTTGAACATTTTATCTTTCTCTCCCACTCTCTATCAATCCCTCTCTCTATCCCTTTAGTATCTCTTCTCCCTCTTTAGGTCTCTCGATCTCTACCTCTCCCTCCCTCCATACCCCAATTTTTATTCTTCTCTCCATATCTCTTGTTTCTATCCCATCTCTAGGCCATTACCTCTTGCTTTTTCAATTGAGGGTATATATTTTAGGATTAAGGGTATAAGGTTTAGGGTTGAGGATATATAGTTTAAGATTAAAAGGGTATACATTTTAGGGTTGAGGGTATATAATATTTAGGGTTGAGGGAGTTTAGGGTTGATTTAGTGTATAGGCTTTAGAATCTAGAATTGAGGGATATTGTGTAGGATTTAGGTTATAGGTTTGAGTGTATAGGGTATTGGGTATAGGGTCGAGGGTATAGGGTTTATAGTGGAGGGTATAAGGTATAGCGTTCAGAGTGTAGGGTTTAGGGTTGAGGGTATAATGTATAGGGTTTAGCTTGTAGGGTTGAGGGTATTGGGGATAGGGTTGACGGTATAGGGTTTATGGGTTAGGGTATAAGGTATAAGGTTTAGGCTTCAAGGTTGAGGGATGATTTTTAGGGTTGAGGGTATAAGGTCGAGTGTATAGGGTATGGATTTTATGGCTTAAGCTTGAGGGTATTGTGTATAGGGTTGAGGCTATAGGATTGAGGGTGTATGTAGGGACATATATGTGCATTATGTGTGATAGACGATTTTATCTCACATACATTAATAAAGGGCTTATCTATCATTTGAGTCTTTGGTGGATAGATATCAACAAATAAGATTAATGTTAAATATAATTGAGATTAATCTATTATGGAGTATTCACAAGAGTCCAACGTGGTTATCAAGGTTATTCATTGGAAGGCAACCCATTTAGTTTACAACTTTATTTGTTCTTCCTTCTTATGATGAATGTTGACATGAAAATATACAAGATAACTAAACCACCTTTGATATTGATCATTCTACAAAATTTCTTATATTTATATAAATTTAAGAGGCTCATGATCTATGTGAATAACAATGTCTTTCCCCAAGATATAGTGATTTCATGTTATTTGCAAGTTGGAACAATGTATATAACTCCTTGTCATACATGGGTTTTCTATACATAGTATTAGATAAAATCTCACCACATGTTAGGCAATTAGATGACCACATTGAGTCAAAACTACTCCAAGTGAATATTTGGAGCCATCAACCTTGATTTTAAAGGACTATTTCAAATCAATAAGAAATAGTGTAGTGAAACAAGAGAAATAGGGTTTTCTCTATCTTTTAGGGGATGGAACACACGCAAGGGGTGTAGTCCTATTTCCTTCAAATTTCACTCAAGGATACCTTAGAGATCTCAATCAGATGCTATAAAGGGGAAAAATATCTACAATAACGATGTCCTAGGGTATGTTTAGAGACTAAAAAGGGAATCACCACCAACTTGGAAAGACAAGTGACATGCAAAACCTAATGATGTGAAAACTTTAAACAAATGACCTAGAAATGCATACAAAATAGAACAATAAGCTGAGAAAACACAGAGGTGCACCTAGAAACCTGTAGAAGCTTGAATGGATACCTGAAATGATAGAAATGATGAATTTAATGAAGACTAGGACTCGTATGATAGGCTAGGAAATTTAGTCCTAGATTATGGTTTCTAGGTAGCAACAAAAATTTGGCAATGGCAAGTCTAAAACTCTTGAAATTTGGAAAAAAATCACTATATTGGGACTCATATACCAAAAGTGATGTAGCAGTCTTGTTATGCTTTTTTGGTAAGTCAAAGTTTGAATCTGCTCGTATATCTCTACTCTTTCTTTCAATCTTTATTTCCATATCTGAGATGCCAAATTCTTCTCTATAGGTGTCTAAATTAATGGTCTTGTAAACAAGGTGACAACTTTGACAACTTGACAACTTTCTCCAAACTTTCTCTTCAATGTATCTTTAACCTAGATTTGAAAATAACACACTAAAGAGAGGGGAAAATGTTGTTTTTTTAGTGGAAAGGGGTTTTCCTTGGTCAAATCCTTCTTTTCTTATCAAAACTTGAAGTGAAATGAAATAGAAAGGAGGAATGATGAATGAAAAAATATGCAATGTTGCAAATAACCAAACCCTTGAACAAAATACTACAAACATGTATGAAGTGGCTAGCATGAATGTGGATCTTGACTCTTGATTGTATGAGATGGAACTTGACATTAATGCTCACTTGAATCATAAAACCCTACATCACAAATGTTAGCTCAAAAACAAACATGATGCATGATGACTTTGAGATGATGCTTGATACTTGAATAATGCTCTAAAACACTTGGTAATTAGCTCTTGAATTCTCTTGTGAAATAAACTTTTCTATAATGCATGAATACTCAAGTTTCTAGGAGAAAATATGTGAAATAACCTTGTATTTATACTTTTTTATGCCAAATTTCAAAAACTTACAACACTCTAGGCTGACATCAAATCTAGAAGAATAAAATCCCACCAATAATTTGGATTTAAATTAGGTCTAAGCTAAGTGGGACTCATACACTGGTTGTGGCATATGAGTCCCATTAAGCTAAACTTGGGACACATTTTTCAAGAAAGGCTTAGATTAATGTGAAATCCAAATTCAGGCCCTAAAACCTAGGTGGGACCTATATGCCCAAGGTGGTGTATGCATCCTAGATCATTAAATATAGGCCATACAATCCAAAATCACATGAGTTATGATTGGATTTTGGTTTATGTCAAGACTATCCTCAGAAAGATACATTAATTAAGGCTTGTGGATGTAAAATAAGGCCAATAAAAGCATAAAGAAGCCCAATTTTAGTAGGGAGGGCCCAAACAAGTATGAAAATGTAAAGGGATACATTTTCCTACACTACATTTAGCTCCCACTTTAGTGAGAGGAGGAACGTGCTTCAAACTCACACTAAAGTAGACAAAATCACATTAAGAGGGGTCCAAGTGTACCAATGCTAGTGAGATAGGATGACAACGACCAATCTGAGGGTTGTGCAAGCCCCCAAGATCAAGATCCCATGGAAAACCAACACAAGAACAAAATAACACACACAAAAATGATACAAGGAGCAATAACAAGGTACAAGCATACACCGCCAAAGACATAAAGGAGAAAGAAAAACAAAAAAGAATAAAAAGGGGGGTATCAAGCTTTGACCATTTTCCCATCACAATGTGGGTTAGATCTAAGTTGTTTGTTCAAAAATTCACACTCACTCTAAGGTAACAAAACTTTAGGTTTTCTAGTGGGTGAGTATCCAAAAGGGTAAGGCACATACACATGTGGCCGATATCACTCAAATAAACAAGCAAGTGGTTATAGGAAAGTCATGCCTAAGTTCAACTTCCCATACAATGAGACCAAAGCTATACCTCCTAATAACTTTGATAAGGCACCACACAACAATGATCTTTGAGATTCATGGGGCAAGCAAAGCTTTGCATGCTTAATACTCATGAACAAACAAGATGGCTCCATAGGCAAGAAAAGTGTATTATGCAAGGTGGCCTATAACCAAAATTATAAATGCAAAAATAGTGTAAGGAATGTTCAAAGGATTCTTTCTTAGTTTAAGTAAGGTCTTAATTTAGGGAACATTGAGCCTAATGTCTCCAAGAGAGAACCAATCGAAGAATAGAAAATTTACAACTTAGGGGATGCAGTGTGTCACATCAAGCCACTAAGAGGAATATAATATGCTAAGAGAGATCATGCTCTTGAAGGACATCACACTCATTATCAACACAAAGCAAAAGACACATCGCATGAAGTAAGAATACTAAACCATGAAACATGAAATGTAAAAGAATAATGCCAATGTATGCCCCCACTTTAAAGAAATTGCTAAACACCATGGTGTGAGCAATTACTTTAAAGTAGCAAATGATAAATTTTAACAATAAAAGGACATGAGAGCTTATTTGGAAAGCCCTATGCCAAGTGATATATTTCCAAATAAATTTGCGTCATGAAAAGGAAATATGGGTTTCTCCAAAATGAAATCCCAAAATCACATAACAAATCCACAGATTTAGGCTTAGTATGTCTTTGCTACAATTTTTTTAGAGAGATCAGAACTGTCATCATTCCCCAAATACTCATGGAACAAGAAGAATGACACAAAGAGAGTGAAAAAAAATAAAAATATTCAACAAGGAAGAGACCTAAATCTCTCAACACCTTGCATCCTCTCCAAAATGAAAACACAAGAAAAAGGAATTTAATGAAGATAAAAGAAAAAACTTTTTGGGTCAACATGGAAAAGACCTAGATGTCTCAATGCCTTGCATCATCCCCAAAAGTAAAACACAAGACAAAGAAAAAGGAGAAGGATTTATGACATAGAGAAGAATGTAGGTACAAATAGAGGAAAGTCACAAAGAGAGAGAGAGGTACATGATAGTATGGGGGACCACATTACACACACACAATCACATAAAACAAACATGAACAAGAAAAATACTAGTAAGGCACATTTGAGTCAACCTATTAGCAATTCAGTTGCATCCAATTCATGTTTATCATATGCAAAAGGCAAAAAAATCCAAAGGGACATTAGCAAGTGAAAAACTAAGGTCATTATCAATTTCAACACTCTTCCTAGGAGAATTATCATTTAAGCTCATAAAAGAGGAAAACAATGTATTCAATTCATCATGAACCTCCTTGTCAATTTGAGAAACCTCATCATCTTCATCTAAGTTAATCACAATGGGAGGTTGAATGATAATTTCCAAAGAAGGTGCTAGTTCCTTTTACGGTTGCAATATAGAATCTTTTTGTTTCGACGAAGGGGGAGATTCATCATGTATTGCTATAAATTTAGGTTTGGATTTTGATTTTCTTTATTCTTTTCTTCATTTAATATTCAACTAAGGGAACAACTTCTACACCTACACTCTCTAGCATTTATGTTTCTTTTTATACAATTTTCAAGTTGTCTTTGTGCAGGAGCGGGTTTGTCAACCATAGGCTTCTTTTCTTCCCTAAGGGGAGGAACATAAGGAGCCATAGGGAGGTTGTTCAACTAATTTCTCTTTAGCTTTGTAAATTGTTTTAACTTAGGAGGCATGATGGGATTGTGTCATTATCTCTTGGTCCTTTATAGGAGATAGGTAAAGGTTTTGTCTTAGGTTGTTCTTGGTTGTTTAGAATGCCTTATGGTTCAATCATATGTAGTTTCATCAAGGATGGTAGGCTTAGTCATATGTTGATGTATGTTTGTAAGGGATAAATTTTCTATGAATTTCACCTTAAATTTTTTATAGGATTTGAAAAATAAGTCTTCATGAGGTTTTATAGGTTCCATAGGCTCAGGCCAAAATAAATCTAATGAAAATTTTCCTCAAGAAGACTAAGGATTAAAGTTGCTATGGTACACAATGAAGATTTCATTATCAAAGGGAAACTTTAAGCATTTATGCAGAACTGATGGGATGGCTTCCATGGAGCATAGCCATTGTTAAATAAGCTTCACACAGAATTGATTTGACATCAGTATGATGGAGAATGAGACATCTAATTTTTCAATCCTATGTGTAAAGGAAGGGTGATTAATCCCATCATAGGGAAAGAAAAACCATTATGCGTTTTGATCCATGCTTTCGGTTTATCATACATTTCTTGATATATTTCATGCACTAGTAAGAATTCCTCAGTGATCACATTCTCTCCATATATGGGATCAATTAATATCCCATGAGTGGGCTTGTCATTGATTCAGCTGGCTATGTAAAGAGGACCATCAGGTGTATTTCTAATTATATCTTTAGATGAGAAAGCAATGTCAAGAGGCTTTTTAGTTTGGCCCTTACAAGGTTGAGTTTTGATCAATGAAATTAAACCCATTTTAATAGTATCTGGATATCCATAGGATCTTGTTCAATAGTATCCATGTTGTCACCATCTGTGTCGACATTCATCACATCATTCTTTTTAGTTTCATTAGCTTTGACAAGTGAAATATTATGTTTTGTCATATAGGGTTGGTAAAGATTTGCAATTTTTGGTTGGGAGGAGCAACAAACTTATTTCCTTGATCATTAACACATCAAATTTAAAGATGAATGGAATCAATGAGGTCTTACACAAGATGTTTAAGATGCTTACAATGTTTCAGTGTCATGTACATATTTTTGGTGATAATGGAAATACGCATTCAATCTAAAATTTGGAGGTCAAGGAGGATCAAGAGTTTTAATGAGAGGAAAGGTGACCATTTTCCATTCTAAAATTTGTGTCATGGTGTTATGGAGGATATTGAGTAAGGGAGTGAATTGCCTAGCCAGATCCCTAAATTTGAAAGGAGTCATCTTCCTTATAGTAGTTACTTGGGCATTGACATGTTGAGTTATTTTTTGAGGTGGATTAAGTTGAAGAAATCCTTTATTCTATTCTCTAAAAGGTTGATAATTATTTTGGTTTGCGGATTTGGACTTCTCAGATCAACTAGAGGTGGATTTTGTGCCAAAAATCCTAACCAATTTTTGATAATCATGACGAGAAGCACACAAGTCTATGAAGGAGGGAAACTTCATTATGTAAGCTTATCTTGTATCTTAGCTTGTCAGTTTTCAATGAACATCCTTTGAAGGTGATGGTTTGGAACCTTTACGTTGATTTGGGAATGAAGTGATTGATAGCATGAAATAAAGTCAATAATCTTTTCATCATCTTTTTTCTTACATCTCATCAAATCGGCTAAGGTCATCTTAGGAGTCATATGCACTTGGAAATGGTTTATAAATTCATCAACAAGTTCATTGAATGAACAAATTGAGTTATTTTGTAACAAGGAAAACCATTCTAAGGTGATATCCTTCAAGGATCTATGGAAAATCTTAGCCAAGAGCTTATCTTGAAGAATAAAGTCACTACATAAGGTGGTATAAGCGGAAGCATGGTTCGAAGGATCTCCTTTCCCCCCATATTTCTCAAATCTATGCACCTTTATGCCTTGTGGCATTGATGTTCTCAATATCTCCAAGGATAGGGGATTTATTTTAACATAATATGTAGGTTGGGTATTTTGATTTTGCTTTATGGTGGAAACTTATTTTTGAAGACATGAAACAATTTACAAAAGTTGATTTATGACAACGTTGTTGTTTTCATTTTGAGATGGAGGTGAATAAGGTGGAGGTGTGTATGTGTTTGATGGATAATTGAATGGAATGCTTATGGGAGGTAAAGTGGTAGGGGATGTCACGTGTGATGCCACAAAGGTATTAGGAATGCTAACGGAAATACCAAAGGTAGGAATGATATTACTAGTAGGTTGCATCGTTGTTGTAACTTGAGGATTGGTATAGGTAGGAATAGAGGCAATGGTTTTAGGAGGAGGAAATTGAGTTCCTCCTTGAATTTGGACATTGTTTGTAGTTAAAGCACAACTATTTATTGGGGTAAGGTATTTTCCAAAAATCTGAACTATGTTACATGCAAGTTCTATTTTGTCTTCACTCTCAATCATACGATGTATGTTATCTATGATAGGGATAGCAGTGGTTTAAAAAAAATATTTCTTCGGAGAAATATTTTATCAATCATAAGCTTTTGGCTATGCTTTTCCCTACATCCTTGAAGGATATGCCATGATTGATAAAATATTTCTTTAGAGAAATCATGTTGTGATGATATAAATAAAATGGATATATATTTGATGATGGATGAGGATTGGACATATTGATTGGGTTTTTGGATGATAGAGATCTAGATTGCATAGTTGTACATGTTTGATAATGAAATTTTTCAAGGGTGTAATGCAATTATAATTACACATGATTTGGTGGAAAGAGGATAGATGAATGATAATAAAATAAACACAAGAGGATAGATGAATGATAATAATCAACTTCTCAAAAGAGGTGAACCTCCAAAAGTCTCCAAAGAACACAAATTGCAATATGATGATAATATAATAAACACAAGATCTTATGTATACCCTACTTATTCCTTGGATGTCACCTAAATTGACTTAGATACCTAATTATAACACAAAGGATTACCTAAATATATAAATAAGACTATATAATGGTCATATAACTTAATTAAGAGTTAAGGTAGCCACAAGACAACTACTCATAACTTTATTAATACTATAGGATAAAAATTAAAGCAATATGTGGTTCCCATCTATTCTTATATTACTCTTTTAGAGATAACAACAATAGTTTCTCATTTCTACAAAATATCACATGATGAAAAATTTTCTCCATCATTAACAATAATGATCTTGATATTGAAGCTCAAAGCCTAATATTGTATTGTAATTGTTGAAGCTCCAAGCCTAATATTGTATTGTGTTCTTTGGAGACTTTTGGAGGTTCACCTCTTCTAAGAAGATGATACATGATGTTTAAGCACAAACCATTACCTTCAACTCAGTCAAATCTTTATATATTGTCAAACAATTTAGAGTGGCACTAACAGGTATCATTGGTAATTTGATATGGAATTGTTAATGAAGCCAACTAGGAATTTAGCTATCTAAAACAACGTGTTGATAAGATTGATGAGAACAACTTGGTTTATGGTTTCAGTCATGTGCAACAAGGAGTGGTGGGGAAAAAACTTGCTTCAATTTCACCAATAAGGAAGAATAAAAATATTTAATTTTTAGATCTCATTAAATAGTTTGTTAATTATCAATGCTTTGGAAATGATTAGGTATATGTATAAATTTTTTATTCTTCATTCTAGTTCACTTCTATGAGTGCATCTAATCTCTATGTGCATGGATCTAATATTTGGTGTAGAACTAAACTAAACTATTATACATAGACCTAAATTAATAAAAGATGTGTTAATGTAATTCTCTTGTCAAATCTCTTGTATCTACTTGTAAGGATAGATGATGTTCAAAAACACATTTGGATTTTTTTGGATTATGAGATTCATGTTCTCCTTAGAAGGATAGATGATGTTCAAAAACACATTTGGATTTTTTTGGATTATGAGATTCATGTTCTCCTTAGGAAAAACCTTAGTGAACTAGATTTATGGTTCCAAGTGAAATGATGGACAACAAGAAAGAATGAAGTGATCCTAAGATGATGCACTCTAATACAAATGCTACTATATTCATTTTTATTCTCTAAAAAATTAGAACCTAGATGTGCTCAATAAGAATTCCTTAGGATGTCTTGGATTATTTTCAATTGAGTGAATAAATATCCTTAAATGTAACAACTAAGCACACAAATTAACATAGAATCTAGTGATTCAACTCATAACAACTAATAAAAATTTTGAAATAAGGAACAAATTTAAATTTTTAACTTGAAAAGAATAGAGTTTGTATCTACACCCATAGAAATCACTTAGGTCAAGCGAATGCCAATGGATTTAAGATAGGGTGATGAATAATACATTTACAAAACAAAAATATAAATCTAAGCATTAATGATGGAGGGGATTAGGTTATGGTTTTTCATGATCCAAAATTACTATATCTATTAAACTCTAATCACAATAGATACAAAATGTATAATGGAAAAGGGCATGGAATGAGTACGCATTTTTATTAATGCAATAAATCAACAAAAAAAAACAACATAATATGCAATAAGTTTGTAATGGTTAGTTAAAAGGTCAACAAGGTGAGAATATAAATTTTCAAATTTAAAAGTGAAAGGTTCAAATCTATGCCCAAAGAAGTGACTCAACGAGCAAGTTTGCACCCATGAATATGATGCAATTCACTTCATGTGGAGTTCACTAAAATATAGAGATAAAATATATTTATATAAAATTTTATTTATATCATTAAATAAATGTGACCAAATAGAAATTCAATTAACCTAGCTTAAATGATTTGGGATTTGATACTTGAAACTCATAAATTTTAAATGCATGAGAAATTAAATAAATTAGTTGCATGGGCACTTGGCTCTATTTTTTTTCAAAATTCCATATTCAAGTTTCCTGAATTAATACATTAATATTATATAATTTTGTGCATTTTCCTTGACCTATAAATCTAACTATACACTTTTCTAGGTTCAAACCTCATGTGCAAGCTTGGTCTCCATGTATGCAAACTTGGACTTGCGTATAGATATGGACCTATGGGTAAAAGCACAAACCTATGTCACACTTTATAAAGGAATCGGCCAACAACAAAAAAAATTCTCAACTTCGACCACATAAAAGTGTTCTTTATGTTTTGAATTTCAAAATGGTGTAAACTAATAAAATGTAGAACTTTTGGTGTAGTTTATTCCTGTAATTTTTAAAATTTAAAAAAAAATTGTTTTTATTATGTTTATATCAATTTAAGGACAAATTTTGGAATGCTGAAAATTTCATAAAAGAGTGACTTCACGGGCCGTCAAGAAACAAAATGAAAAAAAATCACTTCTCCCCCCCTTTTTTTTCCAAATAGGTAATTTCAATATCTTGTGCATGGAAAATCACATTTTGATGTATATTTTTCTTGTAATAACGCTTTTAAAAGTCAAACATGTCGTGAATTTGATGTTAATGTCAAATAATCCATCTCCCCAATTTTTTTCAATCATTTCAAAAACAAAATATACCCTTTTGAAGTAGACTCTCTCCTCTTATGCCTCATAATATTTAAAACATTTTAATAAACTTTACTATCATTTTTTTAATATCAAATCAGCCTCTTTTTTTATTTTTAAAACTTACTTGCATTATTTTAAAAATAAAAGATATTAAAACTAATCAAAATTCTATATTTGGATTCTACACTTCAAGCTCTACAAAAGGGTATTTTTATTTTTTGTAAAAAAATCAATCTGACTAGAGAAATACTCTGCCAAAAATGAATGTTTCAGAAAATTCTGAAAAATGATGAGTAAGCTGCCATGTAGGATGCCAACTAGATGTTTTCGGCCGACACGTTTTCGGCCGATCAAGTTTCAGCCGAAACCCTATCGGTCGGGAATGAATCGGCTGAAAATTAATTGATAAGAACTTTATCGGCTGATAAGTACTTGGCCAAAAACTAATGAAATAAAATAAAATTATTTTCTTTCAAATTTATCAAATTAAAAAAATTCAAAAATAACAAATATTTTGAAATTTTCTTGACTATTTTCGATTAAAGAAGATTTATTTCAACATTTTGGAAGGTTTAACATTTCTGAAATTTACAAGACTTATTTTGACAAAAAAAAAGGCATTTGGAGAAGAGAGAGATATTTTTAAGGTGTATTGATCTTTAATTTATTTAATTGATTATGTTTTTTATTGAAAATGCATTTGAAGTTTGTTTTCACTTTTTTTTATTAAAATATTAACATCAAAGAAATATGTGTAGAAATATATTCATTATTCAATTAAAAATATTTTATGTTTTGCATGTTTATGTTTATTAAAAACTTTTGTTTAAATATTTTATGTTTATGTTTTGCATCTAGTTACAAGCTTTTTAAAATATTTATGCTATATTACATGTACATGTTTCATGGAAAGCTTATGTGTGTACAAATTTGTATGTAGGCAATCATTCAAATTTGAGTGTAATTTGTGATGGCAAATCCAAGGGATAGATCGAGGAAGTATGATCGAACACGAGTAAGACAAAGAAAGAGAAAAGCGGATGAAGGAACATCCATCTACTGAACAACAACCCATGGAGAATATTGATGATCAAGGTGACATACAGGTACAAGAACAAACTGAAACTAGTACTAATATAAATGTTTTGGACTATTGGAAAATTTGATGGAGATGGATGAAGATTCTCTTTTCAATAATATTTCATCTGAAGATATGTTATCTGAAAGCACATTAAAATTACACTCTAAAAAAATATGGGATGAATTTTTTGAAGAGAAATCTCTAATTGGAAGAGCACAGTTAATTAGATGAAAAGAAATGACCCCTGTTTTGGAGTTGTTAGGGGTTGATAATAGGAAAAAGTCATCAGATTTAAAACAAACAATTGTTGAAAACCTGCAAGAAGCATTATAATGTATTGAAAAGAAGAGTCGATCTAGTGATTTAAGTGTTGCACGTAGAGCGTTGATGACTGTAATTTCTAGTAAGAAATTATCATATAGAAGAAAAGTTCAAGCAATTTCTGAATTACTAAATGTTTCTAGGAGAACTGTTCAAAGATATATTGAAAAGAGAAATGAAATAGATGGAAAAATTGAGAAAAATTGGGTAAATATTTGTAGGGTTCCTCGAAAAGATAGAATTTCATAAGATGTAAAGAAACAAGTTGTTGAATATTGGACCACCCACTCTCATGTTTCTTCCAATACAAGGGATACTATACAAAAAATAGGTGATGATGGTACAAAAATTTCTCATCCTAAACATTTTATAGATACAACACAAAGTGAACTTTTTGAAGCATTTAAACAAGAATTTTTAAATGTGAAGATTTGTCAAAGGATGTTTGAGACACTACGACCATCATTTGTACGTATAAATAAAGTACGTGAAACTTGTTGTTGTCGAAATCATGTTGAATTTGATCTACACCTACAATCATATAGAAAAGTTATGGCAACAATTGATCAAAATTTAACCATCCCTGGAAGCACAACACAATTTGTGAAGTCTCTTCTATGTGAAAAATCAGAAAATTCGGATGAATTCAACATTCAGTGTATAAAAAATGTATGTAATGATTGTGGAGATTTGAAGAATCTTTTACATGTTGACAATATAATGAAATGCAAGTTACTTGGAAGAGATTTGAATATGAGACATACTTAACGAAGTCAGGAGTTGAGGCCAAAAAAATTATTCTCAAAGAGAGTGGATTGCCTTACAATGAATTCATGAGTAAATTTCGCAATATCATATATCCACATATCCAACATCGTCATGGTGCAAGATGGAAATCTAAGCAATTTCATTATTCAAAGAATTGTTTTCCACCAGGTTGTATTCTCTCTATTGTAGATTTCTCTAAGAACTATACATTTAGTCCTCAAACTAAGATTCAAAGTCAATATTATCATTTAGAGCAAGTTGCAATCTTCGTGCAAGTTTGCTACAGGCATGCAGAGTTAGCGGTCGATGGAATACAAAGTAGCAAAGATGATAGAATTATCATCAAAGAGGTTCACTTTTATATCAATGATGATACAAATCATGATAGAAGCTATGTAGCTCATTGTTTCAAAATGTTTTTTGAAGACCTAAGACGACGTGGCATAAATCAAGAACAACACTGGATATGGTCTGATGGATGTGCTGGTAAGTACATTGGTTTTTAAATTATTTTTAATTAATTTATATTTACTTTTAAAACTTTGAGACTTAAATTTTTTTTTGAAGATAATTTGGTTTTCAAGTGTTTAATTATTTGTAACTTCACGGGACAATTTAAGTCTGCAAAAGCCTTTGTTTGGTTAAGCAGTCAACATGCTAGACGCAACACCAATTTTTTGTGGAATTTTTATGAGAGTGGACATGGAAAAGGAGAGCACGATGGAGCAGGAGCATGTGTGAAGCATGCACTTTGTCAACATGAACTTGCTGGTATGTCCAATTTAGCTTCATACTTTTTAAAAGATTAGATATATATATATAATTTAACTAAATTAAATTCTTTTTAAGTTCTTTGAAAGTAATAGGTGACAAATTGTGCCAACTTGTGTGTAACTTGTAGGTAATGCCATACGAAATGCAAACGAAATTGTTGAATGGTGCAAAAGTCATTTTTCTGCTCGCGACTCAACATACAACACGCGGTATTTTTGGGAAGTTACAGGTATGTATGTCTAGTCAAAATTTGTTAAAAATTTGAATTTAAAAGTTCAAGTACATACATGATTTCAAATTGAATTTTCAAGTTTGAATTTAAATAGATATTGATCAATCAAACCCTTATAATTGTCAAGAAATTCATGGTATTAGAAATCTACATCAAATCATGACAATGGGGAGTAGTAGGCCTTATACAATGAATGTGAGAGAAAAATCATGTTTTTGTATTGATTGCATTGAGGACAATGTAAATATTGATCAATGTGAGAATATTAGAGATGGGTATGTTTCACAATGGGAAATGAAACAATTAATATCGATCCCTCCTTTTGTTGAAGATGACAATGTTGATGTCTATGATCCACTATATTCAGCTGATTACGAACGTGTATCTAATTTAGTTGTTATAAGTATGTCCAAATTGATTAATTTAGTTAAAATCAAGATTTAAATTTATATATATATATATATTCTATGTTTAAGTAAGTTTCAAATATAAAATATAAATTTTTACAACTTTTAAATGTATAATTTACTTAAATATGTAAATATGTGGTGTGTGTACAGGAGATATTTCCGTTGTAGTTGTAGATCCTGAAAATGCGGAAGGTGTAGATTACTATCTACTAAGATGTACACAACCAAAAATTAAATTGGTCGAATCGATGACAGATGGTGATGGACAAGAGTATCCCATTGGATCAGTTGTTATTGAAGGCACATATTATCAACAAATAAAGATAGATAAAAATGGTATCATATTTGTTGATTATAGGCCAGGACAAAAGGTTCTACATTACAGTCACTTAGTTTTGGCAACAAAAATAAATTTAGAAAATTTACCTAAAAGAGGATGTGCCAAACAAAAGTGGAGGTTGCCTATTGAAGATCATGAGAAGATTTTAGAGATAATTAAAGATAGGATCCAGATTCTATGTACAGGAGCTTTAAGTTGTTTTTTGGATACATGTGTACACATTTATGACTCCAAATCTAGATAATATATATTTGTATTGATTGGACATGTGACATGATTTAGAATGGGTTTTTTTTTTAGAATGTGACATGTATGTTAGATCATATATATGCTTGATACAAAACCCAATGACTTTAAAAATGTTTTAATTTACATTTTGCCTAAATTCCTTTAAATCATCTAAATTTCCAATTGCATTTTTACATGTTGGACATGGTTCATTCTTTTAAGTTCACTCTTGAGAATCTCTAGAAATTCCTTTATATCATCTCTCTAGATTCCTTGATTGTAAATTTTTATGTTTGACATGGAATTGTTAAACTTTCACTTTCAAATCTTTGAATTTAAATATTTGTTCAACTCCACCTATATACATGAGCTAGATTGAATATATATATATATATATACGTGCAACAATATGTACAAAACCTAGTCTATGTTCCAATTTTGCATTTAAATTTATTTATGTTCCACAGAATTCTTAAGTTCACATTCAAATCTTTCATTTCATTTGAACATTCAACTCCACAAACTTATATAAAATTATCTAGTTGATTTGGTGTTTGAGTGGTGAAGAATCTAGACATAAATGTTGTCTCTAGTTTTCTTTATTTTTTATACATTACTAATGCATGACATTCAATAATTTTAAATGATCATTTGGATTTTCATGTATCCTAATCATCACATCCTAATTTTATTATTTTCATCAGGTAAGCATCCCTCATCCTAGAATCATTTAAAAATTATCCATCTAGATCCATCTCAACCGTACATCCATTCTCCATCCTTAATAATAAAAAAGCATCACTTGAACATCAAAATTTGGTTACTTGGTCTCAATCTAGTCCATACATCATATTGTCCTTTCGTCATCACCCAAAGTTTTCAACATCTAGGGACCTTATCCTTAATCTAGACTATCATCCATTTCAAATCCAATCTCCTAATAAAAATCACTTGACCTTATAATTTGATTTCATCTTTAAAATCCAAATTTGCTTAAGAATATTAGCTCCTATCTTTTAAGTATAGAACTAAATTATTTATCCATTTTGTTAATGTTAGATTGTATCCAGGTTCTCTTGGTTTGGCCTTTCTTGTTCACCTTAAGGTGCATTGGAATATATGAACATTGTAGTGAATCATAGTGATGGTGTTTGGGGTGCTTGAGATAGCTACATTTTGGCATCAATTTAGCTTTGTTTACCATGTATAGCTTGAGACCATGTATGTAATTTGGTCCATCTTTCCAGTACAATTAAATATGGATTGATCAATTTTTAATTTATATATAGAATTGTCATCCAAGAAGATCTAGATCTACTTGATCAATTTTTAATTTATATAGAATTGTCATCAATTTTTAATTTAATATTAAATGTGCATGTCTTTCAAGATTTAAATATATATATATCAATTTCTAATTACATATATATAAATGTTCCACATGGAATTCTTAAACTTTCAAGACTAGAAATTTGATTTCATTTACATTCAACTCCACTTATAGCTTGCATGCTTTATTTGAATTATATGGTTCATTCTTAAGTGAACACTTTCAAAATATATATATATATGATTTCATTTACATTCAACTTGACACAAGTATAGCTCATCATCTAGTTCAAGAATTCTTTGCATGCACATTCAAATGAACATGTGTATTAGATTATATGGAATTAGAAATTAGGTTAATGTAGAGCATGATATATGCACAATTTAAATGTATTTAACTTTTACTGACTTTAAAAATGAACATTTAGAGCTTTAAATAATTCAATCTAACTATCATCTATTTCCAATTGCATTTTTATGTTCTACTTTAAAATATATAGCATTAATCTCAAGCATATTTGCATTCAATTTTTTCTATTTCTTGACTTATTTATTAAAGACAAATTCATTTGAACTATTTATTTAAATTAATTACATGTACATGTCCATCTTTTTAAATTTACAAATATTAACCATTAGATAGTGGAGTCCAACATTTTGATTTCACAATGTAAAGCTATCTATATGTACAACAAGTGCATTTGAACAAGTTACCATAATTTAAATTTAAATAAAGGTACTTGTTCCTTGCTAAATAAATAAAACCATAAACTAATTTAATGCACAATGTATTTATAGATGTAATGTAAGTGAGTTCATCAAACCATAATAATGCACGTATATAGCAAACCTAGATTCAAACCATAAAACATAACTGTATGAATGTGACATGTAAATTATAACAAGTATATATATGTGTACCATAAAACATATGTAACACGTCCAAATGTTCAATACATAAATCATAAAAAGTGTCTCCAACATGTAATAAAATGACCTCAAACATGTAATACTATAAAAAAAATCTCAAAGAGACGGATGTCTGGTATGAATAGAATCATCAGATCTATGGCTCGATCTCTCCCTCGACCTCTCCCTCGATCCATGGCTCAATCTCTCCCTCGACCTCTCCCTCGATCCATGGACCGATCGCTCTACTGATCCAAGATGTGTGGATCCATGTCCTGATCCAATATCTCTCGATTTGTGTCCTGAGCCTCGTCCCAACCCCTGCATGTGTTCAAGTACACATATATATGTAAAATTATCTAAAAATTTTACAATGTACTTGAGTTCAATGTGTTCAAACTTAAACATCAAGTAATTAGTTTTTAAAAATTAAATTTAAATGTACCTCATCTGCATACTGCATGGGATCGCCATCATGCTCCAAATTTCCAAAGTCTGGGAAATCACCATACTGCTTAAAATTTTCAAGTACACAATTTCAATCAGGAGTTAAACCCCTAGAAGTTTTTAAAATGCATTACATAATTTTTTAGAACACAATTTTAAAAATGTATACATGTATTTAAATTATAAATTGAAAGTACATGTTGTGCTGTAACGCCCGTCGTGCAAACCCCAGAGAACACACATAACGCAAATAATTTTTTTTTTTTAAATAATAGAATTAAACATACAATATCATTAAACCATAACCACATAGCATTAATACACTTGGTTCTCTGGGGCATGCGAGGTTACATCGCAACCACTAAACAGAATACAGATAAAGAGTATAACATAACCATTTAATTTGTGATAACCAAATACAATGATACATCTGATAATCATGATGCGAGCATAATAAACATCACATAATTACATCCATGATAATCCTCTTAAAAGAGTTACATATGAGCCTAACTATTACATCATTGATATAATATTACATTACAATTCTCTTTGATACATGAATTACATAGAATTTCCCAACATGGGGATTGATACAAGAATAATGAAACATGAAGTACAACTGATCACTGGACTGATCACTGGTACAACTCCACTGCGGAAAGCTGAGAAGACAAGACGCTGATGGGGAACCCAACGGGTGCGGAGCACGTTCCACCCAACCATGTGAATTACAAGTAACTCACCCCCCGTGCTCAGAGGTGACGAGGAAGTGAACCCGACCATGAATGTCAAACCGACTCAAACACAATATGATACAAAACAAGTACAACTCCAGTATGCAAAGCACAACCATCGACATTCACAAATCACATAACAAGTAAAACCAAGAAACTCATCATGATAACATGAAGTACTATCACTTAACAAACATGAATCAAATTCACAAGAATTCAAAGAAACATCATAAAGTGATAACATCTAGAAGAACCGAACCAACACCCAAAATACATTTCCAAATAAATCAGAACCAATAAAAAGAATACGATTCCATAATAACTCTGAATCAACCATTCAATACACCATTCCATAAGCAACAAGAAATAAGTCAGACGGGTGTCAAGTAGGGAGGGTCATCATATAACTCTCATGGGATCCCCTGGCTCTTCCTCCAACTGAGGTGCCGGCACCCACCAATGGATTCCCTAGCCCTAAAATCAGAACAACATAAAAATAACGATATCCAGAGGCAACAAGAAACAAGGACAAGGATGTCTAGTGGAGAGTGTCATCGCATAGCTCTCATGGGATCCCCTGGCACTTCCTCCTAACCGAGGCGTCGGCACCCATCTATGGATCACCTGGCCCTTCCTCCTACTGAGGCGCCGGCACCATAGGGTGGCTAATGCGAAGCCGATAATCTCTCATGAAGACGAGACTATGACTTTTCTGACCACGGCCTACTCAGTCTATCACTAGTCTACGGTAGCCCTAATGCATAGACAAGGAATCCAGTTTTAATTATCTTGTGTGTTTTACTACCCATCCCCCTAAATTCTATTTTTAGGTTATCACTTGTTTAACTACTCTTACGTGGGTTCCCCTGGCCCTTCCTCCAACTGAGGCGCCAGCACCCACGAAGAGCCACTCTCCCTATGACCCTTAACATATCTCAACACAGGAAAGGGTTGAACTAAATCATATAAAACATAGAACTCGAATCCACACACGCGAGGTAATATTCCTCTCGCGACAACCACAACAGGCTATCATAAGAAAACGTTCAACCCTTCCAAGCATAATCATTAAGCTTCAAAACCAAAGGTATAACCAAGACGAAGACAACTTCAACAATAAACATGCCTCTGGAACAAGGTTTTTACAGACCAATACGGTTCCCACATCGAGAACACTGAACGAGAAAACTACAACATGAAAAGAAAACTCACATAACATTCACAAGGTTGTATTGTTATGTTTGTTCCAATCCGTTTATATAATTACAACCAATTGCTTCAACAAGGTTTACAATCACAACCAAAGACTGAAATCTTGTCTAATATAGTTGTTAAATCAAAACAATGAATTAAACAATGCCCATTTTAAAATAAATAAAAACTACTTAATTATACACAAAAATTGAGCATTTTAATACATTACAAAACTACACTCCTAAAGTGTGAAGAATTTACATTACAATTAAATAATTAAAACTTCATCTAAATAATAATATTAAATAATTATAAATTCATTTGACTAAATAATCATTGCGTAAACTGATTATAAATTTACTTATAAAATCTAATTATAATTATATTTTGAAAATTATAATTATATTTAAAACATAACAAAAAAATATATAAATATATATATATATACATATATATATATAAAATAAAAATAAACAAAATAAAATAAAAACATATATTAAATAACATATATAAAAAAAAAATGAAATTTAAAAAGGGTCGGTCGCGGCTGTACGCGGCCCTTACGACTGTTGTACACAGCAGCCCTTACGGGCTGCTGTACATAGTAGTTCGTAAGGACTACTGTACACAGCAGCGTGGCTGCTGTGGCAGGGGCGGGGGTACGGCCCAGCCGTCGCCCCCATTCCCCATACAATACAATAATAAAATAAACAAAAACTTTGATATAAACAAAACTTTTCATATTTTGGTTTTAATTGTTTTGATATTTATTTAAAACACGGAAAACGAAATAAAACCCTACGCTTGGTACTGAATACGGGCGACGAAAATTCAATTTCGTTTTCACAAAAAAAATATAAATACTTTTATAAAATACGATTTAAACTATATTTAAATTGTATTCGATTTTCATGAATAATACACAGAAAACAAGGACGCGAATTTCATTCGCACAAATCCGCCCAGATTACAAAATGTAAAAAATTTTAAATTGAGTAGATTGATTAATAATAAAGGTTATATATGTAACACTATAATATATATATACATATATATATATTATATACAATAATATATATATACAGATTTTAAAGCACAAGGATAAAACTTTCTGTGTTTATACAGAATCAAATAAATTACAGAGTAAAGAATACTCCACCCATGCACATATATACAAACCCTCAAATGTATATTTTTTTTTTAAAAGGAAATTATTTTCTCTAAATGCTAATACTGACAAGTTGAGGATTTCAGAAAACTAAAGGTTTTGACAGATTGGAAACAGTATAATAACTATGATTTTCTTTGTTTTCTAGTCTAATAATTTGCCCTAGTTTTCAGTTTTCAACAGAAGTTTTCTATATTCACAAAAAATCATTTTTAATAAAGTTTATTATTTCTTTTCTGAAGCAAACAGATAAAAGAAAGGGTATGAGAAGAAGACTACGAAAGGAACCTGGAGTCCAATGCAAATTTGACGATGCCTGCTTGACTCTGATGCCCTCAAACTCGATTCCAATACTTAGTCCAGAACGAACTCAACAATGACTTGAGCAACTTCAACTTTCTGATCTTCTGTGTGTGTGAGAGAACTTACAAAAATTCCTAATTAAATAAAATATATTGCCCATTTTTCCAAAACTCTCCAAAAATCCTAAATTAAAAGAAAATCAATTCTTTAAAACTAGCTTTTTCCAAACTCTCAATTCCTATTGGCTCACACTGCCTTTTTTTATTCTTTTATTTGTTTTATTGCTTTAATTCCTGTTTTGCAACTTTTCTTGCACCTCACATTACATATTTATTTTAAATAAATTATTCACATAATTATCCACCCCAATTTAATTGATTAAAATAATTAAGCATATTTAATATTTAATTATTAATTAATTGCAATATATGATTTTCAAAAATAATTAAATTATTTAAATATTTAAATACCATTTAATCCAACATTAAAATAAATAATTTATTTCAATCATTAAGCTAAATCATAACTATAAATGCCCTCATAAATAAAATAAGACAAAACACATAACACGACACACAATGATGACAATAACATAAAAACCAACTATACCAAACAATGAGACGACCTGACATCATGGAACGTGAGGACTTCATCATCACCTCTGTATCAACATTTATCCGTTGGGTTATTTGGTGCTCGCCCTGTCCTGCCGAAGCAGGTGGAATCAAGACTTGTACCTGTAGTCCTGCATACAAACGAAGTTGTGTACATGTGCATATATACATATATATCAAGGCATTAAATCAAAGTACTGCATTGTGAGAAGGAATCGCAACATAACAGGGCACTCGCGAACGAGTGATCCTATATTGTCCTTCGTCACACCTATTCTAACAATTATAACATAATCAATGAATTATATTTCTAACTAACAATCATCTCATAACATATTAAATTAAATCACTGCATCATATCATAATTCAGAAAATCAACTGATATAATCAACCATCATGTCATATAAAGTAATCATGTCCAAAATGAAATAACAGCATCATCTAGCATCTAACTAACCATATCAAACAATAACAGTATCGTCATAGTATTTGACTAACCACATCAAACAATAACAGTATCATCATAGTATCCAAGCAAGCACAGAAAACAATAAGTCTAAATAGTATGAGGGGTATTACATGTGCCTACTTGATGGCTCTACCAATGTCACTAAGATCATGAGAATGTAAAGACGTCGTAGGGGGCTCTGTAGCATGTATAGTATTAGTAGCAAAAAGAAGTTGACTATATGTCCCATGGATAGGATCAGGTGTCACAGTAGCCTCAACGTGACCTATAGCATCCTGACGACCACCTGGACAAGCTAAAGGATCAACAGAAACATGATGTGCATGGGATTCTGTAGGCTGATGTGGAATATCCTGAGCTGCATTTGCCACCCTGTGGCTCATATGTGTATGAGGATATCGTTGTCTAATAAAGTCTGGTACCCTATCAAGAGCAATCCCATACTGATAACCTAATATGCTGCTAGTAAATCCAAAATTGAGAGTCTACACGTATTACGCAGAGTCGTGTGGGTCATATGCTCGACATTTGCAAGAGTAGGTAGATCGGCACTAATAAATGGATCATACGATGCAGATGTAGCCTCAGTGGGAGGAAGGTTGATATGTGGGCGTAATAAATATCTACCAACTCAATTAGATGAAATCTGATCAATCTGCGTCGTAATAGAGGCAATGTTTTCAAAAATCTGACTCTGAGTGGACCCTGTTGCTGCCTCCCCTACTGCTACCAATTCCAAACATTTTGGTAAAACCAAAAGGTTTGGGCCAACTAATGCCCTCTTGTCCATAGGCGGTGGCAAATTTGAAGGTCTAAACCGTGGTTTGTTAGCAAAACGGCATTTACCTTGGCCAGCATGCTCAGGATAAGATGTGTAGTCCACCTCTATATGTAAATGAAATTTTGCATATAACTGTTTGACAAAATACAATGGCAGCTCATCATTGTGAGGCCATCTATGATGTGCTGCCAACCATCTAGGGTATATGAATGGCACAACAAGAGGATCTTCACACCTCGTAACCACATATCCTCTAATTTTATTTTTTCCTCTATAAAATGGGAACATGGATAACACATTTTCACCTGAAACTAATTTGGCAACTTCTCTATGTTTCACTGTGCCAGTAACACTCCTAGCAAGAGAAAAATAAAACTGTTCAATGCTGATTTCATCATAAGGATTGTATGATCGAATTGTCTCAATCATCTTAATAATCTCTTGTCTAATAGTGACTAATCTATCTCGATTAGCCAAATTGGGGGAGTTGTGAATTGTTTGCTCTAAACATTTTAGAGCATTGTCCAATCTAGCAATACTATCCTGAAATATATTAGATCTAGTTTGAGCTTCTCGCTCAGAACGAGGGAAATGATGAGATCCCTCATCGGCCATGATATACATAAATAGATAGAGATCTGCATATCATTAAAACAAAATTGCATAATGAACTAAACAAATTTAAATTGAAATTTTTTCAAAACTAAAAATATATATATTTAAATTAAAGGTAAAATTTTCAAGTTTCAAAACTAGAAAACATTTTTAAATTTAAATGTATCTAATGAGATCTAGTTCAAACTTTATATCTATCGAGCTATGTGAACCTATTAAATCATAGATGCATGTAATATTCAACCAAGAGTAAATATGGAAAAAAAAAAAAATTATCCTTTCAACCACTCTATACTAAAATTTTGATCAAAATAAAAAAATACTCTTCATTACAATTGGTCACATATGATCTAGCCTTTCTTTGTAATCAATTATTTTTTAAATCAAACACTAAATTATAAAAAGGTTAACATTTCCTTAATTTTTTGATCTAACTTAAAACATATTAAAGTAATAAAGTTAAAATTCTTTGAAATAAATTCCTTAGGAATAAAATATAAACATATCTACATGTGCATATATCTGTATGTACACATGTATGTATGTGGGAGTGCATGTGTGTACGTGCACGTATGTGTGTGTGTGTGTGTGTGTGTGAATGTATGTATATGTATGTGTGTATGTATGTATGTATATACATATATGTGTATGTGTGTATGTATGTACATGTATTATATATGTATGTGTATGTGTGCATGTACATGCATATATTTGTGTATGTGTGTATGTACACATGTATATACTCAAGTACATACATACATACACACATACCTACATGTACATACATACATGTACACATATGTATATTTAATACATGTACACATATGTATATTTAATACATGTACATGCATACGCACATACACATACACATATATATATAATACATACATACATACATACACACATACACATATATGTGCATGTACATACATATATATATGCATATACATCCATACATACACACATGTACACATATGTACATATAATAAATGTACATACATGCATACCTACATACACACATACATATATATATATGCATAGACATACATACATGTACATATATATATATATGCATATACATACATACATACATACACACATGTACACATATGTATATATAATACATGTACATGCATACGCACATACACATATATGTGCATGTACATATACATACATGTGCATACATATATATATGCATATACATACATACATACACACATGTACACATATGTATATATAATACATACATAAATACATAAATACATACATACATACACACATACACACATGTACACATATGTATATATAATACATGTACATGCATACACACATACACATATATGTGCATGTACAAATATACATACATGTACATACATATATATGCATATACATACATACTGTAGTACCCCTCCATTTATGCTTATGTTTTTTGTTTGCATGTTTTCACATTGTTAGACTTTGGTACTTTGGTTTGGATATTTTGATCGCTGACTTTGAGCGACAATGGATTCACTTTGAGACATGATGATACATTGTATGGTGATAATTAATTTCTAACATGCTTTGTTATAGCATAGATGTTTCCTTTAGATGTTATTGCTATATATATGTTTATGATGGACTAACTGTTATTTAATTTGTCAGTCTGATGTGACATGTATTGGTGTGGAGAATGGAGTTGCATCACTCGCTTGCGAGTGCCCTGTGATTTCCGTGATTTTCTCCGCACGGTGTGTTTGTACAATGGATTATATATATATATATGCATGTTATTTTTTTGGTTCCAGGATTGCAGGTACATGACACCGACTCCACCTGTTTACTCAGGTCTGAGCGTGTCAAGACTCAACAGAAATGTTGATTGGGAGGTAGTAACATGGTTTATCCTGGTCTAGTCTTAAACCCAGTCACAATACATCGTCAATTTTAGTTTGGAGTCTTAGGTGGTCTTGTTTGTCCCTGATTGGATCAATTGCTTGAAAGGAAAATTTTGTCAATTTAATGATAGTTTGTTACTCTTTGATATACTGTTTATTTAAATTAATTTTTAAATGTTAAAGAAATAAGTTTTACATTTTATTTAATTAAATAATTAGTTTGTTTGGATAAGCAATTTGATCATTGAGATTAAATTCATTTAATTAAATAAATTAATTAATTAAATTAAAGTTGCTTTAATTGTGTGAAAAGATTTAAATTTGAAATTAATTATTATGTGGGAAATGGTATTTTAGTTGATAAATAAATTAAATAAAAAAAAGGGAAATTTGTGTTTTGAAAATTGAAAAATTTAAATTATTTAAAAAGGCATTCAATTTTTGATAAGGAAGAAATAAATGATTGTCGAGAGGTTGTTGAAAGATATTTGTTTCTTCTCGACATGTGTGCCAGTGTAATTAATTGCTTTTTGGGTGGAGGATTTTCTCGGATGTTATCTGGGATTTGGGGAAATAGAAGATTACTTTTTTTCATGGGAAATGAAAGAATAATGTTCTGTTAAAAATTACTTTTGAGAAGAATTTGTGATTTCCTGTGAATTGTTGTATATTTCTGGAAGATCTCTTTGGTTTGGTATTAGCTTCTTTGTGAATTTGGGTTTTCTAGAGAAGCTTTGGAGGATTACACGCAACAAGCAACAGAGGCTCTCTTCTACAGGCAGTTTTCAAGCTACAGGAAAATAGGTACTTTCCTTTGTATTTAATTTGTTTTCTTTAGAAAAGATTGTCTGAGGAAATATTTGTTTTGAGAAAGTTGTATTTCTTCTCGAAGTTTTTTTGTAAATTGATTCTGTAAAAATTTGATTTCCTCTCTGTGAAAATTATGAAAACAAAGTATTATAGAGAAATCAAAGAGCAAAAACAGAGATTTATTTTAACAGTAGAAAATCTACAGAAGAAATTGACAAAATCTTAGAAGGGTTTTATGTTAAAATCATCTGTTAAAATTGGTGATTAATTTGGGGTTTTGTAAGAAAAAACTCAGTTAATGAATTTATTAATTTGGGAATAAATTGTTCATATTTTCCAATTCCCTGTAGGAAATTTTGTTAAAAATTATTGCCCAGTTACAGTATTATATTGCTATTTAAATTATATATATGTATTCATATATGTATATATATTTGTGTTAAATATATATACATATACAAATACATATATATAATTTTTTTATTTTGAATTTCAGAGAATCTTTATGTATAAAATTGTCGTACGCAAAATTCTTTTTCGTCGGAATTTTTTTTTGAGATTTAAAAAAAAAATTAAAAAAAGACTGCAAATTTCATGGTCGTAGGGGTTTTTCCCCACAGCCGTCGCCCTAAGGGAGGCGACGGTGGGAAAGGGTTGTGGTCGTTCCCATAGCCACCACCCCTAAGGGAGGCGACGGTGGGAACAACCAACGCCGCCCCACCACACAGGTTGGCGCCCTTATTTGGGAGCCGGCGACTGTCAAAGAATATGTTGTAGTTGCGATTTCGGCCAAACCCTAACATAGAATGTATATACAGTATTTTGAGATTTGAATTTTATTATAATAAATCTTTAATAAATAATATATATGTATATGTATATATATATGCTTAATTTATTATAGTTATTTGTTTTTAAATTTAAATGATTAAATAATATTTAAAGGTGCATGTAGATATATGATAAGTATGAGATTAACTAGTTCTAAAACATTATGAATGAAAGTGAAAATTTAGTATTTATTTCTATGTGAAATTGAAGAAATTAAATGACTGGATTTACATGCAAATCATATTAAATGACTGGATTTAGTAAATCCTAATGTAGATTTCTAATGTTTCAATTTGCTTAAAATTGTGTGTTTTTTATTGGGCAAATTAGGCATGTTTTAGATATGCAAGTCTTCCAGACAAGTTGTATAACGTGGGGGTTGTGATTGTTTAAGTAGAATTCTTGTGTTGACTAAGGTTGTGTACGTGGTTTTGCATGGTGTTTAGACACTTGATTTTATGAACATAGACATTGATGTTCGTTATGAAAAGTGTAGAATTATATGTTGTATTTTTGTACACCTTGTTTACCTTAGTCAAGAAAACTTAGATTCCTTTGTTATGTTTAGGGGAGTGGCTCTATGTGAGGGCTAGCACACAAAGTGGTGCCAGGGTAACTTACAAAGAGTTAGTCAGTCAATGAAAACTAAATAACACAGTAGTTAAATTAAAATCTTTAATAAGATTATTATGCCTTGCTTATAGACTCTAGAGCTAGTTCAATCTTGAGTATAAGTTGAGAAGGTCTGGAATGGCAAATCGATATCTTGTTACTTTAAAAGATATTTGATTCCACAATAGTTTGCAAATGGGGCCGGGTTTCGTAAGAGGTTATCAGGGTAACCCAAGTTGGGGGCCGGAACCTAGGAAGAAACACCAGGGTAACCTTTGCAATGTTGTGATGACACTCCACCTAAAATAATAGTTTACCTTGAGTACTTAGCACATTTGATTGTCTTAATTCTGGAAGCAATGTAACCATCAGTTAGTTATGTACTTGTGTCTAGGGTGAATAGGTTATGTCTAGGTAACCATATTACTGTCTCCTAGCACGGGGGGTGGACCTACGGGTACCACATGGTTGGGTGGAACGTGCACCTTACTCCGTTGGGTCCCTAGTTTATGATCATGGCAATGAGAGCTTCATGGATGGAGAGCTCGTTCTTGGATATATATGTACTTTCTTTATTGTATCATTGGAAATCTTGTATTTGTTACATCCCTCAATTGTTTATGAGGTGAACATTTGAAATATGCAATTGTAATCTATTATTTGATCTACCTCATCAGATGAATGAGTATTGTAATATTATTTCAAATGCAATGTTAGAATCTTAATTGTACTTTATACTATCATGAATGGAAATTTAGATGTTATGCAATGTTTACTTTTAAGTTTATGTTAATTAAATATATGCAATGCTAAATACTAAATTCGTCTATGGAATCTCAAGTAGTGTGACGTCGCATAACTTAGTGAATGTATATGACTAATTAATTTAATATTATTATTTTAAAAAAATTTATTTCACTTTTATAGACAATTGCAACATTCCTTAGGTTACTAGACAGGGCATTACACATACATACATACATACACACATACATACATACACATAAGAATATAAATCATTCTCATTGGTCTGGGTCATGCTAAGGTTTAGAAAACCACTCCTAGGTGGAAGATTAGGATCCTAATTGACTTGTGGTACAACCAAAATACATCAAAATAAAGATTAAAAATATACTTTCAAATTGGAAAAATTAGAAATAGTGACATGATATTTGAAAATGAAACACTAGTGGACTAGCTAAGGTTAGTTAAGGTGTATAAAGAGATTTCACAAAAAAATTCAAAAACCCCAATATAAAAGGACAAAGTAACGAATCAAGATAATATTTAAAGATTTCGAAATTTGAATATTAAACATAAAAAAGGGTAGATTTAAAAAACCCTAATAGGAAGAAGAAACCCTAAAATTAAACCAAGTCAAGTAGGATCAATCAAGTTCATAAAAACATGAAGGAAAATAGGTTTTCATTAGAGATAGCCTAGGCTATTTAAAGGAATATAATCAATCAAGCAAAAACTAGTTACCTAATTTAACTAATTTTATAAATGTAGTAGTAATATGATAAATGTACAAGTGTTCTAGAAAATATAAATGTGACAATCAGGTTACTTAGCTCTATGGCCAAAGAATGAATGGTAATGAAGAAGATTTTGGAGTAAGACTTGTGTAGCTCATAAATTAATGCCTCTATCTATGAAGTACCTTGGAGTCTACAATAGATTTATGCTTTGTCAAGGGGTGAGTTTGCAGGTTTGGGAAAATAAATTTATTGTCATGGACTCTAGTATTTCATGTTTGGACTCATCCCTATGCATAGTGAGGTTTTTCTCTTCTGCTCACCTAATGAATAGTTGTCTACTTTATTCTTCCTCAAGATTTGGAAACTAGAAGTATTTGCAAATACCAAGTAAATGGCTATCATGTTTCATCACAAGGAGAGGATTTCTCTTCTAGATCAACTCTTAGAAAATGTGTGTATGTATGTGCATGTATTATATATGTATGTGTATGTGTGTATGCATATATATGTGTATGTTTTCATTAGAGATAGCCTAGGCTATTTAAGGGAATATAATCAATCAAACACAAACCAGTTACCCAACACTTGTATACATTACAGCAAGACAGGACTTAGGATTGCTTCCATTATTCTCATTACAACAATGCAAATCAATCGCCACGCGTCTAATGGAACATCTTTGCCTTCATTCAAATATACCATTTCTATTTGAAGGGTTCTCATTTGAAGGATGAAGAGCACACAAAATCCATCAAAGACTCAAAACCATCCAAAAAATTGACATGGCTACATCCAACTTAGTATGTGCAATCCAAAAATGTGAAGAAACAATGGCAGCAGTATAGATATCCTAGAATATACAGGAAAGTAGAGGCACGTGCTATGAGAAGGGCATTCAGAAAATCTCATTAGTAATCATTCTCAGCTAAAGACGAATAAAAGACAATCCTGAAAATATGAAGTAAGAAAATACAGATCAAGAACTAAGCATATACAGATTATGATAAAAAATGCAAAGCTTTATCTGATTTCTAAAAGAATGTTTTATCTAGTGATTGGGTAAACCAATGTATAGAGAGGAATGAGAAAACATGTGAGATAGTGGTTGGAAGAAAAAATTCTAGCCAAGAAGCCATGGATTTAGAAAAAAAATCACAAGGGATGAAGTAAGAATGGCTATCAAGACAATGAAGGATGATAAATGCTCCAGAGGTTCTGTAAAATTCCACAAAGGGAGAAGAACTGTGCATAGCTTTTTCTTCTAGAGGACCTATTTGAACCTCATAAACAATATATGGAAGGGCATTGCAACAACAATTACTGATCTTGAATACATACATTTTATGAATCTGTATGACTATGGATGTTGGCAACTAAATTTGACTTATAATGAGTTAAATATCATAGCTTTTCTTTTCTTCTATAAAAGCATATTAGACTAACTTCTATACAACATTACTTTTTGCAGGTAGGGCAGATGATTCAAGTTGAATCAGATCCAAAAAAATGAGATGAGTATCTTCAGAGGTTAATGGAACTTCCAAATCAGGTTCTTTCATTATCAGTGGTCTACTTATTGTTCAACAATCACTCTGGAAGAAATGTTCAGTGGTCTACTTATTGTTCAGTAATCACTCTGGCAGAAATGTTCTCTGTTTTTAGGAATATAAATCTTTATTTTCTCTCTGCGAGTAAGATTTTTTCTCTATTCTTATCTGTTTCTCTAGTTTTACAGGCAAGAGAGCCTAAAAGTTTGAACTCTTCAAATTTGGAGGAGTAAACACACATTTTGAACCAATCTTCGGGGAAAATTTAACACAAAATGACTCAGAATCTTGAAAAGGTAATGAGTCCTCATAGCCAAGCCATTACAAGGATTACAAGTTTTCCAATGCCCAATTTTATATATTTCCTTCAACTTTATCACAAACATCACAATATTCAATACCTTTCAGCCAATATCCATCAGAAAAATTCATTTTTGCATTTCAATCAAACCCTAACCAAGAATACAGCCAACAAATTTCTCAAACTAGACACAAACGAGACAAGGCGAATCAAGCAATCCAATGAATGGCCCCGGATGGAACCTAGAAAAATATAGTTGATGTTGATGATGACCTCAGCCGACAAGCTCTCGCCCTCAATCCTTTTGCCCGAGCGTTCCAAATAGTGGGCCTGGTTTTTTTTTTTCTGTATTTTCGGTCGATACCCTTACAGCCGATATCGTTTCAGCCAAAATATACTTGACCGAATAGGTCCATCCACATGGGCGCCATGCTGACGCCTTTTCGACCGATAACATTTCAGCCGAAAGTAACTCGCCCGAAAAGTTCAAGCCACGTAGGTGCCATGTGGCTACCCCATGGATTTGGCCAAAACGTTATCGACTGAAAGTTGGTCGGCTGAAAGTAATCCGGTCGGATTACTTTATTTGGCCGAAAGTGTGACATAGGTTTGTGCTTTTACCCCTATGATTTGTAGAGATGATAATATAAATCTTCATAATCTACAACCCATTTTTCCTTGCCATTTTATATTTGAATTTGGTAGCTACAATCAATGTTTATAAACACCTTTAAAGAACCTATTGAAACATTAGGGTCATGTTCTCCTTAATAAAACTCTGAATGGATTGAATTTACAACTCTAAATAGAAAATTTGAGGATAGCATGTAAGAATGTAATTATCTTGGGATGATATGATGCTAAAGTAATCTATTTATAATCTAACCCACAATTTTTTTCTCTAATTATGCTATATGAACATAGGTGCTTGATGATTCATTCTAATCAAAGTTAGGTTTTAAATACACCATCCTAGCATGTAATTCAATGTAATTTACACTTGACTCATAACAGCTAGTGAAAAAGTAGGAAAAATTTTGAGTTTGAATTTAAATTTTAAAAAAGTGTGTTTTAAAAATGTAGGCATAAAAGTTATCTAGATGACTTCTTCATTTGTGACCCCAAACCAAGTTAGTGAGTGGTAAAATTAAGGCATGAGATGGACGTATGGGGATGCATAATGTCAAGATCAAGAATGCACAAGGGTATTTACCAACTTCAATACAAAAAAAAAACATTTTACACACTAATCAATCCATTTAAAGATACTTTAATCATTGGAAATCCAAACCATTCTACACACTAATTGATATATTTAAAAACAACTTAATTATAATAAACCTAAAACATAAAAGAAAAGAATATAAATATTTAATTTTCATGATTACAAATATACAATACAATAAATTAGGCAAATACAAAAATAAGTTTAAAAAATAAAAATTCTACAATAGCATCACATAAAATATCTATAATAATAATAATTACATTAATAATTTAAATTCAAATTTTAAATATTTTGATTTATATATTTTTAAATCATTTGAAGATGTTTTTATGACTTATATTAATGATATAGATGTCTTTTATTTTAATTATTTTTTAATAGTATACACTTAATAATCAAATTAATCTATAAAGTAAATATTGGATGAGATGAATAGTATAAAGCACAATGAACTAGTAAAAGAAGAGCATATGTTTTGAATTAGAACACCTACCAAGTTACCAATACATGAATAAAAGGTTTCATATTAAAATTATTTCCAATATCATTACATGAGATGTGCATTAATAAATATTATTATTTTTTTATAGATTTTTTATATGAATGTCTATGTAAAAATTGTTTTATATTATTTTTTATTTTTTAATTATTTTTCCTATTATACATTTTTTTTAAATCAACTATTTTATTGAAGTTGTTCACTAAAAGAACCCAAATTGATTGGTGTGTGAGCTACACACTCTAATGTAACAATTCACTACTTAAACTCCCACAAATTTAATTGATATCAACTTATCTATCATACTTCTAAAAGTGCAAGTGCTAGTGATAACCTTTAATCATATATTAAGACATGCGCTCTCTCTCTTTCTCTCGTTTGATTAATGTTCATTTTTCAAAAGAACTTACATTTGTCTAAATTATGATAATTTGTTACTAGACAATATTTAATTCTAGAACTTACATTTCTAGTTTTATAATAATAAAATTATTTAGTCAAATTTATCTCTCCTATAACGTTTAAGATGTAAAGATCTAAGTGTTAAATCAAGTGTATATAAGACAGGTGCACATCCTAACATTTTTTAAGTTACCTTGAGCTGTTTTCTTGACTATATGACTTGACTATTCTTAAATATCATTGTCAAACATCAATAACAATTTTACACCTTACTGAAATGTACTAAATTTTGTCATATTTTATTAGTTGAAATTGACTTTTAGCTATAACAACCTTCACCAACCCAAAAATTAATATATCATTTAAACCCCTATATACTTTGTTTACTGTCTTTTTATCCAATTCCTAAATGAATAAAATAACTAATACAATCTTTAACCCCACTTTCAAATTATTTCTAGAATGTGACCATTACTTACTGCCCAAAAATTCAAATTCCACCATATACCAAATAGATGATAGAATCCAAGCCCTAATCCCAAAAACAAGTAGTCAAGTCAATACAAATATTCATTTTCCTGCATACGTACATCTTAAGATAAATGTATGAATACCATTTTCTTGTCCATATACATCGTAAAATGAATTTTAATGAGAGGAGGCCAGGAAGCTTCTAAAACAGTTTGAAAAGAAATAAATAATAAAAATGGATTGCCTGTGACCATTGACAAACATTTAAAACATGTGACCATTGAAACATTCAAAACATACAAACATCTTTTGTTTTGTGTGTCTTCATTCAATGAGCCTTACGAAGAAAGTCTAAAAACTTTAATCTAAAGTCAGTCAACATTAAATTAGCGACTGAGAGAAGTCGAATTTATCGTTTCGAGTTGCCTTGACTAAAAAATCATCGTTCATACGAAAGGGTAGTAGAAGATGAATAGCTCTTGTTATTCACCCTATAAATACCATGCATTCCCTCATACACCACACCCCAATCTACCCCAAAAGAAGGGAAGCATTTCTAACAAAGAGTAGTTGTAGAAATCTTGAGATAAGAGAAGATGGTGGCAGGAAGCTTCAGTATTGAAATAGAGTCTCCAGTGGAGGCAAAAAGGCTGTGGAATGCAACTGTGAAGGACCCCCACAACTTATTGCCAAAGCAGGCCCCAGGGCTCATATCAGGCATCACAGTTCTTCAAGGAGATGGAGGAGTTGGCACCATTCGACAAGTCAACTTCACTGAAGGTAAGATTTTGATTACATAAACGTTCTTGAATAGAGCTATGAATCGAAAGAGGGTTAGATTATAACACAGAGATACTGTTGTTAATATTATATGAAACTGTTATTGCAGCCAACAAGGATTTTAGCTTTGTGAAAGAGAAAGTGGACTTAGTTGATGAGGCCAACCTGGCTTATGGTTTCAGTCATGTGGAAGGAGGGGGGTTGGGGACAAAAGTGGCCTCAGTAAGCTACAAGATTAAATTCGCCCCCAAAGCAGGGGGTGGATCCATTATCACCTCTACCTGCAACTATGACACCCTCCCTGGTGTTCCCCTTGATGAAGCCAAACTTGAGGAGATCAAGGCTAACAGCACTGGTTTGTTCAAGATGGTGGAGGAATTCCTTATCTCCAATCCCACTTCATACTGCTAAACCATCAAGATCCCCCTCTTTCTAAATGGCAGAGATCCATTTGCTCAATAAGTATATGTGTTTATCTCATACCGATAAGAATATGTGTGTCTCATGCCTGTGGACTGGGTCCAACAGTAAAGCTTTGAGACTTTCTCAATGCTGGCTCAGATTCCAGGCACAGTCTGGCTCCCCAATAGTAGCCTCCTCCCAGTTAATTAGAAAAAGAAAAGAATATGTGTCTCTTAAGTATTCAGCTATGATGGTGTAATAATGAGCCAAAGAGTGACTCTCTCTTAAGTATTCAGCTATGGTGGTGTAATTTTGAAATATAAAAATATGGTTTGCCTTATATCTTTATAGAGAAAAGTTTCAATAAATATTGATAACATAAGTAATCTATATAGAATGCAAAGTAAACCCAAAAAAAATTAAAATATATGAAATTTAGTGTTTTAGCTGGAAAAAACAATTATATCAAAATGTAGTAATAAATGGTCAGCAGTTGACTGGGCTGCCTAGCTCTGTAAGAATTTTAAACATGTATTCAATTTCACTAACAAAGAAGAATAAAACCTAAGAATGGAAGTAAAGCAATCATTAAATAGAACTGGCAATCCGAACAACAAATAAACTCCAGATTTGAGCAAGTTCTGTAAATGGCAGGTGTCTTTTGTTTTCCTATTTGTAAAGCTTGGTATTTAGGGGAGAGGGGCTCATAATGGAGCACCCTAACTTCACATCTCTCAAAATCTTATGTGGAAATTTCAAATCACTCCCAATTTTGTAAAACAGTTTATTTGACAACTCATGTGCTTATATATTTCGTTTTAGGGCTACATCATCAAATATGATGCCACATCAACATGCTTTTTGTTGAGGTATCCGAAAAGGCCCCAAAAAAAAGTGAGACCGATAGTGGTGCACTAAATCATGTTTTATTGGTGGGTTGATGTGGCATCACATGATTTGTCAATTTGTGTACTTTGTGGATAAAAAGTGTTTTGCAATTGGATATTAAGGTGCTCCATTATGGGACTCACTGTGGACTACTTCTATCCCCACTATTGAACCCCGCTCCACTATGGGCCCCTCTCCCCTACTCAAAATTCACAATAATGATCGTAAAGTATTAGATTTGTTTTGATCATGTAATTTCTTAAGAAAAAAAAAATGTGATAGATTTCATTAAATAGTTTGTCAAATTATCAATGCTTTGGAAACGATTAGTAAATGTCTCTATATTGGTACATTTTCTATCTAATGTTCTAGTTTAGTTTCATACCTCCAAATTTATGATCTTTTAAAGGTGCATAAACATGTAAGAATTTAAAGATATCATCGAGTGAGAAAGATATAACAACATAGTAATGTGTGATAATGAAAGCATATATGAACTCTTGAGGAAGCAAGGCACCCCACAATGTTGTCCTAAATGAGAGAAAATAAAAATTTCTAAAATCCATGAATACTAGATAAGAAATGTGTAATCATATAAATGTAAAATGACATAATGTTAAGCTCAAATCAAGTTTAATCATCATAAATATGTGATCTTAAGATCTAAATACGATAATCATAAACACATGTAAGAATTAGATTACAAGATGCAATCATAGTAAGAATACCATGAATATGTAATATAATCATAAGAAAAGAACAAAGTAAAAATATAATCAAGCACAATCAACATAAGATGTAGACATTACAATAGTGTGAAGCATAAGATAAGCATGCGAGTATAACATTACCACTTGGGTAAAATAAGAGACTCCCCCAACTAAGGAAACATGATATAGAGGAAATACATAACAAGACATAATATAGAAGGTGAAATGAGAATATAAATCTATTAGAATAAGAGATTCACACAAACATGACACAATAGAAAGGCCTTTTTTTTTAAATATAAATATAATGGATGACATGATGAATAAAGAACATAAAAACATGACATAATGAAAAATAATAAACAAAAAACATAAGGGAAAGATATAATTAAATAGCATAAATAAATATTTTAAATAAAAAACAAATTAAAAAATTAAAACGAAATAAAATTTATTATAAAGATAAAAATTTAATTCTTATTTTTTTCAATTATTTCAAAACAAAAATATTTATTAAAAACTTATTATTATTTATATCTATATATTTTAAAGTTAAATAATAATATTATTAAACTTTTTTTATTTTATATATAATATATTATAATTTAATAATAATTTAAACTGTCTAAATATAGGTATAATTATGAAGTACTTTAATTATTTAAGATCTTCATTTAAGAGTACCTCTGTAATCATTATAATAATAATAAAAATGTTGACAATTATCAATGTGGCTGTTAGAAGAAGATTAATGTGACATTGGTGAATTCATGAATAGGAGAAAGGACCTAGTACGTGAGCATGTTCCAATAGTTGTGATAGCATTTGTTTATATATTGCCCAATATCTTTAACAATATTGGACCAATAGTTGTGACTTTAAAGTTGTTAGTGTTGATGATGACTACCCATAATTAAATGAAATATATTCCTTAGATCTAAAAAACAACAAACCATGCGATGCTACATTAGCACACCAATAAAACATGATGTAGATGCACAAGTATCAGTCTCACTTTTTTTTGGGCCTTTTGGACACCTTGACAAAAAGCATGTTGATGTGACATCATATTTGATGATGTTCCCTAAAACCTTAGTTATAAGTAGGGGACTTGCCAAGTAAGCTGCTATAAAAAATTGGGAGTGATTTGAAATTTCTACATAGGATTTTGAGAAGTGCAAAGTTAGGGTGCTCAACTACGGGTCCTCTCCCCTAGTGGTGAACAAATTTAATGGGAAACTACATAATTTAATACAATGTACTAAAACCAACCAAACATTAAATGCAACTTTCAGCCAAATAAATACTTTTTGCCCATGTGTTTTTTGCCTTTACGAGAGGCAAAATATTTTTTTCCCATGCCATCATTTATCTTCACAAAAGTGAAAATCCAAGAAGAAACAAGCGGTGAGGGTAAAACGAAGGAGACCCATATAACCACAAACTTAACGTATAAAAAATCAAACACAGAAAAATAAACTAGTAGGAAAATTAAAGGCCACGATCACTTTGATCGTCTTGCATGGTCTATAGAAGATTGAGAACTGTTGATTAAACATTTTAGGTTGGCCATCTTCACATTGGATATGCCTTAAGCATAAATAATATGTTTTTTTTTTTTTAATTCTAATTATTTATGAGACTATATGTTGTTTGATTAATGTTCATTTTTCAAAAGAATGTGTCTAAATTATGACAATTTGTTACTAGACAATACTTAATTCTAGAACTTACATTTCTAGTGTATAAAAAACAAGTGCACATCCTAACATTTTTTCAAGTTACCTTGAGTTTTTTCTTGAATATATGATTTGACTATTTTGACACTCCCCAATAATTACTCTTCTTAAACATCATTGTCAAGCATCAATAACAAGTTCACACATTACTAAAATGTACTAAATTTTTTCTTATATTATTGATCAAAATTGACTTTTAACTATTGAAATAAATAATATTTAAAAACAACCTTCACCAACCCAAAAGTTAATTTATCATTCAAACCCCCTATAGCTTTTCTTAATGCCTTTTTATCCAATTTCTAACCATTCACTTGCCTTGAATAGAATCACTAATACAATCTTTAACGCCACTTTCAAATTTACATTACAAAAGTGACATTTCTAAAATCTAACCATTGCTTATGATTTGGGTGCCCAAAAATTCAAATTTCATCATATACCAAATACAGAGCTTAAATTTGATGGTCATATGACCGTATTTAGAGATTTTTGCCATAAAATACAATCAAAATTTTAAGAAGATTGTATCAGATGAAAGAAGAGATTTTGGATAGATTGTCATATATATATTTACTTGCACTAAGGTATATCATAATGTTTTAAGGGCACCTTTGAAAAGATAACCATCATTAAAAAAATTGTTGATAGACAAGATTGACAATCAAATTTAAGCCCTAACCAAATAGATGATACAATCCAAACCCTAATCCCAAAAACAAGTAGTCAAGTCAATACAAATATTCATTTGCCTACCTATGTATACCTTAAGATAAATGTTTTGAATTTTAATGAGAGTGGGTCCAGGAAGCTTCTAAAACAGTTTGACAAGAGATAAATAATGAAAATGGATTGCTTATGACCATTACCAAACATTCAAAACATGTGACCTGCCTCATGACTTTCCCAGTAGAGGATAAGCATCCGATCGATGGAATAAGAAAGCATGAATAGATCTTTTGTTTTCTGTGTCTTCTTTCAACGAGCCTTACCAAGAAAGTCTTAATTACTTTAATATAAAGTCAGTCAACATTAAATAAACGAACATCAAATACCATGCATTCCCTCATACGCCACACCCCAATCAACTCCAAAAGAAGGCACGCATTTCTAACAAGAGTTGTAGAAATCTTGAGATAAGAGAAGATGGTGGCAGGAAGCTTCAGTATTGAAATAGAGTCTCCAGTGGAGGAAAAAAGGCTGTGGAATGCAACTGTGAAGGACTCCCACAACTTATTGCCAAAGCAAGCCCCAAGCCTTATATCAGGCATCACAGTTCTTCAAAGAGATGGAGGAGTTGGCACCATTCGACAAGTCAACTTCACTGCAGGTAAGATTTTGGTTATAAATATAATGTGCTGGCTGTTTACTTTCAATTCTTAGATATTTCTTTTTATATTAGAAAAAGAAGAATATTTCTCGTCAATAATATCACAATATTATTTATCAAACACTGTAAATTTACATGATGTTTAAGTTGTTTGTCTCATAATAACATTTAAAAATATTGTTTTTGATTAGATAAAGAGGATTAGATATTAACACAGAGATATTGTTATTGCAGCCAACAAGAATTTTAGCTTTGTGAAAGAGAAAGTGAACATAGTTGATGAGGCCAACCTGTTTATGGTTTCAGTCATGTGGAAGGAGGTGTTGGGTGAACCACTATAAATCTTTGTGTTCTTCTTCTCTGTTTTTAGATCTTTTAAATTCTGTTCTTATTTTTCTGCAATTTCTTTTTTTATTTTGCTGCTGGAATTTTATCAACAATTGGTATTAGAGCTTGGTTAGGCCAAGGAGGAGTTGTGAAGAAAGTTGAGCAGATATAGAAGAGAACTCCAACTTGGATGATTGGGTTCAAGCTCTCATTTCTATGGCCCATGGCTCTAGAGAGAGTTTTGATGAAGTGGGAGCTATTCATATAAATGATGATGATTTTTGGGCTTCTCGGGAGAAGCTTTTAGATCAATTAGATGATGAAGTTGATTATGTTATTGAGGAGTTTCTTGGTATGAGGAGTTTCTTGGTATGTTGGAACCTGGCAGTGACATGGAGCAGATGCAAGAAATGAAAAGTGTTGTGGCTCAGTCTGGAGAAGAGGTAGAAGAAATATTCTATTTTTCTGATAATGAAGTTTCTCTTTTGAAGTTGCAGCAGGAGGTCATAGATTCAAACACAATGTGTTCAAGGAATGGTTATAGTACTCTGTCTGTAGGGAAAAAGGTTAGATTTGATTTTCCAATGGAAATGGATGATGCTCTTTTATATTTGGCCACTGAAGTTCTTATGAATGATGTTGATTCTAATTCCCCAAGCACTGCCCAAGTGAGGTATGTGTGGGAAAGGGCCCCGCAAGATTTGGGAGGTGAGGATTTTGGCATGCTAGAAGACATCGGAAAGGCTGAGAATAAGGCCTTTGAGGAAATTGGATTTCAAAAAGAAAAAGAGAGATCATTTATTGATGAAGATTGCAGAAGTAGAGGCAGAGTGGAATGCATTAAATGCAAGTAGAGCAAAAGTTGCAGCTAAAGGTAATGAGGTAAAATCATATTTTAATGTGAGATTAGATAAGGTTGAGAGTGATGTTGCAGAAAGTAATGAGAAGGTAAAAAAAATTCTTATTAATGATTTTCATGTTTAGTTGGATAATTTAGTGAATTCAAATGAGATAGTTTAGGAAGAATTTTCTAGTGATGATTGGTATGTAGAGAAGGATTTGTACTGGTGGTATACATAAAGGGTTTTGAATTGGGGCCCTGATGGAGGTCTAGATCTAATTCTAGCTGTGGGAGAGGAAATGGAAATCTTAAAATCCATGGAGGTTATTAAATTTTATGTGCTTTGGAGGAAACTCATCCAAAGAGTTCTTGAACAGAATTTGGCGAAGCTAAAATCTTCGTTGGGGCTTATGTAAATGCCTGTAGTGGGGGTATCTCTGAGCAGCTATCTCAAGCAATATTTTGTTTTCAAGTGGGAGATTGTTGGGTTCAGTGAAGCCCAAATATTCCTTCTAATTATAACGGCAGTATCTCTCACACTCAAAATGGATGTCTTTTGTAACTGACTCTTTTTTGGCATGTATTTCCTAATTTAGAAGTCGACCAATTTTTGGTAGGTTTTTCTATTTTGGAGATGGGACTGAATTGTAAGAGTTGTTGTTGCTTGAATATTGTATTGTATTGAGAATTAATAAAAGAGAACCCCTATTGAAAGTGGATGTAGCCATTGTTGGACGAACCACTATAAATCTTTGTGTTCTTCTTCTCTGTTTTTAGATCTTTTAAATTTTGTTCTTATTTTTCTGCAATTTCTTTTTTTCATTTTTCTGCCACAATTTTATCAACGAGAGGAGTGTTGGGGACAAAAGTGGCCTCAGCAAGCTACAAGATTAAATATCCCCCCAAAGCAAGGGGTGAATCTATTACAACCTCTACCTACAACTATGACACCCTCCCTAGTGTTCCCCATGATGAAGGAAAACTTGAGGAGATCAAGGCCAATAGCACTGGTTTGTTCAAGATGGTGGAGGAATACCTTATCTCCAACCCCACTTTATACTACTAAACCATCAAGTTCCCCCTCTTTCTAAATGGTAGAGCTCCACTTGCTCAATAAGTACACGTGCTTATCTCATACTGATAAGAATATGTGCCTCATGCATGTGGGTTGGGTCCAATAGTAAATCATTGAGACTTTCTCAATGCTAGCTCAAATTCTAGGCATAGTCTGGCTCCCCAATAGTAGCTTCCCCCTAGTTAATTAGAAAAAGAAAAGAATATGTGTGTCTCTTTTGTAATAATGAGCCAAAGAGTGACTCTCTCTTAAGTATTCAGCTATGGTTATGTAATTTTGAAATATAAAAATATGGCTTTCCTTATATCTTTATAGAAAAAAGTTTCAATAAATATGGATAACATAAGTAATCTATATAGAATGCGAAGTAAACAACAAATTAAAATATGATACTTAAAGATATGATTGTTTCATTTTTAAATTTAAAGATATTGTTGAAGTTTTTCCTCTCATGATATTCCACTTAACTAATAGGCTACAAACTAACTAATAGGCTACAAACTAAGCATCAAATATTTGTGAATTCTATCTTACCAGTAAATTCATCATGTTTCTCATAGTATTAATGTTGAACATTTGGTTTAAGAATATGGAGAAGTGTCCCACCAGCCAGTCTGATCAACACGCATCTTTATCTTGCACTGTAAGAATTTTAAATATATTCAATTCCACTAACAAGGAAGAATAAAGGCCAAGAACGGAAATAAAAGCAACAATTAAATAGAACTGGCAATCCAAACAAAAAATAAACTCCAGATTTGAGAAAGTTATGTAATTGGAGGGTGCCTTTTGTTATCCTATTTTTAAAGCTTAACATATACTCAAACTTCACAATAATGATCACAAACCATTAGATTTGTTTTGATCATGTAATTTCTCAAACAAAAATTGTGATAGATCTCATTAAATAGTTTGTTAAATTATCAATGCTTTGGAAATGATTAGGTAAATCTCTCTATATTGGTAAATTTTCTATTTTATTTTCATACCTACAAAATTGAAGTTTGATTTTAGATTTAGATTTTGCAACTGCAATTTGATCTCAACCAAAATAGATATTTGGATTCTGCTCACCTTGATATCTACAACTTCTAAAAATAGGTGGAATCAATCAACATTGCTTAGGATCTTGTTAGGTTAGGTTTATTGAACTAATCTAATTAAAACTTTCATATCAATTCAATGGTTTCTTGAAAGTGATTGAAGACAAAAAGTAAACATGTATCAATGTTAAGATGTTGATGTAAGATAATGATGCAGTGATTATGCTCTATGACACCCCTTGAGTGATCACAAAAATAAAAAATGGAAGATTATGGATATTATCTTAATCATTTGACGTAAACTAAATTTTTTTCTTTCATACAACAAGCTAATATACAATTTGAAATATTTTTCACTTTTATAAGCTCATAATTTTTAGTTGAAAAGGGATAATATTCTCGCCTACAATTTTTTCTTAAGATAATGAGTGGATCAAATAAAGATCAAGGTAGGCACTAATGATGTGTGAAGATGGAATCAAGTTAGGATTATTGATTTTTCAACTTTCATGCAAAATAACTTGTTTTATATACTAGTCATTACAGTAGAGACAAATGGCTCCAAATGGGTCAAAAACAAAGTGAAATGTGTAAGGTATGCATTTTCACCATTATATCATGCCCCCACTTTAAATTTCACATGAATTACTATGAATATACATGTCAAAGTAAAACATGTATCCTATATGAAGGTAAATAAATGTAAACATGTTCATATAAATGACACAAATAAGGATGATGATTATGCACACTTTCTCACAATGAACATGCCATCTCAAATCCTCTAGAAATAAAAGAATAAATTTAGTCAATAGCATTTTCTAAACATTTAAAAAAGGCATAAACACAACTACTAAAATTTGTTATGAAAATAAGGTAAAAGTAAAAAGAAAAGGTGACTTTTCTTGGAATTGAAATAAGACCTCTATTTGGTGCAAGAAAAGAAATGTGATTTCATTTGGAATGGAAAGGAGCGTGAGCTATAATTTACAATCATACTTATCAAATGAACAATTTGCATACAAGGGATGCAAAAATACAAGAAAAAGTTATGATCTTTTAAAGGTGCATAAACATGTGAGAATTTAAAGATATTATCATGTGATAAAGATGTAACATAGTAATATGTGATCATGAAAACATATATGAACTCTTAAGGAAGCAAGGCACCCACAATGTTGTCCTAAATGAGAGAAAATAAAAATTTCTAAAATCCATGAATACTAGATAAGAAACATGTGTAAGCATATAACTGTAAAATGACATAATTTTAAGCTTAAATAAAGTTTAATCGTCATAAATATGTGATCTTAATATGTAAATACGATAATCATACACACGTGTAAGAATTAGATTATAAGATGCAACTATAGTAAGAATAAGTGAATATGTAATATAATCATAAGAAAGGAACAAAGTAAGAATATAATCAAGCACAATCACATAAGATGTAGGCATTTAGTGTTGGAAACTTGCAGCCATTTAAAGACAATTTCCACATAACCCATAAGAGAAATCTATGCAACTAATTATTCAAAATCCACATGCAAGAGAATAGACAGCATACCCATGAAAATATGGCACAAGATATACTCTGGGAAAACCCTCAAGAGAGAAAAATATCAGCCTCCAAAAGCATCCATCTCTCATGTATTATTCAATAATAAAGATTACAATACATCTTCAGTCTCCATGAACACCATTGAAGCATCAAGCCCTCTCTAAGCAATCCATGTGAACAAGCATGTAACCACACATCCCATGCCATGCTTCAAACCCTCACAAATGCTAAAAAGAGCTTACATGCAAACTTACCAACCTAAACAACTACCCTTGTGGTTTCTTTTATAGAAATAAGCTCCCACAAAACCACCAAATGGTATTACACAAAACCATGTGGCTAAAACCATGAGATTACAAAACCATGTCCCCATATTTAATATTGGGTACTTTATTTATTTATTTTCTCCAATATCAAATAATTACATTTTAGCAACTTAACTTATGTCCCAATGTTACATGCAACATAAATTGGTTGGCCCCAAGAATAATTACATTAAATATATTACGCAAGTTGTACAACACCTTTTCCTAACATTCTCCCACTTGTTGTATACATTGTATAAGGGGAACAAGTAACCTCAAAACATGAATCAAATGAACAATCCATATAGCCACATATACCAACATGGAATCAAAGTGCTCCATGTGCTCCATCAAGATACCTATAACAAGAATCAAAGTGACCACCATCCCAAGCATGAATGCTCTCATCCACCATCATGTCAATGCATAAAGATAAGAAGCCATCCAATAGAGAAGCCACACAATCTGTCACAACGAAGCATAAGTCCTACTCAACTGATATCCCAAACACAGACACTCAATCCAAAGGTATCAATATGCACTAGTAGTTGTTAAGATACACAAACCCAAAGCTGAAATAACACCCACAAAAAGTGCCAATACATCCAACTATCCAAACCTCCAAGGTATACAAAACATAGTAAACTCATGCCATAAACATATACACCCATAAACTGCAATCATAAACTTCATGTGCAAAACCTGTCAAAGAATGACATACACATCCAAGAGCTCCCATTGCATGGGTAATGAAAATCTGAAAAAGATCAAGGCATACCAAGTCTACTAATAGCATCATATAGAAAGTGTAAAAAACATCATGTAGAACCAAGGAATCATCCAAAATGATATGCAAACCTATAAATCAATAACCTATAAGAACAACTCTCACCACAAGTCTCCATAGCTCTCCCAAGTTCTCCACACCCAACAAAGGAAAAAGATAAAGGAACCTTCATGTCATCATCCAAGAACATAAGTGAAAACACATGACCACAAGCTAGTGATCACAATAGCTCCAGCCAAACCTCAAACCAATGTAATGTGAAACCAAACATCTAGGAAGATAACCAAGACCAAAGAGAGAAACTCTGCACATCATATACCTATATAAAAATATCCTACACACACCTCTAAATGCCAACTGTGTCAAGTATGATCTCCTCCACTACACCCCAAAAGAAAATCCATGACAACACCCAACTGTTCAATCACCAAGGTCAAACATAACATATGTATCACATAATCAACATGTATTTAAGCCTCTCATAACCAAAGAAGATCAAACTAAATCCATTCCCAATGAAGGAAATAAGCCCAATACATCTCCGAAACTCAACATCAATGAATGCAATCATAATGCATAAGGAGATAAACATGCCAACACTCCTCAAATGAACCCTCTAAAACCATATGTGTGTAGCTTAAGATCCATATGCATGAGAAGATAAAGCATAAACATAAAGCACCTGAAAGAAACAATGGGCAATACCTCTCAAGTGAAACCACCGAGAAGATCAAGAGTGGGAATGAGAATGCTCCTCCAAGACATCCAAGTCATCATGACTCATCCAAGAACACTCTCCTCATAGTTCCATGTTGAACTCACGTCCAACCAAGGTGTAGGCTCCTCGGTCTTCCTGTTGAAATCTCATCAAGAGTAACCATCTCAACACATGTCTCTAACCATAAGAGAACTCAAGCCTCACCTATGTCTCCAAGTAACCATGAGTACATGTAACCAACCAATCCATGCCAAAACTGCAAATGCAACATAGCACCATCATGAAGTAATCAAGCAAACGATCAATGTACCCAATACAAAGAGAACCACACTCGATCAATGTCAAAGCTTCATTCAAGAATCAAGAACATAAACATGACATTCATTATCTAACCATCTCCTCCTAGGATATTACATGCACCATAACATACATATATACATCCTGCTCTCAAGAGAACATGTACCATGCCACAACTCTAAGCATGCATCAAGAGTAAACCATGACATAATACAATAACACCCTAAACCAAGAATCAACATATGTAATCAATATGAATTAAAACCATCCCCTGTCAATGAAACCAAATATGCCAACGAACCATCACTGCATAAAAGTAGAAACCAAGATTTCATCCATGACACCGACAATCACTGCAAAAGACCATCTACCATCAAATGGTGAATCCACATCACTGCCAACAACTCCCACTGAACTGTGATACCAAGTCACACATGGCATTGTGACAACCATCCTCTCCATGAAGATCATCTAGGTCTACACACACAACTGAAATTCCAGTAACATAACAAGTAGAACCAAAATCTCCAAGCCAAGAAGATACTTACAACCACCAAACCATCATAAACATATCCATTTCTACCAATCCATCACTGTCAAAAGCTCCCACTAAAAAATGTAATCAAGTTATCCATGACATCATGATAACAATCTCCTCATGAAGATCAACCAAAGGCCCTCACACAATCAAAGAACTCAAATGTAACAAGAGCTCCCAAAAGGTAAAGTAAAACCATGATCCTCATACAAAAAAATTCATTGCGACAACCATAATTAGGAACCAATCCAACACCACCAACAATGCACCTGCATAAACCATCATGACATGCCAAAGTCTCTAAAGCACAAGAAACATCCATGACACCATGATCACCACTAAATATACTAGAAACTAACAATCCAACTGTGTCCACATATCCACATAACATAGTCAACTACATAGGTATCACATCATGACTACACCTAGTAATACCATTTCTACTCCTCAACATGACAACAAAACCAGCAAACCAAGTGACTAAACCAAGCCACCAATCTAAAAATGCATCAACATTGAAATATCTATGGGAAAAGACAACCCATGTCCAAGTCATAAATGTAGCATGTAAGTATAGACCGCCTACAATATTACACAACTTGTAGATACAACAATGCAACATACAAATCCAAACATATACTGATAACCATTTCAAATGAGAGAATTTAATCTAAGATATACAACTGAGTATACAATGAATCCAACATCAAATCTCCAAGATCCGATCATCCATAAACGCATAGTATCACCATAGTCATAGTAACCCATAAACAGCTCAGATAAGGAAAATAATAAATAAACCATGCCAAAATAACTTCAAACCTGACCCACTATGTATTGCTCTAAACAAGCTTTATGTTGACTATTTGAAGTCCAAAATCTAACTTTGTATGCACCCGATATCACCTCTTGAAGCTCAAAAAAACACCTGACTTCTAGCATTCAAAACACTATCAAAATTGCAAAATATCAAAAAATCATTATCACCACAGTGTAGAGCATTGATTCAACTTTCCAAAGAGTTCAAGAAGTCGAAAAATGAAGCACCTAGGTGAAAGTTATGCCCCCTGGAAGAAAGTCACTCAATTTGTCTATAAGGCAAAAAATCACCACCCCTAGTAGCTCACTGGTGGTGGGATGGTGAACACCCCCTGGTGGTGGACCCGAAGCATTTATAAATTTTAATTTAATTTCCAATTGCATGTCGGCCCTTTTAAATTTTATCGGCAGATTAAAAGGTAATGAAAATTTTATTTTAAAAAAGTTTTTAAAACCCCAAAGTGGGATGGCGGTATGCTTGGCCCATCAACCAGTTGCTACTGACAGCAATACCTGTTGGTACTGCCAACAATGGGTACCATAGGTACCGCTATCAATGGCCAACAGGCTACTGCTTGCAGTACGGCACGGCGGTGGGGGGGTTCGACCCCCCACCAAAAAACTTTTTTATATATATATATTTTTTTTTCTATAAAGTTTTTTCATTGGCCATTTTTTAAAAAAAAAAATCGGCTTTTTATTTTGCAGGTACAAGATGGCGAATTTTTTTAATAATTTTGTTTTTTTCTACAAACTGAGATGGTCGTACAGCCATATTGGCTAAAAAAAATTGCATTTTTCTTCAACTATAAGCAAAATAGGTCATGTTATATATCAAAATTCATCTCTTGGCCAACCCAGATCCAATTATGAGGTCTATTTTGTTCTAGGAGGTCTTCTGTAAATTTTCCCCCACAAAACCCCTATTTGAATATAGCCAAAACACCCTTTTCACCCAAAACTTCTCACACCCCAAATCCGCAAACCCATCAAAACAGCAAACCCAAAACCCTCAGATCTACAATAAACAACCTGCAAAACCCCCATATCTTGCCATGTCTTTCATTCTCTCATGTAATGCATAGATTCAAACTTAAACAAAAATTTTCTCAACCAAGGGTTATACAACCACAACCATGGCTTTGATGCCACTTGTTGGAAACTTGCACCCATTTAAAGACAATTTCCACCTAACCCATAAGAGAAATCTATGCAACTAAGTATTTAGAATCCACATTCAAGAGAATAGACAACATACCCATGAAAATATGACACAAGATATACCCTGGGAAAACCCTCAAGAGGGAAAAAAACCCAGCCTCCAAAAGCATCCATCTCTCATGTATTATTCAGCAATAAAGATTACAATACATCTTCAGAGTCTCCATGAATACCATTGAAGCATCAAGCCCTCTCTAAGCAATCCATGTGAACAAGCATGTAACCACACATCCCATGCCATGCTTCAAACCCTCACAAATGCTAAAAAGAGCTTGCATGCAAACTTACCAACCTAAACAACTACCCTTGTGGCTACTTTTATAGAAAAAAGCTCCCACAAAACCACCAAATGGTATTACACAAAACTATGTGACTAAAACCATGAGATTACAAAACCATGTCCCCATATTTAATATTGGGTACTTTATTTATTTATTTTCCCCAATATTAAATAATTACATTTTAGCAACTTAACTTATGTCCCAATGTTACATGCAACATAAAGTGGCCCCAAGAATAATTACATTAAATATATTATGCAAGGTGTACAACACCTTTTCCTAACATTTAGAATAGTGTGAAGCATACGATAAGCATGTGGGTATAACATTACCACTTGGGTAAAATAAGACAAGTAACATAAGGGAGACTCCCCCAACTAGAGAAACATGATATCTAGAGGAGAAACATAACAAGACATAATATAGAAGGTGAAATGAGAATATAAACCTATTAAAATAAGAGATTCACACAAATATGACACAATAGAAAGGCCTTTTTTTTTAAATATAAAATATAATGATGAAATGATGAATAAGGAACACAAAAACATAAGTCCATAATAAAAAATACTAAATAAAAAATATAACAGAAAGATGTATACAATATGTAATAAAAGAAGCAATTATAAGCCACATTGAGAAAATATATGGTCAAAGTCACTTGTATAGAAATTGATAGTGAACTCCAATAACCTAAAATCACTCGCAAAACAAAATAACCTTCCACAAGAGAGTATGACAAGATAATAGCTTGCTTCACATTGATGTAAAGTGTACAAAACCCTATGACTACAATGTATAGAAGGAACTTTTCTTATATAGGAAAGGTGATAAATAGGATTATACAAGATCATGACAAGTGTTTTAATCCTATGACGTGAGATAGAAAATATTGAATTACATAAGACATAAGAAGTAAATAACATAAGATAAGATAAGAAATCATGATGACTAAGACTTCTAAACAAATTCCTAGAACCTAAGTAAATTTAACATGTGAATAAGACCTACTAGGTGAACTAGTTAGGTAGAACACCTTATTCACACCAAAAACCACTCCCCCCTCCCCCTCCCCCTTAAGTTAAAATTAGGGAGGAACAATCCAATGCAAAGATGTAAAAGATGGGTCCCGACAACAAAGCCTGATGAGGTACCCATGTACAAAACAATCTCTCACAAATGGAGAAAAGGAGAAAAACCTAGTAGGATAAAAATCCTTTTCAAAAGAGAGAAATACAAGATGAATGACTAAGAATCCTCCAAAAAAATGTCCCAACACTAGTAGATTTTGACCCATTTTTTGACGACCGATGCAGGGTCGGAATTTCAACGTTTCAAATGTCGTCAAAATTCCAACGCAATAATAGCGATGAACAACCGTCGAAATTCCAATGGACGGTTGTCGAAAAATGGGTCAAAATCTACCAATGCAAAAAAGAATATGAACACGAAGAAAACCATTAAAGTACGAAGAAGTTACAAACACCTTTCAAAAGATGATTGCTATAGTGTTGAAAATGAAGAACCTCTTTTGAAATTAGGATCAAGAAGAGAAAAAATTTCATGACTACCCCAAAGACACTACTCAAACAATGACTAGATAGAAAGAAAAGGAAAAAAAAATGACAATCAAAGATACAAATGACACATTAATCTACATGAGTGACCCCAATGACACTACTCAACCATTGTAAGAGTAAACAACAGAGTGAAAATAAAAGTTCTAATAGTTTGAAGAATATTGATCAACTACGAATGGAAAGTCACCTCCACAAAATAAGAATGCAAGAATTTCTATATGGTGAGTGCTCCATCTAATTGAAATGAATGGGTAACTATCCATTGTATCTACCTAGTACATAGGAACAAATACTAGATACATAACTCACTTTAAAGGGAGACCAAGGAAACATTAGAATGACCAATATGAGACCCCCCATAATGCTAACAAGGGAAAGGCATCATAGATCCACTAAAACTATGTATCATCATGTAGTGCATGATGAGAAGAAACACCATTTGTTCAAAAGTGCACATGAAAATACCTACAACTAAAAAATGGTGTGCAAACCAAGGCACACATGCATGAGGCACAAATAATTGGGATTCATTGTAGTCATGAAGGGACACTCACTTGACAAAGGTGTGAAAAAAAAGGCACCACACAACCCACCATGACACTTAATAATACAATGTAAACTTACAAAATTTGGCACAATGTGATGTGCAAAATCCCCATACGAATATACATGAGTAGCATTTTATCTCAATGCACTAAAAAAAAGAAAGTGCATTCAAAAGTTGCTTAAAATGCGCAAAAATTATAAAATAACTAGAAACATATATGGAATAACTCAAATGAACCCATCCCACATAAACAAAAGGTTTCTAGGTGTCAAAAAGTCTAGGTAATCAACCAAAGTGTGAAAAAAAAAATCCTAAGTAAATTATACTTAAGAAAAAATATGGAAAACATGCATGGATAGCTTGAAAGACCTTTCTAATGCCACAAGAATTATAATGAAAAATAGAGGATCTAGCTAGAATTTATGAGCTTGAGAGCTAAAAAATCACATCTAACTTCAATAGGCTATAAAATGCACTAGAAAAAATCAATAAAAAATACCTACACCACTAGAAAGTGCAAAGAACTATCTTTTCATTGATATCTTGTTCGCCAATTTTGACACCCAATGGAAATGTATGGCTCTTGAAAAAAATTCCCTTAAGAGAATTAGGGCCAAAATTTAGCCAATTGAAGGGTTGGGCACTAGTCACCCATGTGACCTAGTGCTAGCTAGTATGTTTAACAAAATGTGTTTCCACCATTGTTGTTGGTGGGAAGGTTGAGGCAACTTGGTGAGTGATAGATTGGTCACACAACTCGACTAGAGATAAGCCCCCTAGGGCTTAGCGAAACCCAAACTAACCATAGTGGTGTAAGTGAACAAAGATGGGGGACCAAAAAGGGGTCTTAAGTGGCCACTTTTTTTTTTAAATTAGGAAATACTGACCTTAGATGAGAAATTTCAAAGATAGTTACACTCAAATTTGAAGATGCAATAAAAACAAGATTTGTAGTGCTCAAAATCTACCTTATAAACTACTTTTTTTTTTAAATGGAAAAGATTAAGGGGTTCAAAAAGGGGGGCCACACAAAGTGTCTTGTTTTTTCAAAAAAAACATAACATAGTGTCTAGTGCGGCCCCCCTAAAATGTTAGTTTTTTTAGTATTTTAAAAATCGCTTCTCTAAGAAGTTAGCTAACATTATGTAGTTTATGCCATATTTTTCTACTATTTTTTTGTGAATATATATTTTTTTTAATAATTTTCAAAGCACAGATAAAGCTTGATAAACACAAAATTGAGCATGCTCCCCCCTAAAATTTTCAAAACTAATCAAAAATTAATTATTGTGAGTGTGTGTAGAATGAAATCTAGTTTCTAAAAATGTAATTTATTTGAAATTTTGATGAACAATTAAAAATATAGTAAAAAATACCACACATTGGTTTTTGATAAAAATAGATACACTAACAAAATAAGTTAAAGATGAAAACCTTAAGATACTCAAAACGTGAAAAAACTTACATGGTTAGAAAGCTAAAAGAGAGATTAAAATTATTGTGATAATTTTTTGAATTGATATTGAAACATGTGCAAACTTGATGGGTAGAACGCTCAAGATTATGTCAATATTTTTACTATTTTTAGAAAAATATCTTTTGATGTTGAAAATTCACTCCAAACCTTTGGGTTGGAATCACAAGGAAAATCCAAGCCAAAGGCTTGGAAATTTCCAAAGAAAAACATAACATGAGCACATTATAATGTTATGTCAAAATAAAGCATAATGTGAGTATATTATAATGTGCTAGTGTTATGTCAAATCACATAATGTGAGTGCATTATAATATGCTCACATTATTTTTCTTTGAATATGTTCTCTCTCTCCTGCTCTCTATCATTCCCTCTCTCCATCCCTTTTTTCTCTCTCTCCCCCCTCTTCAAGTATCTCCCTCACTACCTCTCCCTCCCTCCTTACCCCACTCTTTATTCTTCTCTCCCCATTTCTTCTTTCTCCCATCTCTAGGTTGTTACCTATCTCTTTTTCAACTAAGGGTATATATTTTAGAATTAAGGGTATAAGTTTTAGGGTTGATGATATATAGTTTAGGGTTAAGGGTATAGATTTTAGGGTTGAGGGTATAATATTTAGGGTTGCAAGATTTTAGGGTTGATTTAGTGTATAGGATTTAGGACCTAGGGTTGAGGGATGGTGTTTAGGATTTATGTTATACGTTTGAGTGTATAGGGTATAGGGTTTAGGGTATTGGGTATAGGTTTGAGGTTATATGGTAACTTATAGTGGAGGGTACAAGGTATAGGGTTGAGAGTGTAGAGTTTAGGGTTGAGGGTATGGGTTTACGATTAAGGGTATAAGGCATAGGGTTTAGGGTGTAGGGTTGAAGGGATAGAGTTGAGGGTTGAGTGTATTGGGGATAGGGTCGAGGGTATAGGGTTTATGGGTTAGGGTATAAGGTATAAGGTTTATGGTTTAGGGTTGAGGATTTAAAATATAGGCTTTAGGTCCTAGGGTTGAAGGATAATGTTTAGGTTTGAATGTATAAGGTCGAGTGTATAGGGTATAGAGTTTACCGTTTAGGGTTGAGGGTATTGGGTATAGGGTCGAGGCTATAGGATTTATGATGGAGGGTATAAGGGTGAGTGTGTATATAGGGACATATATATGCATTATGTGATAGAGGATTTTATCTTACATACATTAATAAGGTTCTATCTATGATTTGAGTTTTTGGTGGATAGATATCAACAAATAAGATTAATGAATATAATTGAGACTAATCTTTAAATAAGTGTTCACAAGAGTCCAACATAGTTAACAGTGTTATTCATTGGAATTCAACCCAATTAGTTTTCGACTTTATTTGTTCTTCCTTCTTATGACGAATGTTGAGATGAAAATATATGAGGTAACTAAACCACCTTTAATGTTGATCATTCTACAATTTTTTTATTTTTTTTATAAATTTAAGAGGCTTATGATTTATGTGAATAACAATGTCTTTCCCCAAGATATAGTAATTCCATGTTATTTGCAAGTTGGATCAATGTATATAACTCCTTTTCATACATGAGGTGTCTATACATAGCATTAGATAAAATCTCACTACATGTTAAAGGCAATTAGATAACCACACTAAGTCAAAACTACTCCAAGTGAATATTTGGAGCCATCAACCTCAATTTTAAAGGACTATTTCAAATCAATAAGAAATAGTGTAGGTCTTAAATAAAGTCTACTTCAATTGTGTGAATGGAATTTTTATAGTCTCTCCATCCAAGTGAATTTTTATTTTACTCTCACATGAATGCTTGGTTCATAGATCATGCCAAGTGTGAGAATCCCAGTTGCACAAAACCATAGAAAATTTTGGAGAATCCTAAATATCTATGATATTCTATGATATTTTTATGAGGTGGCCAATCTCTAATTATCTCTATCTTTTAGGGTCCAAATAAAAATAATCCTTTTTCATAATGTATCTAGCGTACTAAATCATTTCCATACTAAAGGAATACTTTTATAAGCTATCATAAATTCCATGTTGTTGTAGAGTTGAAAGTATCTACTGAGCATGATGTAGTTGTTCCTCCTATGTATTGAGTAATATGAATATGAGTATGTTATCTAAATACAAAAATTAACAAAGAAAATAGTGAGAAGACCGAGTTCATCATTCATCACTCACATGAAGGTGGAAAGTGTATTGGTCAAGCCAAAGATCCAAGGTAGGCATTTTAAAAATCCACTTGGATTTGAAGGTATTATTCTACACATCTAATGACTCAATTGTAACTTGATGGTACCTAATATATAGCAAAAAAATAGCCCCCTTAATTTGATCCAAGAGGCCTTCAATGCAAGGAGTTAGATACCTATTCATTATAGTGATCTTGTTAAAATCTCATATGTTGATGTAGAGGAACCAATTTCCATAATTCTTCTTAAAAAGAGTAATTAATTTTTCATATGGTGAGGCACTTTATCAAATGTGCCCCTTTTGAATCAATTCATAAATCTATCATTTGATTTAATCATTATCTAAGATTTATTTTCTATATCGAGTGACCCATTTGGTAATGGTGTCCTTGGAATGAGATTAATCAAATGTTATATGCAATAATATAGTGTTTCCCTCATTAGTAAGGTGAATACATCTTAATACCCTTTAATAATACCCATTCCATCCAATTTTTTGGATATTAACAATGGTTGTTCTGCATGAGTGGTTACTATAACTGATATTATCTCCTTAGGTCATAACGACAATAATAAATAAATTCTCTAATTTAAGGAATAACATGTTGAAAAAATATTTTAAAACAACCAAAGATATAATATTTATAAATTTCCTCTATTATTGGATACTTCTATCACCCAACTTATCTATCTATTGTTAGTGTAGGTTTTTTATTTTCTAGTGGGATACTTAATTTTCCCTTAGTTATAGGTTGTACATATTTATTAAGCTTGCTTAGGATAATAAAGTGAGTTAATCATTTAATAACTAGGGGATAAAGTGATGAGTTGTCTTCCACCTTTTAAGGGTAGAGTATTTACTTTTTCATCGCTTTATTTAATGTTGGTGGTTTTGGTGGTCAATTCTCATTGATTGATTTGTCACCTCCATCCTTTCCTAAGT
>VDFB02000003.1:706696197-706743356 GCA_007258455.2 Sequoia sempervirens | reverse complement strand
TTTATGCTGAATTTTTGGTATAATATTTTTTTCCAGCTAAAACACTACATATCATATATTTTATTTTATTTTTTTGTTTACTTTGCATTCTATATAGATTACTTATGTTATCCATATTTACTGAAACTTTTTTCTATAAAGATATAAGGGAAGTCATATTTTTATATTTCAAAATTACACCACCATAACTGAATACTTAAGAGAGAGTCATTCTTTGGCTCATTATTACACATATTCTTTTCTTTTTCTAAATATGTGTCTCATGCCCATGGACTGGGTCCAAAGTAAAGCTTTGAGACTTTGCCTAGAATCTGAGCCAGCATTGAGAAAGTCTACTGTGCTTGGAATCTGAGCCAACATTGAGAAAGTCTCAAAGCTTTACTTTGGACATAGTCCACAGGCATGAGACACATATTTAGAAAAAGGAAAGACTGTGTGTAATAATGAGCCAAAGAGTGACTCTCTCTAAAGTATTCAGCTATGGTGGTGTAATTTTGAAATATAAAAATATGGCTTGCCTTATATCTTTATAGAAAAAAGTTTCAGTAAATATGGATAACATAAGTAATCTATATAGAATGCAAAGTAAACAAAATAAAATAAAATAAAATATATGATATGTAGTGTTTTAGCTGGAAAAAAAAATTATACCAAAAATTCAGCATAAATATTTTCTTTTCTATTGCATAAAATTTTTAACCATTCATAATATAGTAGTAATAAATGGTCAGCAGTTGACTGCGCTGCCTAGTTCTGTAAGAATTTTAAACATATTCAATTTCACTAACAAAGAAGAATAAAACCCAAAAACGGAAGTAAAGCAATCATTAAATAGAACTGACAATCCGAACAACAAATAAACTCCAGATTTGAGCAAGTTCTGTAAATGGCGGGTTTCTTTTGTTTTCCTATTTGTTTTGCAATCCACCCCCTGCTTTGGGGGCAAATTTAATCTTGTAGCTTACTGAGGCCGCTTTTGTCCTCAACACTCCTCCTTCCACGACTGAAACCATAAAGCAGGTTGGCCTCATCAACTAAGTTCCCTTTCTCTTTCACAAAGCTAAAATCCTTGTTGGCTGCAATAGCAATTTCATATAATATTATTAGTAACAATATCTCTGTGTTACTATCTAATCCTCTTTCGATTCATAGCTCTATTCAAGAACGTTTATCTAATCAAAATCTTACCTTCAGTGAAGTTAACTTGTCGAATGGTGCCGACTCCTCCATCTCCTTCAAGAACTGTGATGCCTGATATGAGCGCTGGGGCTTGCTTTGGCAATAAGTTGTGGGGGTCCTTCACAGCTGCATTCCACAGCCTTTTTGCCTCCACTGGAGATTCTATTTCAATACTGAAGCATCCTGCCACCATCTTCTCTTATCTCAAGATTTCTACAACTACTCTTTGTTAGAAATGCTTCCCTTCTTTTGGAGTAGATTGGGGTGTGGTGTATAAGGGAATGCATGCTATTCATCTTCTACTACCCTTTCGTATGAACGATGATTTTTTAGTCAAGGCAACTCGAAACGATAAAATTCGACCTCTCTCAGTCGCTAATTTAATGTTGACTGACTTTAGATTAAAGTTACTAGTCTTTCTTCGTAAGGCTCATTGAATGAAGACACACAAAACAAAAGATGTTTGTATGTTTTCTTATTCCACGGAGCGGATGCTTATCCTCTACTGGGAAAGTCACATGTTTTGAATGTTTGTCAATGGTCACAGGCAATCCATTTTCATTATTTATTTCTTTTCAAACTGTTTTAGAAGCTTCCTGGCCCACTCTCATTAAAATTCATATTACGATGTATATGGACAAGAAAATGGTATCCATATATTTATCTTAAGATGTACGTATGCAGGAAAATGAATATTTGTATTGACTTGACTACTTGTTTTTGGGCTTAGGGCTTGGATTGTATCATCTATTTGGTATATGGTGGAATTTGAATTTTTGGGCACCTAAATCAGTAAGTAATGGTCAGATTTTAGAAATAATTTGAAAGTGGGGTTAAAGATTGTACTTGTCATTTTATTCATGTAGGAATTGGCTAAAAATACATTAAACAAAGTTATAGGGGTTTAAATGGGTTTAAATGATATATTAGTTTTTGGGTTGGTGAAGGTTATTATTTATTCCACAGTTAAAAGTCAATTTCAACTAATAAAATATGGCAAAATTTAGTACATTTCAGTAAGGTGTAAAATTGTTATTGATGTTTGACAATGATGTTTAAGAATAGTCAAGTCATATAGTCAAGAAAACAACTCAAGGTAACTTAAAAAAATGTTAGGATGTGCACCTATCTTATATACACTTGATTTAACACTTAGATCTTTACATCTTACATGTTATAAGAGAAGGTAAATTTGACTAAATAATTTTATTATTATAAAACTAGAAATGTAAGTTCTAGAATTAAATGTTCTCTAGTAACAAATTATCATAATTTAGACAAATGTAAGTTCTTTTGAAAAATTAACATTAATCAAACAAGAGAGAGAGAGAGAGAGAGAGATTCTCATTATTTTTTTTAATTTATGTTTTATAATTGTTAATAAGTAATTTAAAATTTACATCATAATATAAATAAATAAATAAAAATATAATCTATAGACCATGTCTAGCCTTTAATATATTAATATATGATTAAAGGTTATTACTAGCACTTGCACCTTGGTGTGCAATGGGTACGCCGAAGAGGTGTGGAAGGTCATTAGTGAAATAAGTAGTCCAGTTTTTTGGATATCATTGTGTAATACATGAGATCCAATAGTAGATCATTTAACAATTATGCATTCACTTACATGAATTGAAACACAATTGAAACTAAATCTTTGAATTAGGAAGATAATTAGGTTCCATTACAATAGGCTAATGTTATGCTTGCAATAAGCGGCCTATAAAATCAACATTGAAAGAGACATTAGAAATAAGAATTATACATTACCATATTATTTACCTTTATTGTTCGATAAGTTGCAAAATTAATGGATCTGTTGAAATAAATACTACCTATATGGAAAAATAATAGTTGAGACACCATCTTAAAGATAAACTTCTTCATTAGGCAATGGCCATGGGAGATGGCCACCTATGTAGTAACAAATTTGTAAGACCTGTGCCATATACAGCAGCGTCATAGACATTAAATTCAAAGCAAGCAACATCAAAATCACCATAAAGTTGATTGTAGAGAGCCTTTGCAACTGTCATCTTGCCAATATCCAGCTTTAACGACCTCTTCCATTGAATTAAGATATTCATATAATTTCTTAGTAGACATTGCAAAAGTACTAATTATCTAGTTCATCTCTTCAATCCATTGCTAGAATAGTTGGAAAATAAAACTGACATATAATATGAAAGATAATAATTGGAAAATAAATCTTACACATTTTCAATTATCCAAGAGAAAAATTGAAAAATCAAACATTCTTTTATATATTTAATAGAATGGCTTCTGAGGGTTGGGGCCCTAGCTCAGTTGGCTAAATCTTTTCTATTGCAGGAGGTTGGTCACAAGGTCTAGTCTCCCCCACCCCCGTGGTACCGGAGGGCATGTCGCACCAGCGCCGCCGGTCAAGAAAATAAATATTACTACTATTAAGACTGCTCTCCACGGTTACAGTTGAAGGTGTGTCCATCTGTCAAACCTTTTGTCACGTGTCTTGTCTTTCACACCACATTTTGTATACAAGCATAATACTAAATAATGAAGGATAAGAAGACAAGCTGGGATTTATTGGAGAGCTAAAGCAGGAGGGCATGATTGCCATGGTAGGCGATGGAATTAATGATGCACCAGCATTAGCAAAGCTTACAATGTCAAGTTATGTTCTAAAGTGCTTCATTAATTCAAAGATTTTGAGAGCATCCTTGGAAATTCCATGTTGTGCATATCCTGAAATCATTGCATTCCATGAGATGACATCTCTTTGGGGCATTTTGTCAGACAGTGAACGTGCCTTTTCTATGCTTCCACATTTTGCATACATGTCCACCAGAGCAGTTGCAACTGCAAAATCTGATAAAATTCCTCTTTTCTTTATGTTTTAATGGATGTCCATACCCTATTCCAAATGCTCCTATTTTGGCACAGGCAGGCAGGGAGAATGCTGGAAAAAGTTGTGGAGTCTGGCTTTACACCTGCTAATTGCATTTACTTGAAAGTTTCTAAAGATTTAAAAAAAAAATCTATTTTGTGCATATCCTACAATCATTGCATTCCATTAGATAATTTGAGGCATTTTGTCAAACACTTTACGTGCCTTTTCTATGTTTCCACATTTTGCATACATGTCTACCAAAGCATTTCCAACTATAATATCAGAAAAAAATCTTAATTCCATGATGCTTTGATGGCTATCCATACCCTGTTCCAAAGCTCCCATTTTTGGTAGACGCAGGGAGGATACAGGTGAAGGTTGTGGAATTTGGTTGTACAACTGCCAATTACATTTGCTTGAAAGTTTCTAAAGCCTTTTCACCAAATACATTTTGTACATATCCTGCAATCATTACCTCTCTCTCCCTTGACGGTGTTGTGCAAACAGTAAAGGAAAAATAGCAAAAATCAAATGGAACAGGGTATGGACATCCATCAAAGCATAAAGGATACAGGAATTTTTGTAGATGTTGTAGTTGCAACTGCCCACATACACATGTATGCAAAATGTGGGGTATTTACAGATGATATTTTAATTCTTGTTGTTGGGTTATAACTCAAATTTGGAGGGCTTCTGTAAACCTTTTAACTTCATTTTTCTTTGTCATTCTTTATAGGACCTACAAGCCTCGCATCATGGCGGAGTTGGATATCAGACATTTGCAAGAAGAAAATGCACAGCCGGAAGCATGTGTTGAACGAATAAGAAAGGAATTATCAGACTATGAGAGCTTAAAAGTCATGAGATTAGAAAACAAAGATTTGAGATGGACTCTGGAGGCATTAAATCGACACTTGTCTGTATTTGACACCATAGATTTATTTCCGGCAAATCACAAACCCTTGGTGGACTTAGCTGTGAAGGCTTACTTGGCAAGGACCGTGGATAAAATACAAACCAAGAGTGCTCTTCAGAAGAAAGATACACACAAAATGGATTTGCTGAATAGCCCTCTTCTAACTGTGGAAGTGTTTGACAAGGTCCCTCAAAAGACTTCAGAAATTACCAAGCAATTGCAATTGTCAGGTTTAAAGCCACATTTCACAACCTTTTCTAACATCCTCCCTGCCCATGCCAAAATGGGAGCTTTGGAATAGTATGGACATCCATCTTTGTCAGATTTAAAGAGCTCTGATAAGGATATTGGTAAGAAACTGGTAACGTTGATTTCCTTTCCCCCATTTAGTCGTCTGAAGACATTTTTCTTTTCAAAGATGTGACACAGTAATAATTGTCATTACAAGATTTTTATTTTGAGCTATTTGTTGTCTGTGTTAAAATGTTGGTGTGTTCTGATTTTTTTCGGATGACTAATTTAATTATACTCTGAAACTAAACTAAAGATGCCTCAAACAAATGTCATCTGCAGGTCAACATGATCGCAGGATATGCATACAAAAAATGAATTCGTTGTTCCAAGCAATCAGCAAAGAACACCGAAAACTCAACAAAATGATGAAATACTCTCTTCGTTGAAACTAAGCAGATCAAGGCAACCGCTAAGGCAAATTGGGAACACTGAAAACTCAACTCTTTCAAATTTGTTGTTCCATTTCAAGGGCGCTGAGTTTTATGGAGAAAATGCCCTGCATTCTACACGAAGAAAATATCCTGATACTGCATGGATGTATGTTGTGTGAATCAGAGTGAAGGTTCAATAAGAGATTGTTCACTCATAAAATGTCATACAATTTATCTCATTACTGCCATTTCTCAGACAGCATCTAAATTCTGGCAACAGGACCCTCGAGATGAAAACCGTCTCAATCCAAGTGAGGAGAAGTGACATGGTCTTGTAATGCCCTATCCCAAATTTGAGATCATGACAGACAAAATGGACTCTGGGAAACTTATTGAGGAACGCCTGCATGTGAATCTAGCACTTGTGACTCTTTGTATATAATAGATAAGGTTGGATATCAAACAAATTTGTGGAGTTTAAGTAGGAATTGTTACATTAGAGTGTGTAGCTCCACACCAATCAATTTGGGTTCTTTTATTGAACAACTTCAATAAAATAGTTGATTTTTTAAAAATGTATAATAGGAAAAAAATTAAAAAATAAAAAATAATAGAAAAGAATTTTTACATAGACATTCATATAAAAAATCTATAAAAAATAATAATATTTATTAATGCACATCTCATGTAATGTTATTGGAAATAATTTTAATATGAAACCTTATTGTTCATGTATTGGTAACTTGGTAGGTGTTATAATTCAAAACATATCTCTTCTTTTACTAGTTCATTGTGCTTTATATTATTCGTCTCATCCAATATTTACTTTATAGATTAATTTGATTTATTAAGTGTATGCTATTAAAAAATAATTAAAATAAAAGACATCTATATCATTAATATAAGTCATAAAAACATCTTCAAATGATTTAAAAATATATAAATCAAAATATTTAAAATTTGAATTTAAATTATTAATGTAATTATTATTATTATAGATATTTTATGTGATGCTATTGTAGAATTTTTATTTTTTAAACTTATTTTTGTATTTGCCTAATTTATTGTATTGTATATTTGTAATCATGAAAATTAAATATTTATATTCTTTTCTTTTATGTTTTAGGTTTATTATAATTAAGTTGTTTTTAAATATATCAATTAGTGTGTAGAATGGTTTGGATTTCCAATGATTAATGTATCTTTAAATGGATTGATTAGTGTGTAAAATGTTTTTTTTTTGTATTGAAGTTGGTAAATACCCTTGTGCATTCTTGATCTTGACATTATGCATCTCCATACGTCCATCTCATGCCTTAATTTTACCACTCACTAACTTGGTTTGGGGTCACAAATGAAGAAGTCATCTAGATCACTTTTATGCCTACATATTTAAAACACACTTTTTAAAAAATTAAATTCTAAACTCAAAATTTTCCACTTCTTTCACTAGTTGTTATGAATCAAGTGTGAATTACATTGAATTACATGCTAGGATGGTGTATTTAAAACCTAACTTTGATTAGAATGAATCATCAAGCACCTATGTTCATATAGCATAATTAGAGAAAAAAATTGTGGGTTAGATTATAAATAGATTACTTTAGCATCATATCATCCCAAGATAATTACATTCTTGACCTTTTCACTAACCATTACAAACTTATTGCATATTTTGTTGTTTTTTTTTGGTTGATTTATTGCATTAATAAAAAAATGTTTACTCATTCCATGCCCTTTTCCATTATACATTTTGTATCTATTGTGATTAGAGTTTCATAGATATAGTAATTTTGGATCATGAAATCCCATAACCTAATCCCCTCCATCATTAATGCTTAGATTTATATTTTTGTTTTGTAAATGTATTATTCATCACCCTATCCATTGGCACTGGCTTGACCTAAGTGATTTCTATGGGTGTAGATACAAACTCTATCCTTTTCAAGTTAAAAATTTAAATTTGTTCCTTATTTCAAAATTTTTATTAGTTGTTATGAGTGGAATCACTAGATTCTATGTTAATTTGTGTGCTTAGTTGTTACATTTAAGGATATTTATTCACTCAATTGAAAATAATCCAAGACATCCTAAGGAATTCTTAGTTCTAATTGTTTAGAGAATAAAAATGAATATAGTAGCATTTGTATTAGACTAGTGCATCATCTTAGGATCACTGTATGCTTTCTGGTTGTCCATCATTTCACTTGGAACCATAAATCTAGTTCACTAAGGGTTTGCCTAAGGAGAACATGAATCTCATAATCCAACAACTTTTCCAAGGGTGTTTTTTAGCATCATCTATCCTTACTAAGGAGAACATGAATCTCATAATCCAAAAAAATCCAAATGTGTTTTTGAACATCATCTATCCTTACAAGTAGATACAAGAGATTTGACAAGAGAGTTACATTAATACATCTTTTATTAATTTAGGTCTATGTATAATAGTCTAGTTCTACACCAAATATTAGATCCATACACATAGAGATTAGATGCACTCATAGAAGTGAACTGGAATGAAGAATAATAAATTTGTAAAATTTAAAATAAAAAATTTATACATATGCCTAACCATTTCCAAAGCATTGATAATTAACAAACTATTTAATGAGATCTAGAAATTAAATATTTTTATTCTTATTGGTGAAATTGAAGCAAGATTTTTCCCCACCACTCCTCATTCCACATGATTGAAACCATAAATCAAATTGTTCTCATCAATCTTATCAACACATTGTTTTAGATAGCTAAATTCCTAGTTGGCTTCATCAACAGTTCCATATCAGATTACCAACGATACCTGTTAGTGCCACTCTAAATTGTTTGACAATATATAAAGATTTGACTCAGTTGAAGGTAATGGGTTGTGCTTAAACACCATGTATCCTCTTCTTAGAAGAGGTGAACCTCCAAAAATCTCCAAAGAACACAATACAATAGTAGGCTTTGAGCTTCAACAATTACAATACACTATTAGGATTTGAGCTTCAACATCAAGATCATTATTGTTAATCATGGAGAAATTTTTTCATCATGTGATCTTTTGTAGAAATGAAAAACTATTGTTGTTAACTCTAAAAGAGTAATATAAGAATAGATGAGAACCACATATTGCTTTAATTTTTATCCTATAGTATTAATAAAGTTATGAGTAGTTTTCTTGTGGCTACCTTAACTCTTAGTTAAGTTATATGACCATTATATAGTCTTATTTATATATTTAGGTAATCCTTTGTGTTATAATTAGGTATCTAAGCCAATTTAGGTGACATCCAAGGAATAAGTAGGGTATACATAAGATCTTGTGTTTATTTTATTATCATCATACTACAATTTGTGTTCTTTGGAGACTTTTGGAGGTTCACCTCTTTTGAGAAGTTGATTATTATCATTCATCTATCCTCTTTCCACCAAATCATGTGTAATTATAATTGCATTACACCCTTGACAAATTTCATTATCAAACATGTACAACTATGCAATCTAGATCTCTATCATCCAAAAACCCAATCAATATCAATCAATATTTCCAATCCTCATCCATCATCAAATATATATCCATTTTATTTATATCATCATAGCATGATTTCTCTCAAGCAATATTTTATCAATCATGGCATATCCTTCAAGGATCTAGGGAAAATCTTAGCCAAGAGCTTATGATTGATAAAATATTTCTCTCAAGATTTTTTTTTTAAACCACTGCTATCCCTATCATAGATAGCATACATCGTATGATCGAGAGTGAAGACGGAATAGAACTTGCATGTAACATAGTTTAGATTTTTGGAAAATACCTTACCTCAATAAATAGTTGTGCTTTACCTTCAAACAATGTCCAAATTCAAGGAGGAACTCAATTTCCTCCTCCTACAACCATTGCCTCTATTCCTACCTATACTAATCCTCAAGTTACAACAATGATGCAACCTACTAGTAATATCATTCCTACCTTTGGTATTTTCGTTAGCATTCCTAATACCTTTGTGGCATCACATGTTATATCCCCTACCACTTTACCTCCCATAAGAATTCCATTCAATTATCCTTGGAACACATACACACCTCCACCTTATTCACCTCCATCTCAAAATGCAAACAACAACATTGTCATGAATCAACTTTTGTAAACTATTTCATCTCTTCAAAAAAACGTTTCCACCATAAAGCAAAATCAAAATTCCCAACCTACATATTATGTCAAAATAAAGCCCCTATCCTTGGATATATTGAGAACATTGATGCCACAAGGTATAGAGGTACATAGATTTGAGAAATATGGGGGGAAAGGAGATCCTTCTAACCATGCTTCTGCTTATACCACCTTGTGTAGTGACTGTATTCTTCAGGATAAGCTCTTGGCTAAGCTTTTCCCTAGATCCTTGAAGGATATCACCTTAGAATGGTTTTCCTTGTTACTGAATAACTCAATTTGTTCATTCAATGAATTTTTTGATGCATTTATAAACCATTTCCAAGTGCATATGACTCCTAAGATGACCTTAGCCGATTTGATGAGATGTAAACAAAAAGATGATGAAAAGATTACTGACTTTATTTCACGCTATCAATCACTTCATTGTCAAATCAACGTAAAGATTCCCAACTGTCACCTTCAAAGGATGTTCATTGAAAACATACAAACTAAGATACAGGATAAGCTTACATGATGAAGTTTCCCTCCTTCGTACACTTGTGTGCTTCCCATCATGATTATCAAAAATTAGTTAGGAGTTGTGACACAAAATCCACCTCTAGCTGACCTGAGAAGTCCGAATTTGCAAACCAAAATAATTATCAACCTTTTAGACAATAGAATAAAGGATTTCTTCAACTTAATACACCTAAAAAACAACTCAACATGTCGATGCCCAAGTAACTGCTATAAGGAAGATGACTCCTTTCACATTTTGGGATTTGGCTAGGAAATTCACTCCCTTACTCAATATCCTCCATAACACCATGACACACATTTAGAATGGAAAATTATCACCTTGCATCTAATTAAAACTCTCGATCCTAATAATCCTTTACCTCAAAATTTTAGATTGAATGCTTATTGCCATTATCACCAAAAAAATATACATGACGCTGAACATTGTAAGCATCTTAAAAATATTGTGTAAGACCTCATTGATTCCATTCATCTTTAAATTGGAGGTGTTAATGATCAAGGAAATAAGTTTGTTTCTCCTCCCAACCAAAAATTGCAAATATTTACCAACCCTATATGCCAAAACATAATATTTCACTTGTCAAAGCTAGTGAAACTAAAAAGAATGATGTGATGAATGTGGACATAGATGATGAAAACATGGATACTATTGAACAAGATCCTATGGATATGGATACTATTAAAAGGGGTTTAATTGCATTGATCGAAACTCAACCTTGTAAGGGCCAAAATAAAAAGCCTCTTGACATTGCTTTCTCATCTAAAGATATAATTAGAAATACACCCGATGGTCCTCTTTACATAGCCAGTTGAATCAATGAAAAGCCCACTCATGGGATATTAATTGATCCCATATATGGAGAGAATGTGATCACTGAGGAATTCTTACTAGTGCATGAAATCTATCAATAAATGTATGATAAACTGAAAGCATGGATCAAAACACATAATGATTTTGCTTTCCCTATGATGGGATGAATCACCCTTCCTTTACAAATAGGATTGAGAAATTAGATGTCTCATTCTCCATCATATTAACATCAAATCAATTCTGTGTGAAACTTAGTTGCCCATAGCTATGCTCCATGGAAGTCGTCCCATCAGTTATGTATAAATTTTCTTAAAGTTTCCCTTAGATAATGAAATCTTCACTATGCACCATAGCAGCTTTAATCCGTAGTCTTCTCGAGGAAAAATTTCATTAGATTTCTTTTGGCCTAAGCCTATGGAACCTATAAAACCTCACAAGGACTTATTTTTCAAATCCTATAAAAAATTTAAGGTGAAATTCGTAGAAAAATTATCCCTTACAAACATACATCAACTTATGATTGAGCCTACCATCCTTGATGAAACTATGATTGAACTAAAAGGCATTCTAAACAACCAAGAACAACCTAAGACAAAACCTTTACCTATCTCCTATAAAATACCAAGAGATAATGACACAATCCCATCATGCCTCCTAAGATAAAACAATTTACAAAGCTAAAGAGAAATCAGTTTAACAACCTCCCTATGGCTCCTTCAGTTCCTCCCCTTAGGGAAGAAAAGAAGCCTATGGTAGACAAACTCACTCATGCACAAAGACAACTTGAAAATCATACAAAAAGAAACAAAAATGCTAGAGAGTGTAGGTGTAGAAGTTGTGCCCTTGCTCGAAGATTAAATGAAGAAAAAAACAAAGAAAATAAAAATCCAAACCGAAAGTTATAGCAATACATGATGAATCTCCCCCTTCATTGAAATAAAAAGATTCTATATTGCAACCGTAAAAGGAACTAGATCCTTCTTTGGAAATTATTATTCAACCTCCCATTATGATTAACTTGGATGAAGATGATGAGGTTGCTAAAATTGACAAGGAGGTTCATAATGAATTGAATACATTGTTTTCCTCTTTTATGAGCTTAAATGATAATTCTCATAGGAAGAGTGTTGAAATTGATAATGACCTTAGTTCTGCACTTGCTAATGTCCCTTTGGCTAGTTTTTCACCTTTTTTCATATGATGAACATGAATGGGATGCAAACAAATTGCTAATAGGTTGACTCACATGTGCCTTACTAGTCTTTTTCTTTTTCATGTTTCTTTTATGTGATTTTATGTGTGTAATGTGATCCCCCATACTATCCTATACCTCTCTCTCTCTTTGTGACTTTCCTCTATTTGTACCTAAATTCTTCTCTATGTCATAAATCCTTTACCTTTTTCTTTTTCTTGTGTTTTCCTTTTGGGGATGATACAAGGCATCGAGACATCTAGGTCTCTTCCATGTTGACCCAAAAAGTTTTTCCTTTTATCTTCGTTTTCCTTTTGGGGAGGATGTAAGGCATTGAGAAATTTAGGTCTCTTCCTTGTTGACCCAAAATATTTTTATTTATTTTCACTCTCTTTGTGTCATTCTTCTTGTTCCATGAGTATTTGGGGAATGATGACAGTTCTAAGCTCTCTAAAAACATTGTAGCAAAGACATACTGACCCTAAATCTGTGGATCCCTTATGTGATTTTGGGATTTCATTTTGGGGGCAACCCATCTTTCCTTTTCATGACACAAATTTATTTGGAAACATATGACTTGGCATAGGGCTTTCTAAATAAGCTCTCATGTCCTTTTATTGTTAGAATTTATCATTTTCTACTTTAAAGTAATTGCTCACAACATGGTGTTTAGAAATTTATTTAAAGTGGGGACATACATTGGCATTATTCTTATGCATTTCATGTTTCATGGTGTAGTTTTCTTACTTCATACGATGTGTCTTTTGCTTTGTGGTGACATCAAGTGTGATGTCCTTCAAGAGCATGATCTCTCTCAGCATATTATATTCCTCTTAGTGGCTTGATGTGACACACTACATCCCCTAAGTTGTGAATTTTCTATTCTTTGATTGGTCCTCTCTTGGAGACATTAGGCATGATTTTCCCTAAATTAAGACCTTGCTTGAACTAAGAAAGAATCCTTTGAACATTCCTTACACTATTTTTGCATTTATAATTTTGGTTATATGGCCACCTTGCATATACACTTTTCTTGCTTGTGGATCCATCTTGTTTGTTCATGAGTATTAAGCATACAAAACTTTTCTTGCACCATGAATCTCAAAGATCATTGTTGTGTAGCACCTTATCAAAGTTATCAAGAGGTATAGCTTTGGTCTTGTTGTATGGGAATTTGAACTTCGGCATGACTTTCCTATAGCCACTTGCTTGTTTATTTGAGTGATACCGGCCACATGTGTATGTGCCTTACCCTTTTGGATACTCATCCACTAGACAACCTAAAGTTTTGTTACCTTAGAGTGAGTGTGCATTTTTGGACAAACAACTTAGATATAACCCACATTGTGATGGGAAAATGGTCATTTTGTTTTTCTTTCTCCTTTATGTCTTTGGCAGTGTATGCTTGTACCTTGTTATTGCTCCTTGTATCATTTTTGTGTGTGTTCTTTTGTTCTTGTGTTGGTTTTCCATGGGATCTTGATCTTGGGGCCTTGCACAACCCTTAGATTGGTCGTTGCCATCCTATCTCACTAGCATTGGTACACTTGGACCCCTCTTAATGTGATTTTGTCTACTTTAGTGTGAGTTTGAAGCACATTCCTCCTCTCACTAAAATGGGAGCTAAATGTAGTGTAGGAAAATGTATCCCTTTACATTTTCACATTTGTTTGTGCCCTTCCTACTAAAATTAGGCTTATTTATGCTTTAATTGGCCTTATTTTACATCCACAAGCCTTAATTAATGTATCTTTCTGAGGATAGTCCTGACATAAACCAAAATCCAATCATAACTCATGTGATTTTGGATTGTATGGCCTATATTTAATGATCTAGGATGCATACACCACCTTGGGCATATAGGTCCCTTCTAGGTTTCAAGGCCCTAATCTGGATTTCACATTAATTTAAGCCTTTCTTGAAAAATGTGTCCCAAGCTTAGCTTAATGGGACTCATATCCCACAACTAGTGTATCAGTCCCACTTAGCATATACTTAGTTTAAATCCAAATTCTTGGTGGGATTTTATTCTTCTAGATTTGATGTCGACCTATAGTGTTGTAATTTTTGGAAATTTGGCATAAACAAGTATAAATACAAGGTTATTTCACATATTTTCTCCTAGATTCTTGAGTATTCATGCATTATAGAAAATTTGAGTTCACAAGAGCATTCAAGAACTAATTACCAAGTATTTTAGAGCATTATTCAAGTATTAAGCATCATCTCAAAGTCATCATGCATCATGTTTGTTTTTGAGCTAACATTTGTGATGTAGAGTTTTATGATTCAAGTGAGCATTAAAGTCAAGGTCCATCTCATACAATCAAGAGTCAAGATCCACATTCATGCTAGCCACTTCATACATGTTTGCAGTATTTTGTTCAAGGGTTTGGTGATTTGCAACATTGCATATTTGTTAATTCATCATTCCTCCTTTCTATTTCATTTCACTTCAAGTTTTGATTAGAAAAAGGGGGGTTTGACCAAGGCAAACCCCTTTCCACTAACAAAACAACATTTTTCCCTCTCTTTAGTGTGTGATTTTCAAATCTAGGTTGAAGATACATTGAAGAGAAAGTTTGGAGAAAGTTGTCAAGTTGTCAAAGTTGTCACCTTGTTTACAAGACCACTAATTTAGACACCTATAGCGTAGAATTTGGCATCTTAGATCTGGAAATAAAGATTGAACGAAAGAGTAGAGATATAAGAGCAGATTCAAACTTTGACTTACCGAAAAAGCATAATAGGACTGCTACACCACTTTTGGCATATGAGTCCCAATATAGTGATTTTTTCCATATTTTAGGAGTTTTAGACTTGTCATTGCCAAATTTTTGTTTCTACCCAAAAACCGTAATCTAGGACTAAATTTCCCATCCTAGCATATGAGTCCTAGTGTTCATTAAATTCATCATTTCTAGCATTTCAGGTCTCCATTCAAGCTTCTATAGGTTTCCAAGTGCACCTTTGTGTTTTCTCAGCTTATTGTTCTATTTTGTATGCATTTCTAGGTCATTTGTTTAAAGTTTGTACATCATTAGGTTTTGCATGCCAATTGTCTTTCCAAGCTAGTGGTGATCCCATTTTTAGTCTCTAAACATACCCTAGGACATCCTTATTGTAGATCTTTTTCCCCTTTATAGCATCAAATTGAGATCTCTAAGGTATCCTTGAGTGAAACTTGAAGGAAATAGGACTTCACGCCTTGTGTGTGTTCCATCTCCTAAAAGATAGAGAACACCCTATTTCCGTTGTTTCAATACACTAGTTCTTATTGATTTGAAATAGTCCTTTAAAATTGAGGTTGATGACTCCAAATATTCACTTGGAGTAGTTTTGACTCAATGTGGTCATCTAATTGCCTAACATGTGGTGATATTTTATCTAATACTATGTATAGAAAACCCATGTATGACAAAGAGTTATATACATTGTTCCAACTTGCAAATAACATGAAATCATTATATCTTTGGGAAAGACATTGTTATTCACATAGATCATGAGCCTCTTAAATTTATATAAATATAAATTTTTTTGTAGAATGATCAATATCAAAGGTGGTTTAGCTACCTTGTATATTTTCATCTCAACATTCGTCATAAGAAGGAAGAAAAAATAAAGTTGTAAACTAAATGGGTTGGCTTCCAATGAATAACCTTGATAACCATGTTGGACTCCTGTGAATCCTCCATAATAGATTAATCTCAATTATATTGAACATTAATCTTATTTGTTAATATCTATCCACCAAAGACTCAAATGATAGATAATCCCTTTATTAATGTATGTGAGATAAAATCATCTATCACACATAATGAACATATATGTCCCTATATACACCCTCAATCCTATAGCCTCAACCCTATACTCAATACCCTCAAGCTTAAGCCATAAAATCCATACCCTATACACTCGACCTTATACCCTCAACCCTAGGCCCTAGAGCCTATATGCTAAACCCTCAACCTTGAAGCCTAAACCTTATACCTTGTACCCTAACCCATAAACCATATACCGTCAACCCTATCCCAAATACCATCAACCCTCAACCCTACAAACTAAACCCTATACATTATACCCTCAACCCTAAACCCTACACTCTGAACCCTATACCTTATACCCTCCACTGTAAACCCTATACCCTCGACCCTATACCCAATACCCTATACACTCAAACCTATAACCTAAATCCTACACACTGTCCCTCAATGCTAGATCCTAAAGCCTATACACTAAATCAACCCTAGGGTAAAAGCACAAAGCTGTGCCACACTTTTGGCCAAATAAATAGTTCCGAGCGAAATATTTTCGGCCGAAAAGGTTTCGTCCGACTAGGTTTCGATCAAAACCATGTGGCATATTACGTGGCACAGAGGTTTCGGTCGAATAAGTTTCACCTGAATCCAAAAAAATCAAAATTTTCCTCTTCCCGTTTTAAAACTGCCTTCAAAATTGGATTTTTAATCGCGGGTTTATAGAAAGGGTAGAACAGTTTCTATAGAAAGGGTTTAAAACCCTTTCTATAGAAACTGTTTCTACTGAAATATTCTATGTGGCATCCTAGTTGGCAACCAACTCAGCTTTTTTCAGAATTTTCTGAAACTTTCAACTTTAGCTAAGTATTTCTTTAGTCAGAATGATTTTTTTGCAAAAAAAAAAAATACCCTTTTGTAGAGCTCGGAGTGGAGAATCCAAATATATAAATTTTTTTAATGTTTTTATTAGGTTTAATATATTTTATTTTTAAAATAATGCAAGTAGGTTTTAAAATGAAAAAGGAAGTTGATTACAAATTAAAAACAAGATAGTAAAATTTATTAATAAAATTTAAATCTTATATGGGGCACAAGAGGAGAGAGTCTTCTCAAAAGGGTATAATTCTTTTTTTAAAATGATTTAAAATTTTGAAAATAGTTGACGGCCTGTGAAAACTGTCAAATTTGACATGTTTGACTTTAAAACGTTATTACAAGAAAAATATACATCAAAATTTGATTTTCTTTTTCCATGCACAAGATATTGAAGTTTGGAGAAAAAAAAATTAGGAGAAATGAAGTTTTTCTCAATTTGTTTCTTATGCCTATGAAGTCATTCTTTTCTGAAATTTTCAGCATTCCAAAATTTGTCCTTAAATTGATAAAACATAATGAAAATAATTTTTTTTAAATTTTAAAAATTACGACAATAAACTTCATCAAAAGTTATACATTTCATTAGTTTACACCATTTTGAAATTCAAAACATAAAGACCACTTTTATGTTGTCGAAGTTCAGAAATTTTTTTCTGTTGGCCGATTCCTTTATAAAGTGTGACACAGGTTTGTGCTTTTACCCCCTAAACTTCCTTAAACCTAAATATTATATACCCTCAACCCTAAAATATATACCCTTAATCTTAAACTATATATACTCAACCCTAAACCTTATACCCTTAATCCTAAAATATATACCCTCAATTGAAAAAGCAAGAGGTAATGGCCTAGAGATGGGATAGAAACAAGAGATGTTGGAGAGAAGAATAAAAAGTGGGGTATGGAGGGAGGGAGAGGTAGAGATGGAGAGACCTAAAGAGGGAGAAGAGATAATAAAGGGATCGAGAGAGGGATCAATAGAGAGTGGGAGAAAGAGAAAATATTCAAAGAAAAATAATGTGAACATATTATAATACATTCGCATGATGTGATTTGACATAACATGAGCACATTATAATACACTCACATTATGTTTTATTTTGACATAACATGAGCACATTGTAATGCACTCACGCTATGTTTTTCTTAGGGAATTTTCAAGCCTTTGGCTTGGATTTACCTTGTGATTCCAACCCAAAGGTTTGGAGTGACTTTTCAACATCCAAAAGATGTTTTTAAAAAATAGTAAAATGATTGACATAATCATGAGATTCTCCCCATCAACTTTGCACATGTTTCAATGTCAAGTAAAAGAAAACCACAATAATTTTAATCTCTCTCTTAGCTTTCTAACCATGTAATTTTTTTAACATTTTGAGTATATTAAGGTTTTCATCTTTAAATTATTTTGTTAGTGTATCATTTTTTCAAATAAATTATATTTTTAGAAACTAGATTCCATAGAACATATCAATTTTTTTTTTGATCATTTTTCAAAATTTTAGGGGGGAGATGCTCAATTATATGTTTATCAAGATTTTCCCACTTTGAAAATTAGTAAAAACCTATATATTCACAAAAAAATAGCAAAACAATCGGGATAAACTACATAGTGTTAGCTAACTTCTCTACAAAGCAATTTTTAAAATACTAAAAAAATTAACATATTAGGGGGGCCACACTAGACACTATGTTATGTTTTTTTTTGAAAAACAAGACCACTTTGTGTATTTTGGATCCCTTAATCTTTACCAATTTTTTGAAAAAGGTAGTTTAGAAAGTAGATTTGGAGCACTACGAATCTTGTTTTTGTTGCATCTTCAAGTTTTGAGTGTGACTATCTTCAATTTCTCATCCAAGGTCAATATTTCCTAATTTCAAATAAAATTGGCCACTTAAGACCCCTTTTGGTCCCCCATATTTGTGAACTTACACCACTATAGTTATTCTAGGTTTCGCTAAGCCCTAGGGGGATTATCTCTAGCCAAATGGTGTGACCAACATATCACTAACCAAGCTGCCTTAACCCACCCACCACCATCAATGGTGGCAACACATTTTGTTAAGAATACTGCCTAGAACTAGGTCACATGGATGACCAATTCCCAACCCATAGGGTGGCTAATTTTTTTCCCTAATTCCTTAAAGGGAAACTTTTTTCAAGAGCCTTAAATTTCCATTGGGGTATCAAAATATGGTGAACACGATATCAATGAAAAGTTAGTTCTCTATACTTTTTAGGGGTGTAGGTAATTTTTATTGATTTTTCTAGTGCATTTTATAGCCTATTAAAGTCATATGCACCTTTTTTAGCTCCCAAGCTCATAAATTCTAGCCAATTCCTCTATTTTTCATTTTTCTTGTGGCATTAGAAAGGTCTTTCAAGCTATTCATGCACATTTTCTATATTTTTCCTCAAGTATAATTTACTTAGGATTTTTGTGTTTTCAAACTTTAGTTGATTACTTAGAATTTTTGACACCTAGAAACCTTTTTTTTTTACATGGGGAAAGGTGGAATTTTTGTTTGGGGTTCTATACTTGGGAAATAGAATAACAATACTCACACTCTCTCATTTAAGGAAACCCTAGAGATCTCAATCCAATAAAGAAAGGGGAAAGAGATCTAACAATAGGGTTGTCCTAGGGTCTAATTATAAACTAAAGATGGGTTCACCACCAAGCTAGGGCTTGGAAAGACTAATGAAATGCAAGATCTAATCTTAAAACCTAGTGATGCATGAAACTTGAACGAATGACCTAGGAATGCATATAAATTAGAACAAAAGGCCTTGTAAAATTAGAAGTGTGAATGTGGAAACCTATAGAGGCTTGAATGAGGACATGAAATGTTGAAAATAATGATTTTGAGGCTGACTGGGACTCATACATCAATCTCGACGATTTAGTCCCAGACTGGGTTTTCTATGCCAAAATTGGAATTTGACAGTATTGGTTCTGAAACTCCAAAACCCCTTAAAATTGGTTGTACTAGGACTCATACACCCAAGGCGGCATATTAGTCCCAGTGTGATTTTTTTGAAGGTTGGGGTTTGATTATGCTCTCCAATTTCTTCTCTTTTTACCACACTTTGTTTCTGTATCTAAAACCTTGATTTCAAATAGGTATAGATGACTTTTTGTGAAGATAGCAACCTTGTAAATAAGGGGACAACTCTAACAAGTTTCTCCAATCTTTTTGCCCTAATTCCATAAAGGTAAATTTTTTTCAAGAGCCATAAATTTCCATTGGGGTGTCAAAATATGGTGAACAATATAGCAGTGAAAAGTTAGTTCTCTATACTTTCTAGGGGTGTAGGTAAATTTTATTGATTTTTTCTAGTGCATTTTATAGCCCATTGAAGTAAGATGCACTCTTTCTAGCTCCCAAGCTCATAAATTATATAGCCAATTCCTCTATTTTTCATTTTTCTTGTGGCATTAGAATGGTCTTTCAAGCTATTCATGCACATTTTCCATATTTTTCCTCAAGTATAATTTACTTAGGATTTTGTGTTTTCAAACTTTAGTTGATTACTTAGAATTTTGGACACCTAGAAACCTTTTTTTTACATGGTGAAAGGTGCAATTTTTGTTTGGGGTTCTATGCTTGGGAGATATAATAACAATATTCACACTCTCTCATTTAAGGAAACCCTAGAGATCTCAATCCAATGCAGAAAGGGGAAAGAGATCTGACAATAGGGTTGTCCTAGGGTCTAATTATAAACTAAAGAGGGGTTCACCACCAAGCTAGGGCTTGGAAAGACAAATGAAATGCAAGATATAATCTTCAAACCTAGTGATGCATGAAACTTGAATGAATGACCTAGGAATGCATATAAATCAAAACAAAAGACCCTGTAAAATTAGAAGTGTGAATGTGGAAACCTATAGAGGCTTGAATGAGGACATGAAATGTTGAAAACAATGATTTTGAGGCTGACTAGGACTCATACGCTAGTCTGGGTGATTTAGTCCTAGACTGGGTTTTCTATGCCAAAATTGGAATTTGATAGTGTTGGTTCTGAAACTTGAAAAACCCTAAAAATTGGCTATACTGGGACTCATATGCCCAAGGTGGCATATTAGTCCCAGTGTGCTATTTTTGAAGGTTGGGGTTTGTTTATTCTCTCCAATTTCTTCTCCTTCTTCCACACTTTGTTTCTATATCCAAAACCTTGATTTCAAACCTATAAATGACTTTTTTGTGAAGATAGAAACCTTGTAAATAATGGGACAACTCTAACAACTTTCTCCTATCTTTTTTCCCTAATTTCCTGAAGGGAAAATTTTTTCAAGAGCCTAAATTTCCATTGGGGTGTCAAAATTTGGTGAACAAGATATTAGTGAAAAGTTAGTTCTCTATACTTTCTAGGGGTGTAGGTAAATCTTATTGATTTTTTCTAATGCATTTTATAGCCTATTGAAGTCAGATGCACTTTTTTTAGCTCCCAAGCTCATAAATTCTAGCCAATTCCTCTATTTTTCATTTTTCTTGTGGCATTAGAAAGGTCTTTCAAGCTATTCATGCACATTTTCCATATTTTTCCTCAAGAATAATTTACTTAGGATTTTTATGTTTTCAAACTTTAGTTGATTACTTAGAATTTTTGACACCTAGAAACCTTTTTTTACATGACCTGAAAGGTGCAATTTTTGTTTGGGGTTCTATGCTTGGGAGATATAATAACAATCTTCACACTCTCTCATTTAAGGAAACCCTAGAGATCTCAATCCAATGAAGAAAGGGGAAAGAGATTTGACAATAGGGTTGTCCTAGGGTCTGATTATAAACTAAAGAGGGGTTCACCACCAAACTAGGGCTTGAAAAGACTAATGAAATGCAATATCTAATCTTTAAACCTAGTGATGCATGAAACTTGAATGAATGACCTTGGAATGCATATAAATTAGAACAAAAGGCCTTGTAAAATTAGAAGTACGAACCTAGAAACCTATAGAGGCTTGAATGAGGACATGAAATGTTGAAAACAATGATTTTGAGGCTGATTGGGACTCATACACTAGTTTGTGCAATTTAGTCCCAAACTGGGTTTTTAATGCCAAAACTGGAATTAGACAGTGCTGGTTCTGAAACTCCAAAAATGCTAAAAATTGGTTGTATTGTGACTTATATGCCCAAGGTGGCATATTAGTCCCAGTGTGATCTTTTTGAAGGTTGGGGTTTGATTATGCTCTCCAATTTCTTATCTTTTTGCCACACTTTGTTTCTATATCTAAAACCCTAATTTTGGACCTATAGATGACTTTTTGTGAAGATAGCAACCTTGTAAATAAGGGGACAACTCTAACAACTTTCTCTACTCTTTTAACCTAATCTTCAAGCTCCAAGACACCTAGTTCTGCAATCACACATGTGAAGAGAAGAAAAAATTGTTGATTTGTCAGTAAATGGGGCTTTTCCTTGGTCAAACCCCTTTGAGGTATTTAAACCAAATGTTGAGATAATGAAATAAGGACATGAAACATGAAACATAGGACATAAAACATGAAAAATGATACCTTGAATGATGTCTTGTAAATCAACAAACTAACATGAAGTGAACATGAAGGATGTTGATCTATATAAGTGTAGAACAATGCTTGATCTTGGATCTTGAATGCAACATCACAACATTAGCTCACCAACATGTTTGATGCTTGATAATCTTGACATGATGATGGATCTTGAATTTCTGCTATAAATGATGAGAAATCTACCCTTGAATGCCTTAGAAATGATCTTGAATGCTTTCTCAATGATATTGTAAAGTATTGCAATGCTTAAGTCTTGAGTGCTTGAATTGATATTACTAATTCTTAGTCTTTCTTAGGTGAAATAATGACTTGAGACCTTGTTTATATAGGTATTGCATCCAAATGACTGTTTATTAGATCCCAAAGGCTGACATTCAAGAAATTTGAATTTAAAGCCCTGATTTCCTCCTCAAAACTCAAAAAAGGAGCCAAATGAGACTCATATGCCCAAGGTAACGTATGGGTCACATAGGGCCTTTTTAGAGAGAGAAAATGTCGGGGAGTGAAGAAACTAAGTTTGTTTGATGTCTATGTCAAGATTTTGCTTGAAATATGCCTCGAGATGCACAATATAGGGTATTAGGGGCCTATTAATGATGATATTAAGGTCATAAATTCAAGAGGGCCCAAAATCCAATGTGAAAGTGTAAATAAATACACTTTACAACACTAAATTAAGGAAAAATTGGGTCTATTCAGCTAAAAAGGCCCCCAAATCTAATGTGAAAGTGTTCAACACATTATGACACTAGATTAGGTCCATTTAATTTACAAGCATCCTAAATTTAATGTGAAGGTGTGAATAAATACACTTCACAACACTAAATTAAGGAAAAGTTAGGTTTATTTACCTTTAAAAGGGCCCAAAACCTAATGTAGATGTGTAAAACACACCATAACACTAGATCAAGGCGATATCAAGTCCAATTTATCATTAATTATTCCTAGATTAAGTGTGAAAATGTGAATGATATTTTTCGATGCTACACATGGGATGGGTTCATTTGAATTATTTCATAAGTATTTCCAATATTTTATACTTGTTGGGCATTTTAAACATCTTTTGAATGCACTTTCTTATTTTTGAATGCATTAAGATAAAGTGACACTCATGTATATTCTTATGGGGATTTTGCACATGTCACATTGTGCCACATTTTGTACTCACATTTTTTTATTAATTGTCATGGTGGGTTGTGTAGTGCCTTTTTCATCACACATGACTACAATGAATCCCAATAATTCTTTCCTCACGCACTTTTCCTTGGATTATGCACCATTTTTTAGTTGTAGGTATTTTCTTGTGCACTTTCAAATGGTGTTTCTTCCCCTTCATGCACTACATGATGACACATAGTTTTAATGGACACGTCATGCCTTTCCCTTGTTAGCATTATGGAGATATCATATTGTTCATGGTAATGCTTCCTTGGTTTCTCTTTAAAGTGAGTTATGTATCTAATATTTTTTCCTATGTACTAGTTAGATACAATGGATAGTTACCCATTCATTTCAATGAGATGAAGCACTTACCATATAGACACTCTTGCATTCTTTTTTGTGGAGGTGACTTTCCATTCTTATTTGATCAATATTCTTCAAACTATTGGAAAGTTTGTATCTTTAGCTTGTTGTTTACTCTTGTGATGGTTGAGTAGTGTCATTGGGGTCACTCATGTAGATTCATGTGCCATTTGTATATTTGATTGTCGGGTTTTTTTCCTTTTTTTTTCTATCTATTCATTGTTTGAGTAGTGTTTTTAGAGGCAATCATGAAAATTTTTGTCTTCTTGATCCTACTTTCAAAAGAGGTTCTTCATTTTCAACACTATATACAATCATCTTTTGACAAGTGTTATAAATTCTTCATATGTCAGTGGTTTTCTTCATGTTCATATTCTTTTCTACGACATTATTTTTTAACCTTCTTGGTCCTTTGTCTTGTATTTCTCTCTTTTCGAAACGATTTTCCTCCTTTTCTCCATTTGTGAGAGATTTTTTTGTACATAGGTACCTCATCAAGCCTTGTTGTCGGGGCCCATCTTTTACATATTTGCATTGGATTGTTCCGAGTCCCTAATTTTCACTTTAGGGGGGGGGGGAGTGTTCATGCGAATAAGGTGTTCTACCTAACTAGTTCACCTAGTAGGTCTTATTCACATGTTAATTTTACTTAGGTTCTAGGAATTTTTCTAGAAGTCTTAGTCATCATGATATCTTATCTTATCTTATGTTATTTACTTCTTATGTCTTAAGTAATTCAATATTTTTTGTCTCATGTCATAGGATTAAGACACTTGTCATGATCTTGTCTAATCCTAGCTATCACCTTTCCTATATAAAAAATCTCCTCTTATACATTGTAGTCATACAATTTTGTACACTTTGCGACAATATCAAGCAAGTTATTAGATCTTGTAATACTCTCTTGTGGAAGGTGAGTTATTTGGTTTCGTGAGTGATTTTGGGTTATTGAAGTTCACTATCAATTTCTACACAAGTGACTTTGAACATACATTTTCTCAATGTGGCTTGTAATTACTTCTTTTCTTGTGTTGTATACATCTTTCTGTTATATTTTTTATTTAGTATATTTTTCTTATGGACTCATGTTTTTGTGTTCCTTATTCATCATTTCATCCATTATATTTTATATTTAAAAAGAGGCCTTTCTATTGTGTCATATTTGTGTGAATCTCTTATTTTAATATGTTTATATTCTCATTTCACCTTCTATATTATGTCTTGTTGTGTTTTCCCTCTATATCATGTTTCCCTAGTTGGGGGAGTCTTCCTTATGTTACTTGTCTTATTTTACCCAAGTAGTAATGTTATAGCCACATGCTTATATTATGCTCCACACTATTCTAAATGTCTATATCGTATGGTGATTGTGCTTGATTATATTCTTACTTTGTTCCTTTCTTATGATTATATTACATATTCACTTATTCTTACTATGATTGCATCTAATAATCTAATTCTTACATGTGTGCATGATTATTTATATATTAAGATCACATATTTATGAGGATTAACTTTATTTAAGCTTATCATCATGTCATTTTACATTTATATACTTACACATGTTTCTTATCTAGTATTCATGGATTTCAATTTTTTTATTTTCTCTCATTTAGAAGAATATTGTGGGGTGCCTTGCTTCATCAAGAGTTCATATATGCTTTCATGATCACATATTACTATGTTGTTACATCTTTATCACATGATGATATCTTTAAATTCTTACATGTTTATGAACCTTTAAAAGATCATAAGTTTTTCTTGTATTCTTGCATCCCTTGTATGCAAATTGTTTATTTGATAAGTATGGTTATAAAGAATATCTCATGATCCTTTCCATTCCAAATATAATCGTATTTTTATTTTAGCACCAAATAGAGATCATATTTCCATTCCAAGCAAAGTCACCTTTTCTTTTTACTTTGACATTTTTTCATAACAAATTTTAGTAGTTGTGTTTATACATTTTTTAAATGTTTGACAAATGCTACTCACTGAATTTGTTCTTTTATTTCTAGAGGTTTTGAGATGGCATGTTCATTACATGAGAAAGTGTGCATAGTCATCATCCTTATTTGTGTCATTTATATGAATATGTTTAAATATTTATCTTCATATAGGCTACATGTTTTACTTTGACATATATATTCATAGTAATTCATGTGGAATTTAAAGTGGGGGCACAATATAATGGTGAAAATGCATACTTTACATATTTCTCTTTGTTTTTGACCCATTTGGAGCCATTTGTCTCTACTGTAATGACAAGTATATAAAACAAGTTATTTTGCATGAAAATTGAAAAATCACTAATCATAACTTGATTGCATCTTCACACATCATTAGAACCTACCTTGATGTTTATTTTATCCATTCATTATCTTAAGAAAAATTTGTAGGAAAGCATATTATCCCTTTCCAACAAACTATTATGAGCTTATAAAAGTGCAAAATATTTCAAATTGTATATTAGATTGTTGTATGAAAGAAAAAAAATTAATTTATGTCAAAAGATTAAGATAATATCCATAATCTCTCATTTCTATTTTTGTGATCACTCAAGGGGTGTCATAGAGCATAATCGTTACATCATTAGCTTACATCAACATCTTACCATTGCTACATGTTTACTTTCTATCTTCAATCACTTTCAGCAAACCATGGAATTGATATGAAAATGTTAATCAGATTAGAATAATCCTAAGCAATGTTGATTGATTCCACCTATTTGTGGAAGTTGTAGATAGCAAGGTGAGTAGAATCCAAATAGCTGTTTTGGTTGAGATCAAATTGCACTTGCAAAATTTGAATCTAAAATCAAACTTCAATTTTGTAGTTATGAAACCAAAATATAAAATTTTCCAGTTTACTAATTTAACAAGATAGAAAATTTACCAATATAGAGACATTTACCTAATCATTTCGAAAACATTGATAACTTGACAAACTATTTAATGAGATCAAACAAAATTTTTGTTTGAGAAATTACATGATCAAAACAAATCTAATACTTTGTGATCATTATTGTGCCAAGCTTTACAAATAGGAAAACAAAAGACACCCGCCAATTACAGAACTTTCTCAAATCCAGAGATTATTTGTTGTTTGGAATGCCAGTTCTATTTAATTGTTTTCCTTGTTAGTGGAATTGAATATATTTAAAATTCTTATAGTGCAAGATAAAGATGTTGTTGATCAGACTGGCTGGTTGGACACTTTCCATATTTTTATCAAATATTCAACATTAATATTATGAGCGGGCATACGGCAAATTCATCTTTAGCAATGGAAAATTCACCGCCATGACAAATTCATCACGGTGGTGAATTGGTCGTAGTGAATTCTACTTGTGGTGACTTTTTCATGACGATGAATTTTTCCGCAATGAATTATTGGTGGTGAATTTTCGTCGGTGAATCGCTAGCATTGAATTTTCCTAAAACCCTATGAACATGATGATGAATTTACTGGTAAATTAGAATTCTCAAATATTTGATGCTTAGTTTGCAGCCTATTAGTTAAGTGGAATATCATGATAGGAAAAACTTCAATAATATCTTTAAATTTGAAAATGAAACAATCTTATCTTTAAATCTCAAAATGAAACAACCAAGTAGCATATAAAAGTAAGGAAAAGTTCATTGCAGAGCTAGGCAGACCAGTCAAGTACTGACCATTTATTTTAATGCTATTTTACATGACCTTACAAGAGACACACATACACATATTGAGCTAGATTTGAGTTGTGGTGCAGGCACTGGTAAAGACGAGGCTCTTAGCAGTAGAAATATTAATAACTACATACAAATATTACTACTATATTATGAATGGTTAATATTTTTATGCAATAGAAAATAAAATCTTTATGCTGAAGTTTTGCTATAAATTTTTTTTTTTCCAGCTAAAACATTACATATCATATATTTTAATTTTTTTTTGGTTTACTTTGCATTCTATATAGATTACTTATCCATATTTATTGAAACTTTTTTCTGTAAAGATATAAGCCAAGCCATATTTTTATATTTCAAAATTACACAACCATAGCTGAATACTTAAGAGAGTCACTCTTTGGCTTATTATTACAAAGGAGACACACATATTCTTTTGTTTTTCGAATTAACTGGGAGGAGGCTACTATTGGGGAGCCAGACTGTGCCTGGAATTTGAGCCAGCATTGAGAAAGTCTCAAAGCTTTACTGTTGGACCCAGTCCACAGGCATGAGACACACATATTCTTATCGGTATGAGATAAACACATATACTTATTGAGCAAGTGGAGCTCTGCCATATAGAAAGAGGGGGATCTTGATGGTTTAGCAATATAAAGTAGGATTGGAGATAAGGTATTCCTCCACCATCTTGAACAAACCAGTGCTGTTGGCCTTGATCTCCTCAAGTTTGGCTTCATCATGGGGAACACCAGGGAGGGTGTCATAGTTGCAGGTAGAGGTTGCAATGGATCCACCCCCTGCTTTAGGGGTGAATTTAATCTTGAAGCTTACTGAGGCCACTTTTGTCCCCAACCCTCCTCCTTCCACATGACTGAAACCATAAGCTAGGTTGGCCTCATCAACTAAGTCCACCTTCTCTTTCACAAAGCTAAAATCCTTGTTAGCTGCAATAACAATTTTTTATAATATTAGTAACAATATCTCTGTGTTACTATCTAACCCTCTTTAGATTCATAGCTCTATTCAAGAACATTTATCTAATAAAAAACAATATCTTCAAGTGTTATTATGAGCCGTACAACTTAAACATTGCGGAAATTTACGATATTTGATAAATAGTAATTGTACACCTTTAAAATCTCACTGATGGGACCTAGTTTTTTTTTCTATTACAGAAAAGAAATATCTAAGATTGAAAGTAAACAGCCGACACATTATATTTATAACCAAAATCTTACCTTCAGTGAAGTTGACTTGTCGAATGGTGCCAACTCATCCATCTCCTTGAAGAACTGTGATGCCTGATATGAGCCCTGGGGCTTGCTTTGGCAATACATGGTGGGATCCCTTCACAGTTGCATTCCACAGCCTTTTTGCCTCCACTGGAGACTCTATTTCAATACTGAAGCTTCCTGCCACCATCTTCTCTTATCTCAAGATTCCTACAACTACTCTTGTTAGAAATGCTTGCCTTCTTTTGGAGTCGATTGGGGTGTGGTGAATGACGGAATGCATGGTATTTATAGAGTGAATAACAGGAGCTACTCATCTTCTACTACCCTTTCGTATGAACGATGATCTTTTAGTCAAGGCAACTCGAAACGATGAATTCAACCTCTCTGAATCGTTAATTTAATGTTGACTGACTTTAGATTAAAGTAATTAGACTTTTCTAATTGAAGGAAGACAGAGAAAACAAAAGATCTATTCATGCTTTCTTATTCCATTGATCGGGGATGCTTATCCTCTACTGGGAAAGTCATGAGGGAGATCACATGTTTTGAATGGTTTCGAAGCTTCCTGGACCCACTCTCATTAAAATCCATTTTGATTATTTATCTCTTGTCAAACTATTTTAGAAGCTTCTTGGGCTCACTCTCATTGAAATCCATATTATGATGTATATGGACAAGGAAATGAATATTTGTATCTAAGACTTTTATGTAGGTAGGAAAATGAATATTTGTATTGACTGACTGTTTTTTTTTGTATTAAGAAAATGCATATACAAAGAATAAAGAGCAGTTATAAAACTGTGAAGAAAAACTGTATTAAAAGGAACCATTACAACATTTCTAGTTGTACTAACAGCATTATATATCCTCCAAATAGTTCAAACATTATCTATTTGGTATGATGGAATTTGAATTTTTTGACACCCAAATCAGTAGGTAATAGTTCTAGATTTTAGAAATGTAAGCTTTGGAATGTAAATTTCCAAGTGGGATTAAAGATTGTATTAGTGATTCTATTAAAGGCGAGTGGATAGTTGGAACTTGGATTAAAAATATTAAACAAAGTTATGTAGGGGGTTTGAATGATAGATTAACTTTTGGGTTGGTGAAGGTTGTTTCCAAATATTATTTATTTCCACACTTAAAAGTCAATTTTGTAAAATTGTTATTGATGTTCAAGAATGATGTCTAAGAAGAGTAGTTGGGAAGTGCCAAAATAGTCTAATCATATATCCAAGAAAGCCTATCCTCTTCTTTTACTAGTTCATTGTGCTTTATATTATTCATCTCATCAAATATTTACTTTATTGATTAATTTAATTATTAAGTATATATTATTAAAAAATAATTTAAATTTATAAATAATTAATTCTTTACATTTTAAATAAAAAATGCATTCATAAAGTAAAGTAGTATTGAATTTATAAAGACATCTATATCATTGATATAAGTGATAAAAATATCTTCGATGATTTTAAAATATATAAATCAAAATCTTCAAAATTTAAAATTAAATTATTAATGTAATTATTATTATTATAGATATTTTATGTGAGTTTATTGTAGAATTTTATTTTTAGTTTAAAGTTATTTTTGTATTTGACTATTATTGTATTGTATATTTGTAATCATGAAAATTACATACTTATATTATTTTCTTTTATGTTTCACGTTTATAATAATTAAGTTGTTTTTAAATACATCAATTAGTGTGTAGAATGGTTTTGATTCCCAATAATTAAGTTATCATTAAATGGATTGATTTGTGTGTAAATTTATTTATTGTTTTGTTTTTGTATTGTAGTTGGCAAATACTCTTGTACACTCTTGATCTTGACATTATGCATCCACATCCATCTCATACCACTCACTAACTTGGTTTAGGGTCAAAAATGAAGAAGTGGTCTAGATCATTTTTATGCCTACATATTTAAACTACACAATTTTAAAATTCAAATACAAATTCAAAATTTTTTCCTACTTTTTCACTAGTTGTTATGAGTCAAGTGTGAATTACATTGAATTGCATGTTAGGATGGTGTATTTAAAGACTAACTTTGATTAGAATGAATCATCAAGCACCTATGTTCATATAACATAATTAGAAAGAAAACTTGTGGGTTAGATTAAATATAGATTACTTTAGCATCATATCATCCTAAGATAATTACATTCTTACTTTCTATCCTCAAACTTTCCATTTAGAGTTGTAAATTCAATCTAACATTGGGGGTTTTATTGAGGAGAACCTAACCCTAATGATTCAATAGATTCCTTAAAGGTGTTTATAAACATTGGTTGTACCTACCAAATTCAAATATCAAATGGCAAGGCAAAATGGGTTGTAGAGTATGAAGATTTATATTATCATCTCTACAAATCATAGGTTCATATCTATACACAAGTCCAAGTTTGCACACATGGAGACAAAGCTTGAACATGAGGTTTGAACCTAGAAACAGTGTATAGTTAGATTCATAGGTCAAGGACAAAGCACAAAATTATAGAATATTGATGTATTGATTTAGGAAACTTGAATAAAGACTTCTGCAAAAAAAAAATCTAGCTAAGTACCTATGCAATTGATTTATTTAATTTCTTGTGCGTTTAAAATTTGTGAATTTCAAGTATCATTCCCAAATCATTTAATCTAGGTTAATTGATTTCTATTTGGTCACATTTATTTAATGATATAAATAATTTTATATTTAAATATATTTTACCTCTATATTTTAGTGAACTCGACATGAAGTGAATTACATCATATTCATGGGTGCAAACTTGACTTGAGTCGCTTCTTTGGGCATGGATTTGAACCTTTGACTTTTAAAGTTGAAAATTTACATTCTCACCTTGTTGACCTTTTCACTAACCGTTATGAACTTACTTATTGCACGTTATGCTGGTTTATTGTATTAATAAAAATTGCATACTCATGCCATGCCCTTTTCCATTATGTTTTGTATCTATTGTGATTAGAGTTTCATAGATATAGTAATTTTGGATCATGAAATCCCATAACCTAATTCCCTCCATCATTAATGCTTAGATTTGTATTCTTGATTTGTAAGTGTATTATTCATCACCCTATCTTAAACCCATAGGTGTTGACTTGACCTAAGTGATTTATATGGGTGTAGATATAAACTCTACACTTTTAAAATTAAAAATTTAAACTTTTTCCTTGTTTCAAACTTTTTATTAGTTGTTATGAGTTGAATTACTAGATTCTATGTTAATTTGTGTGTTTAGTTGTTATATTTAAGGAGATTTATTCAATCAATTGAAAATAATCCAAGACATCTTAAGGAATTCTTATTGAGCATATCTAGGTTCTAATTGCTTAGAGAATAAAAATGAATATAGTAACATTTGTATTAGAGTGCATCATCTTAGGATCACTGCATGCTTTCTTCTTGTCCATCATTTCAGTTGGAATCATAAATCTAGTTCACTAGGGGTTTGACTATGGAGAACATGAATCTCATAATCCAAAAAAATCCAAATGTATTTTTGAACATCATCTATCCTTACAAGTAAATACAAGAGATTTGACAAGAGAAAATTACATCAATACATCTTTTATTAATTTAGATCTATATATAATAGTTTAGTTCTACACCAAATATTAGATCCATACACATAGAGTTACCAAGAGTGTTTCAATCAAAACAAAAATGCAGATTGTTGGGTCAAGTTGAGAAAGCTATTTAAATGTTGATTCAGTCGTCGGTTGATTGTTTATTGAGAAAATTCCCAATTTTCTTGCTGAACTGAATACAAAATATCACCCAATAGTTTGTTATTCAATTGATTTCGAAGCTTCCAAACCCCACTTTGTGGAATTTCATGTTATGATGCAAGTTTTTAATTGTTAATCTTGTCTTTTATGGCTGCATGTCATCGTTCTATGGTATTTTCTATTATTTACCATATTTTCTAGTCACACTGTATTATTAAGTGTTATGTGGGGTTGTGTAGTATCATTTTTTCATCACACCTTTGTCAATTACACACACTTTTTCAATTATAGGTATTTTCTTGTGCACTTTCAAATGGTGTTTCTTCTCCTTCTTGCACTCCATGATGACACATAGTTTCAGTGGACCTGTCATACCTCTCCCCTGTCAACATTATGGGGTGAATCATATAGTTTGTGCTAATGTTTCCTTAGTTTCCCTTTAAAGTGAGCTATGTTTCTAGTACTTATTTTGATGTACTAGGTAGATACAATGGATACTTACCCATGTATTTAAGTAAGATGGAGCACTTACCATATAGACACTCTTGTATTCTTATTTTGTGGAGGTGATCTTCCATTCTTAGTTGATCAATATTCTTCAAACTATTGGCACTTGTATTTTCAACTTGCAGTTTACTCTTGCAATGGTTGAGTAGTTTCATTGGGGTCACTCATGTAGATTCATGTGCCATTTGTATCTTTGATTGTCATATTTTTTCCTTTTTTTTCTATCTAGTCATTGTTTGAGTAGTGTCTTTGGGGGCACTCATGCAAATTGTTGTCTTCTTGATCCTAATTATCATCATGATTTCAAAAGAGGTTCTTCATTTTCAGCACTATAGTAGCCATCATTTGACAATGTTTGTAGCTTCTTCATGCTTCAGTAGTGTTCTTCATGCTATTATTCTTTTTTGAGACATTGTTTTGGAGGATTCTTACTCATTCATCTTGTAGTTATCTCTTTTGGAAAGGATTTTTTGCCCACTGCATTTTTCTCATTTTCTCCATTTGTGAGAGATTGTTTGTACATGGGCACCTCATCAAGCCTTGTTGTCGTGACCCATCTTTTACATATTCACATTGGATAGTTCACCTAGCAGGTCCTATTCACATGTTAATTTTACTTAGGTTGTCAAAAAATTTCTTGAAATCTTAGTCGTCATGAGATCTTATCTTGTCTTATGTCATTTAATTCTTATGACTTAGGTCATTCAATATTTTTGTCTTATGTCATAAGGTTAAGACACTTGTCATTATCTTTTCTAATCCTTATCTCTCCCCTTTCCTATATAAGCAAATCTCCTCTTGTACATTGTAGTCATAGGGTTTTGTACACTTTGCATCAATATCAAGCAAGCAATTACCTTCACACTCTCTTTTGGAAGGTTATTTGGTTTTATGAGTGATTTTAGGTTATTAGAGTTCACTATCAACTCCTAAATAAGTGATTTTGAACATATATTTGCTCAATGTTTCTTGTAATTACTTCTTTTCTTGTGTTGTATGCATCTCTCCCTTATGTTTTTTATTTAGTATTTTTTATTATGTCATGTTTTTATGTTCCTTATTCATCATGTCATCCATTATATTTTATATATTTTTTAAAAAATGGCCTTTCTATTGTGTCATGTTTGTGTGAATCTCTTATTCTAATAGATTTACATTCTCATTTCACCTTCTATATTATGTCTTGTTGTGTATTTCCATGATATCATGTTTCCTTAGTTGTGGGAGTCTCCCTTATGTTACTTGTCTTATTTTACCCAAGTGGTAATGTTATACTCACATGTTTATCTTATGCTTCACACTATTCTAGTGTTTACATTGTATGTTGATTGCGCTTGTTTATATTTTTACTTTGTTGTTTTCTTATGATTATATTACATATTCACTTATGCTTACTATGATTGCATCTTATAATCTAATTCTTATATGTGTTTATGATTGCCATATTTACATCTTAATATCACATATTTATGAGGATTAAACTTTATTTGAGCTTAACATTATGTCATTTTACATTTATATCCTTACACATGTTTCTTATCTAGTATTCATGGATTTTAGAAATTTTTATTTTCTCTCATCCAAGACAAAATTGTGGGGTGCCTCGCTTCCTCAAGAGTTCATATATGCTTTCATTGTCACATTACTATGTTGTTACATCTTTATCACACAATGATATTTTTAAATTCTTACATGTTTATGTACCTTTAAAAGATCATAACTTTTCTTGTATTCTTGCATCCCTTGTATGCAAGCTGTTCATTTGATAAGTATGATTGTAAAGAACAACTCATGATCCTTTCCATTTCAAATATAATCACATTTCTTTTTTAGCACCTAATAGCAATCCTATTTCCATTCCAAGCGGAGTCATGTTTTCTTTTTACTTTTACCTTTTTGTTCATAAATAATTTTAGTAGTTGTGTTTATGCCTTTTCTTAAATGTTTGACAAATGCTACTCACTAGAATTTATTCTTTTATTTCTAGAGGTTTTGAGATGGCATGTTCATTGTGAGAAAGTGTGCATAATCATCATCCTTATTTGTACCATTTATATGAATATGTTTAAATATTTACCTTCATATAGGCTACATGTTTTACTTTGACATGTATATTCATAACAGTTCATGTAAAATTTAAAGTGGGGGCACAATATAATGGTGAAAATGCATACCTTACACTTTTCCCTTCGTTTTTGACCCATTTGGATCCATTTGTCTCTACTCTAATGATTAGTATATAAAACAAGTTGTTTTGCATGAATATTGAAAAATAACTAATCCTAACTTGATTCCATCTTCACACATCATTAGGGCCTACCTTGATATTTATTTTATCTATTCATTATCTTAAGACAAAGTTGTAAGTGAGAATATTATCCCTTTCCAGCTAACTATTATGAACTTATAAAAGTGCAAAATATTTCAAATTGTATATTAGATTGTTGTATGAAAGAACAAAATTTAACTTATGTCAAAAGATTAAGATAATATCCATAATCTCTCATTACTATTTATGTGATCACTGAAGAGATGTCATAGAATAAAAGCATTGCATCATTAGCATACATCAACATCTTAACATCATTGCATGATTACTTTCTATCTTCAATCACTTTCACTAAACCATTGAATTTGTATAAAAGTTTTGATCAAATTAGAATAAGCAATGTTAATTGATGTCACTTATTTGTAGAAGTTCTATTTAATGATTGCTTTATTTCCGTTCTTGGGTTTTATTCTTCCTTCTTAGTGAAATTGAATATGTTTAAAATTCTCACAGTGAAAGATAAAGCTGTGCGTTGATCAGACTGGCTGATGGGACACTTCTCCATTTTCTTACCAAATATTAATACTGTGAGCAACATGATGAATTATCTGGTAAGATATCTGATGCTTAGTTTGCAGCCTATCAGATAAGTGAAATATCATGAGAGTAAAAACTTCAAACAATATGTTTAAATTTCAGAATGAAACAACCAAGTAGTATATATAAGTAGGGAAAAGTTTATTACAGAGCTAGGAAGCCCAGTCAACTGCTGACCATTTATCACTACTATATATTATGAATGGTTAAATTTTTTATGCAATAGAATAAGAAAATCTTTATGCTGAATTTTTGGTATAATTTTTTTTCCAGCTAAAACACTACATATCATATATTTTAGTTTTTTTTTTACTTTGCATTCTATATAAATTACTTATGTTATCCATATTTATTGAAACCTTTTTCTATAAAGATATAAGGCAAGCCATATTTTTATATTTCAAAATTACACAACCATAGCTGAATACTTAAGAGAGAGTCACTCTTTGGCTCATTATTACAAAAGAGACACACATATTCTTTTGTTTTTCTACATAACTGGGAGGCGGCTACTATTGGGGAGCCAGACTGTGCCTGGAATCTGAGCCAGCATTGAGAAAGTCTCAAAGCTTTACTGTTGGACCCAATCCACAGGCATGAGACACACATATTCTTATCGGTATGAGATAAACACATATACTTATTGAGAACGTGGAGCTCTGCCATTTAGAAAGAGGGGGATCTTGATGGTTTAGCAGTATAAAGTAGGATTGGAGATAAGGTATTCCTCCACAATCTTGAACAAACCAGTGCTGTTGGCCTTGATCTCCTCAAGTTTGGCTTCATCCTGGGGAACACCAGGGAGGGTGTCATAGTTGCATGTATATGTCGCAATGGATCCACCCCCTGCTTTGGGGACGAATTTAATCTTGAAGCTTACTGAGGCCACTTTTGTCCCCACCCCTCCTCCTTCCACATGACTGAAACCATAAGCCAGGTTGGCCTCATCAACTAAGTCCACTTTCTCTTTCACAAAGCTAAAATCCTTGTTGGCTGCAATAACAATTTCATATAATATTAGTAACAATATCTCTGTATTATTATCTAACCCTCTTTCGATTCATAGCTCTATTCAAGAACGTTTATGTAATCAAAATCTTACCTTCAGTGAAGTTAACTTGTCGAATGGTGCCAACTCCTCCATCCCCTTGAAGAACTGTGATGCCTGATATGAGCCCTGGGGCTTGCTTTGGCAATACATTGTGGGAGTCCTTCACAGTTAAATTCCACAGCCTTTTTGCCTCCACTGGAGACTCTATTTCAATACTGAAGCTTCCTGCCACCATCTTCTCTTATCTCAAGATTTCTACAACTACTCTCCTTCGAAATGCTTCCCTATTTTGGGGTGAATTGGTGTGTGGTGTATGAGGGAATGCATGGTATTTATAGGGTGAATAACAAGAACTATTCATCTTCTACTTCCCTTTCGTATGAACGATGATTTTTTGAGTCATAGGAAACTGTAAACGTTAAATGCGTCCTCTTTGAATCGTTTATTTAATGTTGACTGACTTTAGATTGAAGTATTTAGACTTTCTTGGTAAGGCTCATTGAAAGAATACAGAGAAAACAAAAGATCTATTCATGCTGTCTTATTCCATCGATCGGATGCTTATCCTCTACTGGGAAAGTCACGAGAAAGGTCACATGTTTTGAATGTTTGGTAATGGTCACAGGCAATCCATTTTCATTATTTATCTCTTGTCAAACTGTTTTAGAAGCTTCCTGGACCCACTCTCATTGAAATCCATCAATATTATGATGTACAAATCGATAAGAAAATGGATATAAATGTATCAAGATATTTTTCTTAAAGTGTACGTAGGCAGGCAAATGAATATTTGTATTGACTTGACTACTTGTTTTTGGGATTAGGGTTTGGATTGCATCATCTATTTGGTATGATAGAGATTTTAGATTTTAGAAATGTCAGTTGTGGAATGTAAATTTGAAAGTGGGGTTAAAGATTGTATAGTGATTCTATTAAAGGTGAGTGGATAGTTGGAATTTGGATAAAAAAATATTAAACAAAGTTATATAGGGGTTGAATAATAGATTAATTTTTGGGTTGGTGAAGATTGTTTTTAAATATTATTTATTACAACAGTTAAAAGTTAATCTGATCAATAAAATATGACAAAATTTAGTACATTTTAGTGAGGTGTAAAGTTGTTATTGATGTTTGACAATGATGTTTAAGAAGAGTAGTTGGAGAGTGCCAAAATAGTCAAATTATATATCCAAGAAATCAACTCAAGATAACTTGAAAAAATGTTAGGATGGGAACTTGTTTTTCTACACTTGATTTGATGCTTGGATTAAACATTATATGAGAAGGTAAATTTGACTAAATAATTTTATTATTACAAAACTAGAAATGTAAATTCTAAAATGAAGTATTGTCTAGCAATAAATTGTCATAATTTAGACACATTCTTTAAAAAAATGAACATTAATCAATCAAAATATATTCTCATAAATCATTAGGATTTTAAACAATTTACATATTATTTATGAATTTCTCTCCCATTAATTTTTTTAAATTTATGTTTTATAATTGTTTATAAGTAATTTAAAATTTAAATAATAATATAAATTAAAAAAATTAAAATATTATCTATAGACCATGTCTAACCTTTAATATATTGATAATATATATGATTAAAGGTTATTACTAGCACTTGCACTTTTGCAAGTGTAATAGATAAGTTGATATCAATTAAACTTGTGGAAGTTTAGGTAGTGAGATATCATATTAGAGTGTGCATCTTACAAATCAACCAATTTGAATTCTTTTAGTGAACAACTTCAATAAAATAGTTGAAATTTTTTCAACTATACATAATAGAAATAAAAAATTAAGCAATAATAAAAGACAAATTTTGAAACATAAACATTCATATAAAAAATCTGTAAACTAATAATAATATTTATTAATGTACATCTCATGTAATATTATTGGAAATACTTTTACTATGAAACCTTATTATTCATGTATTGGTTGGTGTCCCAATTGAAAACCTATTCTCTTCTTTTACTACCTCATTGTGCTTTATATTATTCATCTCATCAAATATTTACTTTATAGATTAATTTGATTATTAAATGTATATTATTAAAAAATGATAAAAAATTATAAATAATTAATTATTTGCATTTTAAATAATACAAAATGCATTCATAAAGTAAAGTAGCATCTTAAGTAAAGACATCTATATCATTAATATAAGTCATAAAAATATCTTCAAATGATTTATAAATATATAAATCAAAATATTTTAAAATTTAAAATTAAACTATTAATGAGATTGTTATTATTATATATATTTTATGTGATGTTATTGTAGAATTTTATTTTTTTAATTTAAAGTTATTTTTGTATTTGACTAATTTATTCTACTGTATATTTGTAATTATGAAAATTACATATTTATGTTTTAAATTTATAATAATAAACTTAAAACATATTTGACTACAAAAGTAGCTTATATTACATCAGACAAAAGTAGCTTATATTTGTGCTTTAATCATGAAAATTACATATTTGACTAATTTTGTGCTTGCTTGTTGTCCATCATTTCACTTGAAACCATAAATCTAGTTCACTAGGGGTTTAACTAAGGAGAATGTGAATATCATAATCCAACAACTTTTCCAAAGGTTTTTTTTAGCATCATCTATACTTACTAAGGAGAACATGAATCTCATAATCTAAAAAAAATTCAAAGATATTTTTGCACATCATTTATCCTTAAAAGTAGATATAAGAGATTTGACAAGTGAATTACATCAATACATCTCCTATTAGTTTAGATCTATGCATAATAGTTTAGTTCTACACCAAATATTAGATCCATGCACATAGAGATTAGATCTATATTCATAAAGATGAACTAGAATGAAGAATAATAAGTTCGTAAAATTGAAGATGAAAAATTGACACATATACTAAATCATTTCCAAAGCATTGATAATTGACAAACTATTTAATGAGATATATCACGATTTTTTTTTGAGAAATTACATAATCAAAACAAAGCTAATGCTTTGGGATCATTTTTATGAAACTTGAGTATATACTAGCATACATATATATATTAAATATTAATATATAAAAAATACGGAGAGTTATCATTCTCTAATTTTCTTTTTTGATTGATTTATCTTTGTGATCAAATCTTTGATTTCGCTTTGTGATCAAAAATATTATTTATTTATTTATTCTTTTTATTTCTTTGAGAAGTTACATAATCAAAACAAATCTAATGCTTTATGATCATTATTATGAAACTTGAGTATATATTAAGCTTTACAAATAGGAAAATAAAAAACACCCACCAATTACAAAACTTTGGAGTTTATTTGTTGTTGGGAGCTCAGAATTTTGGCATCATGCCGGATTGCCAGTTCTATCTAATGGTTGCTTTTATTTATGTTATTGGGTTTTACTCTTCCTTGTTAGTGAAATTGAATATGTTTAAAATTCTTACAGTGCAAGATAAAGATGTGTGTTGATCAGACTGGCTAGTGGGACACTTCTCCATATTCTAACCAAATGTTTAACATTAATACTGTGAGCAACATGATGAATTAACTGGTAAGATAGAATTCACAAATATCTGATGCTTAGTTTGCAGCCTATTAGGTAAGTGGAATATCATGAAAGGAGAATTTCAACAGTATCTTTAAACTTCAAAATGTAACAATCATATCTTAAATTTCAGAATGAAACAACCAAGCAGCATATATAAGTAGGGAAAAGTTTATTACAGAGCTATGCAGCCCAGTCAACTGCTGACCCTTCATTTTAAGGCTATTTTGCATTAACTTACAACAGACACACATGCATATATTGAGCTAGATTTGACTAGTGGTGGTGCAGACACTGGTATAGATGAGGCTCTTAGCATCTTTAGGAGTACAAAGTGGGATTGGCGATGAGATATGCCTCAACCAGCTTAAGAAATTTAGTGTTGTGGCTCTTAATCTCTTCAATTATGGCTTCATCTTGGAGAATACCAGGGAGGGTGTCATAGTTGCATGTATATGTCGCAATGGATCCACCCCCTGCTTTGGGGCTGTATCTCACCTGGTAGCTTATTGAAGCCAGTTTTGTTCCCACCACTCCTCCTTACACATGACTGAAGCCATAAACCAAGTTGTCCTCATCAGTCTTATCCACACACTGTTTTACATAGCTGAAATCCTGGTTGGCTTCATCAACAGTTCCATATCAGATTAGCAACATACCTTTCAGTGCTACTCTAAAAATTGTTTGACAGTATATAAAGAACTGACTCGGTTGAAAGTAATGGGCTGTGTTTAAACATCTTGTATGCTAGAATTCTGATTGGTAAGTACAATAATAGACTTTTGCCTATTTAATATAAACTTCAGTGATTATAAAATATATGGTGACTACATAGAGTTCAGGTTAATAACACACTATATATAAATAGATGTGTTGTTCTTTTCTTACACTGGTTTACCGTTGACACACTTTCTGCCCAACAAACATGTATGACGTTCAAGCGAGAAAGTTTAAACAGTGCACTTTAAGTCTTGATTTTTTTAGGTGGTTCATTTAAAATCACGTTAGCTTTTTCAATTAGACCTATTTATTAGTATGATTTTTTTAGGTGGTTCATTTAAAATCACGTTAGCTTTTTCAATTAGACCTATTTATTAGTATGATTTCAGATGAACCACCTAAACAAATCAAAACTTAGAATATACTGACGTGAAATCAAACTGAACAATGGTACCACACCTCCATTGCCTTGGAACTGTGGTACCTGCAATGATCTCAAGCGCTTGCTTTGGCAGGTTGGTGTGGAAGTCGTTCACAGATTGACGAGGGAGCAAACCCGAGACACAGAAATACACTCACAAAACAGAGAATAATATTTTATTCATAAATATTGAACTTCTTACATGTAGAGGATCTCGAATCCCCAAGCTCTGTATTACATGCAAATTACTAACTTACAGAAAATTACCCAGATCCCCTTTCACAGCATGCGAACTTCTTTCCCCAAAAAGTTACCCAAAAATCAGAAACAAGCCCCTAAATAGGCCCATTTCGGTTTGGAACCAAAAACAACCTTCGAGATAAGATTTTTGACGGTTTGGCACCAAAATTACAATTTGAAATTCAAGTTAAATTCACAGTTGAAAATTAGCACATTTCTAAAATATGCACCAACTTCTGGCAGCCATAACTTTTAATCCGACCGTTGGATCTTCAATGATAATACCTTTTCGGAAAGCTCTCGAAAAGACGATTTTCCACAAAGTAGGCCTTTGGTAGACTACTTTGGCGTTTCTGCAAATTTTCAGGCCCATCCGGGATCGTTTGGTGCCTCAAACTGAGCTCGGAAGGTTTTTCAGGGCAAAAAGTAGAAATTGGAACTTGAATAACTTTCAAGTCGTGAATGATCTTGACCTGATTCTTTCACCAGACTGTGTATTTTTCCATCCTAAACCTTCCCATAAATTTCTGTCTTCCCACGACTTCAAATGCAAACCTGCTAAAAATAGCAGTTGAGCAGAAAAAGCAGAAAAGTAGTTCTGAAAGTTGGAAACTCTTATTCGACGAAAAGGGTATCCAGAAATACAAAAACATCTACAAAAAGAAAACAATAGGAACAAAAATGGAAATCATCTTTTGGGTGATGCAAGATTGCCCTCACACCACTGGATGCTCCTGCATCACAGATGCTTTCCACAGTCTCTTTGCCTCGACAGAAGACTCAATTTCCACACTGAAGCTTCCCGACACCATCTTATCTTTATATTTCCACTGCAACTCTTCTATTCTTCTCTTGGTGGTGTGGTGTGAGAGGAGGATGGATGGTATTTATAGAGTTACCAAGAGCTTCTAACTATGAATAGAAATGCAAATTGCTGGGTTGAGTTGAGAAAGCTAGAAATGCTGATTCAGTCCTCGGTCGATTGTTTACTAAGAAAATTCCCAATTTTCTTGATGAGCTGAATACAAAATATCACCGAATACTTTGTTATTCAATTGATTTCGAAGCTTCCAAACCCCATTTTGTGGAAATACATGTTATGACGCAAGTTTTTTATTGTTAATCTTGTCTTTTATGGCTGCATGTCGTCGTTCTATGGTGTTGTTAATTATTTATTAGCCTGACCAGAGAGTCGTTCTGAGTCGTTGTGTTGTCAATATAATGGTTAAAAATTGTATATATATTTTTTATATTTTGATATTCCTTTTAAGATAAAAGGGGTAAAAAATAGTTTTTTTAAGGATTTCAATTTTTTACAAATAAATATATTCTATAATTAGAGTTAATTTATATCAACTAGTGAAGTAGTTGATAAGTGGAATTTTGAATTTTAAAAGTTTAGAGGTTACATCTGTGATTATAGAGGTGACCTAGGTCAAGTCTACATCTACAAATTTGATCTAGGGTGATGAATAATAGGTCTACAGAACAAGAATTCAAATACTGATATTAGTTCTATAGGGATGGGGATATGAAAAATAATGGATCAAATTTACATAAGGATATGTCGCTTCTAACTAATTATTATATTTACAACATTCTAAGATTAGTGTTAAAGGAATGGGGATATGGGTCAATTTTACATAAGAACATGTCACTTATAGATAAATTATAACATTTACAAATTTGAAATCAATACACATGGAATTAAACATCTAAGGGGTATTCTTTACATAGACTGAAATGAGGGGTGGGTTAAGTAGTCATTTTTATTAATAAAAGTCATCTCTAACGTAATTTTATCTCGAATCTGCAAATTAATCAAATCATCATGTTCAAAACATGTCCCTAAGGGGAACGAACATGCACATTTTTTGGGCATCAATAGAAGGTTTGATCTATAAGTGACATATTCTTATGTAAATTTGGCCCATAATATTTCATATCCCCAATGCCCTTAACACTAATCTCTATATTTGTATTCTTGATCCCTAGACCTATTATTCATCATCCTAAATCAAATTTGTAGGTGTAGATTTAACTTGGGTCACTTCTATTATAACATAGGTTAGATTCATCTACAAAGAGTCCTTGTAGGAATATTTTATCTACAACCTTTAGTTGTGATATTTGGAAAAGTTACAAGTGTTGTGATACAATGGGTAGTGATTTACATATGATATTGATGTAGTAGTTTTTGAATACATTATGTCTATGGTGGTTCACATGTGTTGATGTTGTGGTAGCAACTACAAGGAATTTGAAGAACTCAAAATCCCATAAGTATTTAATTTTGTTGGAGCAAGAATGGTGATGTAGGAGCACATGCAACAACACTAGAGTCATGCAACATGATATGAGGGAAGAATAATATCCTATAAGATGACACTAGATATCACACGCAATCTAGAGTACTCTTATGTTGGCATGACCTGCATTAAGCAAGGAGCTACTAGTAGTGGCTATAGCAAAAACATGTATTCATATCAATGATATAAAGGTTGTAACTACTAATTCATAGTGTGTAGTAGTAATAGAGTATATAAGATGCTCATCCACATGGAGATGCCATTTTTTATGTTATTTACATTATTTTGACATCTTGTATTCTCAATTCATTATTACATGACTCTTGGTATCCCACAGGTTGGTTATACATTTGTGGATATTTATTTATCATGAATCTATCTATATTTTAGCATATGTGAATGTGCTTTAAGGTTAGACACTTGGATATGAACTCATATTTTAGACACTAAAGACATTTGTATGATATTGGTGTAAAAAGTGGAGTGTTTATAGAAGCAAGGTATGATGTAGATTAATACTTTGTAAAAGGTTTCCAAAGACCTTGATATATAGAGTTGGTGTTGATTTGGAATAATGAAATTGTGAACATATTTGGTGGTGGGTTTTCTCTGGAAATTATTTCCCACATAAAAAATATTTGTGTCTTGTGTAATCTTGTAATTGTATACTATTTTATTACTTTATATGTGTTATTAGTTAGATTTATAATTTTTTTTTGAATATTAACTAAACATATAATCTTAAGTTTTCATCATCTTAATCTATTAGTCTTTTACAAGGATTAAATACCCAACATTGGTATTAGAGTGTAAGGTTGATTGTGTGGGTGGTGACTATTATGGTGGAATGAAAACCCTAACATGTGTGGTGGTGTAACAATACAATGGTTAATAAGGTACAATTAGTGTATAATTCTAGAATAAAATGAATTATTTGAATAATTTTGTGATAAAATAAAATAACATCAAATCTATAGTGAACATATTGTGGTCTAAAATAAAATTTAATGGTCAAAAATTTGAACTATAGAAGTTAAAGATGGATTATCTTCTAGTAGGGAGATATTAATAGGCTGCAATAACTACTTAAAGTAAACCTATATATGTTTCTAATGGACTGGATAAAATTGGATAAGAAAGCTAGAAGAATAATCCAATTATCCCTATTAAACTCTATGTCAATGAATGTGTCTCAAGAGTAGACAACAATTTTTTTGTGAAGGAATCTAGGTACATGTAGCAGCCCAATAGACTAGTTGATAAACTTGTTTTGAAAAATAAGTTTTATTCTTATAAAATGGGAGAGGTTGGTTGTGTAACTAATCATTTGAATTTCATTAGTATGATATTAATTCAAATTGTGTCACTAGGATCCAATATGGATGAAGAGAACAAATGCATTTTGCTACTTTATTCCTTACCAAATTCATGGGATAACCTTGTAATGTCTATAAACAATAATGATACAACACTTAAACTAAAAAAAAACTGTTAGTATTTTGTTAAGTGAAGAAACTAGGAAAGGTACATGGATGGTAAATCTTCTAATGTCCTTATTGTAATAGGTGAGTGAAAAGACAAGAAAGGTGAGAAGAGAATAGGAGATAATAAGTCTAATGGGAAAGACATGTCTAAATATCTAGGTAATTCTAAAGTAAACTATCCAAAATTTAGTAAGAAGAGTCACATAAATAAGAGGTGTAAGTCCAAGAAGAAGAATGATTCCTTGAATAAATCCTCTTATAATTATGTGTATGTTTCATCATTTCTTTGTCTCTACTAGCATTTTTTGTGATGATTCCTAGTTGATTGGCTTAGGTGCTTCTTTTCATATGACACTTCACAAGGATTGGTACTTGAATTAAATACCAAAATTAATGAAGGGAAAGTGTTTCTTAATGAAAATAGCTCTTTTAATATTGTTGGCCAAGGAAAGGTAAGGGTTAATTTTATGGATGCTAGAGTACATGTGCTCTCAAATGTACTACATATGTACTAATATTGACAAGAAACCTAATCCATTTTTTTCTAGAATGGTTGAATCAACAATTCATGTCACTTTAATGAGAAAGGATCCAAATTAGCTATATGTATTTTGATGCTTGCAAAAGGGGCGTGGTGTGCTACTCTGTATAGGTAAAATACATCAAATTTATCTATATTTTCTAATGCTACTACATTTGAATCAAGAATTATATGGAATTTGAGGTTGGGTAATTTGAGTGAAAATAGAATAAGAATATTGATAAGAATATGGTGGAAGTTATTGTTTCTTGTTATGTCAATGTTAACTTTTGTGAGCACTATGTGTTGGGTAAGTAGAATAGAGTGTGGTTCAACTCTTGAAGCACTAGAGTAGTGGAGAATTTGGAGGTGATACTTTATGTAGTGATGTGTTTGGTCCTATGAATACCCCATCTATTAATAGGTATTTATACTAATTATCATCCATTGATTATTATCCTACTTATGCTTGGATACATTTTATTATGAGCAAGTCTAAGGGTGTGTGCAAGAAGTTGAGTCCACTTTTTGGCCAAAAAGTGGAAGTGTTTTTCCTGATTTTCAGAATTTGACACATTTGACCTTAAAATTTGAAGCACTTAGAGATGAAATCTTTAAAAAAGTCACTAATCATAAAATGTAGTGCTCAGAGTCTAGTTTCCAAATATGTAATTTATTTCAATACCCAGATTGTACAAATTGAGTTTTAATAGGAATTTCTAAAAACCACTGTTTAAAAGTCATTTTTTTTTTACCATACCATGCACGTGTACGACATCCATATTTTGACTTAAATTATCGTATTTTTATAAATCCTTTTGGGAAAAGTTTTATGACTC
>VDFB02000003.1:706601609-706696097 GCA_007258455.2 Sequoia sempervirens | reverse complement strand
CTCCTAAACAAGTGAATTCGAACATATATTTGCTCAAAGTTTCTTGTAAGTACTTATTTTCTTATGTTGTGTACATCTTTCCCTTATGTTTTTTATTTAATATTTTATTTTATGTCATGTTTTTATGTTCCTTATTCATCATGTTATCCATTATATTTTATATATTTTTAAAAAATGGCCTTTCTATAGTGTCATGTTTGTGTGAATCTTTTATTCTAATAGGTTTATATTCTCATTTCACCTTCTATATTATGTCTTGTTATGTATTTCCTCGATATCATGTTTCCTTAGTTGGGGGAGTCTCCCTTATGTTACTTGTCTTATTTCACCCAAGTGGTAATGTTATACTCACATGTTTATCTTATGCTTCACACTAAATTCTAATGTTTACATCGTATGTTGATTGTGCTTGATTACATTTTTACTTTGTTCTTTTCTTATGATTATATTTACATATTCAATTATTCTTACTATGATCGCATTTTATAACCTAATTCTTCTATGTGTGTATGATTATCATAATTACATCTTAAGATCACATATTTATGAGGATTAAACTTTATTTGACTTGACATTATGTCATTTTACATTTATATGCTTACACATGTTTCTTATCTAGTATTCATGGATTTTAGAAATTTTATTTTCTCTCATCCAAGACAAAATTGTGGGGTGCCTTGCTTCCTCAAGAGTTCATGTTTTCTTTCATTATCACATATTACTATGTTGTTACATCTTTATCACACGATGATATCTTTAAATTCTTACATATTTATGTACCTTTAAAAGATCATAACTTTTCTTGTATTCTTGCATCCCTTGTATGCAAACTATTCATTTGATAAGTATAGTTGTAAAGAATAGCTCATGATCCTTTCCATTTCAAATATAATCACATTTCTTTTTTAGCACCAAATAGCGATCATATTTCCATTCCAAGCAGAGTCACCTTTTCTTTTTACTTTTACCTTTTTGTTCATAAAGAATTCTAGTAGTTGTGTTTATGCCTTTTCTTAAATGTTTGAAAAATGCTACTCACTAGAATTTATTCTTTTTATTTCTAGACATTTTGAGAATGCATGTTCATTGTGAGAAAGTGTGCATAATCATCATCCTTATTTGTACCATTTATATGAATATTTTTAAATATTTACCTTCATATAGGCTACATGTTTTACTTTGACATGTATATTCGTAGTAGTTCATGTGAAAATTAAAGTGGGGGCACAATATAATGGTGAAAATGTGTACCTTACACTTGTCCCTTTGTTTTTGACCCATTTGGAGCCATTTGTCTCTACTGCAATGACTAGTATATAAAATAAGTTGTTTTCGATGAAAGTTGAAAAATAACTAATCCTAACATGATTCCATCTTCACACATCATTAGGGCCTACCTTGATGTTTATTTTATCCATTCATTATCTTAAGATAAATTTGTAGGCAAGAAAAATATCCCTTTCCAACTAACTATTTTTTTTTAGGTAAAGAGTATTAAGTCCAGCTATAAAAAAATATATAAAAAGATTTACAATGTTTGAGATATCAAAATTTTCTTCATTGGCTCTTCAATAGCCAGAAAAGCCACTAATGCCCAATATTTCTAAGACACAAAAAACTGATATGAAGACTTTGAACAACCAGAATATTCAAATACAACCATACTGTAGAACTAACAAACTCATACTATCAAAATACATAGCCAACCTTAAAGACATTTTAACCGAACAAAACATATGCAACCCAAAAATGGACCCCTACTATCATAAGCCTAATCGACCGTATGAACAACAGGATTATTATCCTCGTGACAAACACCAACTTCAGGGTCTACATTCAAGTTAGGCAGAATCTAGAAATGATGGTAAACATTTGAGTTTTCAACATCTTGATAGACAGCCTGATAAGGCGGAGCCAAGTGATCATGAGACAGAAGAAATAGAATAGCACGTACCCTACTATTTATCTTTGATGCTAAATTATTATCAACTTCCCTCGCGAACCTCTGCAGAGCTTGATCTACATGCTTCATGGAATCTGTAGCCAGAGTTTTCTTGATGGCATGATAAATTGCAATGAAAGCCCATCAGTGCAGCAGATAGTGCCTAGGGAATAGGCCACCAATGTATCTCTGGCCTCTCCAGAGATCATACTGTTGAACAACCATTAACACCGAGCCATCCTGGAGAAATTAATCTTTGACTATTTTTCTCACAATCAATTCCAGTAAGGACATAGATTGAAGCAAATCAAACATATTTGAAAGGAATATGGAGAGTAGGTGGGAAGGAAACAAACATCTTCGTGACTGAGGGAATAAGATCTCATACCCAATCATGCGCTTGATATATTTAAAGCAATGGCTGCAATACCCTTTGAAAACAACCACCAACTGATCATTGTCCACAGCCTCAAAGAATGGAAATTTCCACTATTTAACAGGGAGAAACACACAAAGATTCTGAGGTAGATAATTCGCACGCAGAGAATGGCAATCCCCAAGCCTAGAAAAAATATGTAGCTGCGCAAGCCAAAAAGATGTTAAGAAACATTGCAAATCCACACACCGTGTGTGGAATATTACCAAGATTTGTTTGAGAGCCAAACATAAGGATCCATAATAACTTGGATCAGAGGCAGTAATATTTGAAATGACCCAACCGACATATCAATGAAAAGGAGGAGCCATCGAGAAGGTAACCAACTATCACCACTTAAAGTGATGATAAATGTGACTGAATACAATCCTCTATAGCCCATATTGACATCATCCGCCAGAGTGGCCCAAACTGCCAGGATGAGATATGCCGCCAGGTTAGACTTAACCACCGCCCAAACTACCATAATGAATTAGGCCGCGAGGTTAGACTTAACCGCCAAGATAGTCAAAACCATGATGTTATCCGCCCACACTACCACCAAGTTAGCCTCCCACAAGATCAATTACCTTTTTCATTGTTAACAATAGCCTCAATGGATGGGAAGTTCTTAATATTGCTATCCTTGAAGGTTTGAATTTCATTCCCTTCACAACCAAGATTTGCTAGAAGATCAGCAAGATGATTGCCTTCTTGATATGTACGAGAAATGATGATTGATTCAAAATAAGAGAATAATCTTGAACATTTTCGAAGTATATATTCAAGCTGCCAATTAGGAGTAGTCCGGAGCTTACAAGCATTAATAATCAATAAGGAATCTCCTTCCACATGAATGTTTCTAATGGTCAATGATTGTGCCAAGGACAAACCATGCAAGAGTGCTTGTGCTTCAAATAAATTGTTGGTCCCTTTAGGTAAATGAACAGATTTAGCAACTAGAATATCACCATTTGAATCTCGAATACACATTCCTACCCATGAGACACCTGGATTACCCCAAGAGGCACCATCACAGTTAAGTTTACTAAAATCTTGTTTGGGAGGTACCCATTTAACCTTTGTTCTATCCACCTATTTGACTGGTTGCAGCAAACTGCCTTTAAATGGAAGCATAATATACTTCCAATTTTGCAAAATCTGACCATCCCAATTGGTGAAGATCGAAGCAACTGATTTATGACTTTGTGCATAAGTATTTACACCCTCCAAGACTACATTTTCAATTGTTATTAAAAGCTGATCAAGCGAAAAAAATTCATTCCTAAAAATTCTCTTATTACACTCCCACCAAATAGACCAGATGACCACTGCTAGAATAATCCCCCAAATAGAAGCAAACAATGTAGACTTGTAAAGTACTAGCCAAGAAGAAAACAGGTCCTAGAGTGTATTTGGTAATACCAAATAACATGATAATTTATAATGTTTGACAAACTCCCAACAACCTTGTGCATATGAGCATTGGACCAACAAATGATCAATAGTTTCAAAAGCTTCACCACAAAGGACACACTGGAATGGATCTGCAATACCTAGCTTGGTTAACTTATCTCTTGTCAAAATTTTATGTCTTAATGCCAACCAGGCAAAGCTACTAGCTTTGGGTAACACCATCGGGTTCCAACAAAATGAAAAAGGCTCTTTGTTTATTCAAATTCTTCCCTTTAGAAGTTATTGCTACATAACCTTGCTTAACTGTATAATGGCCATTCCTTGATGGAGCCCAAATGATCCTGTCATTTTAATTAGAGATGAATACAACTCTAGACCTTAAGATCTTTTGTAGAAAATCAATCTCATTAAGAGGAATGGGTAATCTATAGAAGTCTTTCCATGTCACAACACCAGTGAATATGTTGACTGAATCAACATAATTTATTAGTCTAGTTCCCCAATTGCTGAGAGAAAAGTTTCTGCAACTATCAACCCCTAGAAAGAGATCAGTGGCGGATGAACATTCCATGAATCCTTCCAACTAACTATTATGAGCTTATAAAAGTGTAAAATATTTCAAATTGTATGAAAGAACAAAATTTAACTTATGTCAAAAGAGTAAGATAATATTAATAATCTCTCGTTCCTATTTGTGTGATCACTGAAGGGGTGTCATAGAACATAAGCATTGCATCATTAGCTTACATCAACATCTTAGCATCATTGCATGATTACTTTCTATCTTCAACCAATTTCACCAAACCATTGAATTGATATAAAGTTTTTGATCAAATTAGAATAAACAATGTTATGCCACCTATTTGTAGAAATTTAGATATGAAAGTGAGTAGATTCCAAATGTGTATTTTGGTTGAGATCAAATTCCACTTATAAGGTTTAAATCTATAGTCAAACTTCAATTTTGGAGGTATGAAACTAAATCAGAACATTAGATAGAAAATGTACCAATATAGAGACATTTACTAATATGTTCCAAAGCATTGATAATTGACAAACTATTTAATTACATCTATCACAATTTTTCTTTCGAAAAATTACATGATTAAAACAAATCTAGTACTTTATGATCATTATTGTGAATTTTGAGTAGATGCCAAGCTTTACAAATAGGAAAATAAAAGAAACCTGCCATTTACAGAACTTGCTCAAATCTAGAGTTTATTTGTTGTTCGGATTGTGAGTTCTATTTAATGATTGCTTTACTTCCATTCTTGGGTTTTATTCTTCTTTGTCAGTGAAATTGAATATGTTTAAAATTCTTACAGAACTAGGCACCCAGTCAACTGCTGACCATTTATTACTACTATATTATGAATGGTTAAAATTTTTATGCAAAAGAAAAGAAAATATTTATGCTGAATTTTTGGTATAATATTTTTTTCCAGCTAAAACACTACATATCATATATTTTATTTTATTTTTTTGTTTACTTTGCATTCTATATAGATTACTTATGTTATCCATATTTACTGAAACTTTTTTCTATAAAGATATAAGGGAAGTCATATTTTTATATTTCAAAATTACACCACCATAACTGAATACTTAAGAGAGAGTCATTCTTTGGCTCATTATTACACATATTCTTTTCTTTTTCTAAATATGTGTCTCATGCCCATGGACTGGGTCCAAAGTAAAGCTTTGAGACTTTGCCTAGAATCTGAGCCAGCATTGAGAAAGTCTACTGTGCTTGGAATCTGAGCCAACATTGAGAAAGTCTCAAAGCTTTACTTTGGACATAGTCCACAGGCATGAGACACATATTTAGAAAAAGGAAAGACTGTGTGTAATAATGAGCCAAAGAGTGACTCTCTCTAAAGTATTCAGCTATGGTGGTGTAATTTTGAAATATAAAAATATGGCTTGCCTTATATCTTTATAGAAAAAAGTTTCAGTAAATATGGATAACATAAGTAATCTATATAGAATGCAAAGTAAACAAAATAAAATAAAATAAAATATATGATATGTAGTGTTTTAGCTGGAAAAAAAAATTATACCAAAAATTCAGCATAAATATTTTCTTTTCTATTGCATAAAATTTTTAACCATTCATAATATAGTAGTAATAAATGGTCAGCAGTTGACTGCGCTGCCTAGTTCTGTAAGAATTTTAAACATATTCAATTTCACTAACAAAGAAGAATAAAACCCAAAAACGGAAGTAAAGCAATCATTAAATAGAACTGACAATCCGAACAACAAATAAACTCCAGATTTGAGCAAGTTCTGTAAATGGCGGGTTTCTTTTGTTTTCCTATTTGTTTTGCAATCCACCCCCTGCTTTGGGGGCAAATTTAATCTTGTAGCTTACTGAGGCCGCTTTTGTCCTCAACACTCCTCCTTCCACGACTGAAACCATAAAGCAGGTTGGCCTCATCAACTAAGTTCCCTTTCTCTTTCACAAAGCTAAAATCCTTGTTGGCTGCAATAGCAATTTCATATAATATTATTAGTAACAATATCTCTGTGTTACTATCTAATCCTCTTTCGATTCATAGCTCTATTCAAGAACGTTTATCTAATCAAAATCTTACCTTCAGTGAAGTTAACTTGTCGAATGGTGCCGACTCCTCCATCTCCTTCAAGAACTGTGATGCCTGATATGAGCGCTGGGGCTTGCTTTGGCAATAAGTTGTGGGGGTCCTTCACAGCTGCATTCCACAGCCTTTTTGCCTCCACTGGAGATTCTATTTCAATACTGAAGCATCCTGCCACCATCTTCTCTTATCTCAAGATTTCTACAACTACTCTTTGTTAGAAATGCTTCCCTTCTTTTGGAGTAGATTGGGGTGTGGTGTATAAGGGAATGCATGCTATTCATCTTCTACTACCCTTTCGTATGAACGATGATTTTTTAGTCAAGGCAACTCGAAACGATAAAATTCGACCTCTCTCAGTCGCTAATTTAATGTTGACTGACTTTAGATTAAAGTTACTAGTCTTTCTTCGTAAGGCTCATTGAATGAAGACACACAAAACAAAAGATGTTTGTATGTTTTCTTATTCCACGGAGCGGATGCTTATCCTCTACTGGGAAAGTCACATGTTTTGAATGTTTGTCAATGGTCACAGGCAATCCATTTTCATTATTTATTTCTTTTCAAACTGTTTTAGAAGCTTCCTGGCCCACTCTCATTAAAATTCATATTACGATGTATATGGACAAGAAAATGGTATCCATATATTTATCTTAAGATGTACGTATGCAGGAAAATGAATATTTGTATTGACTTGACTACTTGTTTTTGGGCTTAGGGCTTGGATTGTATCATCTATTTGGTATATGGTGGAATTTGAATTTTTGGGCACCTAAATCAGTAAGTAATGGTCAGATTTTAGAAATAATTTGAAAGTGGGGTTAAAGATTGTACTTGTCATTTTATTCATGTAGGAATTGGCTAAAAATACATTAAACAAAGTTATAGGGGTTTAAATGGGTTTAAATGATATATTAGTTTTTGGGTTGGTGAAGGTTATTATTTATTCCACAGTTAAAAGTCAATTTCAACTAATAAAATATGGCAAAATTTAGTACATTTCAGTAAGGTGTAAAATTGTTATTGATGTTTGACAATGATGTTTAAGAATAGTCAAGTCATATAGTCAAGAAAACAACTCAAGGTAACTTAAAAAAATGTTAGGATGTGCACCTATCTTATATACACTTGATTTAACACTTAGATCTTTACATCTTACATGTTATAAGAGAAGGTAAATTTGACTAAATAATTTTATTATTATAAAACTAGAAATGTAAGTTCTAGAATTAAATGTTCTCTAGTAACAAATTATCATAATTTAGACAAATGTAAGTTCTTTTGAAAAATTAACATTAATCAAACAAGAGAGAGAGAGAGAGAGAGAGATTCTCATTATTTTTTTTAATTTATGTTTTATAATTGTTAATAAGTAATTTAAAATTTACATCATAATATAAATAAATAAATAAAAATATAATCTATAGACCATGTCTAGCCTTTAATATATTAATATATGATTAAAGGTTATTACTAGCACTTGCACTTTTAGAAGTATAACAGATAAGTTGATATCAAATAAATTTGTGGGAGTTTAAGTAGTGAATTGTTACATTAGAGTGTGTAGCTCACACACCAATCAATTTGGGTTCTTTTAGTGAACAACTTCAATAAAATAGTTGATTTTTTAAAAATGTACAATAGGAAAAAAATTAAAAAATAAAAAATAACAGAAAATAATTTTTACATAGACATTCATATAAAAAATCTATAAAAAAAATATATATTTATTAATGCACATCTCATGTAATGTTATTGGAAATAATTTTAATATGAAACCTTATTGTTCATGTATTGGTGTAACTTGGTAGGTGTTATAATTCAAAACATATCCTCTTCTTTTACTAGTTCATTGTGCTTTATATTATTCGTCTCATCCAATATTTACTTTATAGATTAATTTGATTATTAAGTGTATACTATTAAAAAAAATTTAAAATAAAAGACATCTATATCATTAATATAAGTCATAAAAACATCTTCAAATGATTTAAAAATATATAAATCCAAATATTTAAAATTTGAATTTAAATTATTAATGTAATTATTATTATAGATATTTTATGTGATGTTATTGTAGAATTTTTATTTTTAATTTAAATTTATTTTTGTATTTGTCTAATTTATTGTATTGTATATTTGTAATCATGAAAATTAAATATTTACATTCTTTTCTTTTATGTTTTAGGTTCATAATAATTACTTTGTTTTTAAATATATCAATTAGTGTGTAGAATGGTTTGGATTTCCAATGATTAGTGTATCTTTAAATGGATTGTTTAGTGTGTAAAATGTTTTTTTTTCGTATTAAAGTTGGTAAATACCCTTGTGCATTCTTGATCTTGACATTATGCATCCCCATACATCCATCTCATGCCTTAATTTTACCACTCACTAACTTGGTTTGGGGTCACAAATGAAGAAGTCATCTGATCACTTTTATTCCTACATATTTAAAACACACATTTTAAAAATTTAAATTTAAACTCAAAAAATTTCTCACTTTTTCACTAGTTGTTATGAGTCAAGTGTGAATTACATTGAATTACATGCTAGGATGGTGTATTTAAAACCTAACTTTGATTAGAATGAATCATCAAGCACCTATGTTCATATAGCATAATTAGAGAAAATACTTTTGGGTTAGATTATAAATAGATTACTTTAGCATCATATCATCCCAGGATAATTACATTCTTACTTGCTATCCTCAAATTTTCTATTTAGAGTTGTAAAATCAATCCATTCATAGTTTTATTAAGGAGAACATGACCCTAATGTTTCAATAGATTCTTTAAAGGTGTTTATAAAAATTGATTTTACCTACCAAATTCAAATATAAAATGGCAAGGAAAAATGGGTTGTAGATTATGAAGATTTGTATTATCATCTCTACAAATCATAGGTCCATATCTATACGCAAGTCCAAGTTTGCATACATGGAGACCAAGCTTGCACATGAGGTTTGAACCTAGAAAAGTGTATAGTTAGATTTATAGGTCAAGGAAAATGCACAAAATTATATAATATTAATGTATTAATTCAGGAAACTTGAATATGGAATTTTGAAAAAAAATAGAGCCAAGTGCCCATGCAACTAATTTATTTAATTTCTCATGCATTTAAAATTTATGAGTTTCAAGTATCAAATCCCAAATCATTTAAGCTAGGTTAATTGAATTTCTATTTGGTCACATTTATTTAATGATATAAATAAAATTTTATATAAATATATTTTATCTCTATATTTTAGTGAACTCCACATGAAGTGAATTGCATCATATTCATGGGTGCAAACTTGCTCGTTGAGTCACTTCTTTGGGCATAGATTTGAACCTTTCACTTTTAAATTTGAAAATTTATATTCTCACCTTGTTGACCTTTTAACTAACCATTACAAACTTATTGCATATTATGTTGTTTTTTTTTGTTGATTTATTGCATTAATAAAAATGCGTACTCATTCCATGCCCTTTTCCATTATACATTTTGTATCTATTGTGATTAGAGTTTAATAGATATAGTAATTTTGGATCATGAAAAACCATAACCTAATCCCCTCCATCATTAATGCTTAGATTTATATTTTTGTTTTGTAAATGTATTATTCATCACCCTATCTTAAATCCATTGGCATTCGCTTGACCTAAGTGATTTCTATGGGTGTAGATACAAACTCTATTCTTTTCAAGTTAAAAATTTAAATTTGTTCCTTATTTCAAAATTTTTATTAGTTGTTATGAGTTGAATCACTAGATTCTATGTTAATTTGTGTGCTTAGTTGTTACATTTAAGGATATTTATTCACTCAATTGAAAATAATCCAAGACATCCTAAGGAATTCTTATTGAGCACATCTAGGTTCTAATTTTTTAGAGAATAAAAATGAATATAGTAGCATTTGTATTAGAGTGCATCATCTTAGGATCACTTCATTCTTTCTTGTTGTCCATCATTTCACTTGGAACCATAAATCTAGTTCACTAAGGTTTTTCCTAAGGAGAACATGAATCTCATAATCCAAAAAAATCCAAATGTGTTTTTGAACATCATCTATCCTTACAAGTAGATACAAGAGATTTGACAAGAGAATTACATTAACACATCTTTTATTAATTTAGGTCTATGTATAATAGTTTAGTTTAGTTCTACACCAAATATTAGATCCATGCACATAGAGATTAGATGCACTCATAGAAGTGAACTAGAATGAAGAATAAAAAATTTATACATATACCTAATCATTTCCAAAGCATTGATAATTAACAAACTATTTAATGAGATCTAAAAATTAAATATTTTTATTCTTCCTTATTGGTGAAATTGAAGCAAGTTTTTTCCCCACCACTCCTTGTTGCACATGACTGAAACCATAAACCAAGTTGTTCTCATCAATCTTATCAACACGTTGTTTTAGATAGCTAAATTCCTAGTTGGCTTCATTAACAATTCCATATCAAATTACCAATGATACCTGTTAGTGCCACTCTAAATTGTTTGACAATATATAAAGATTTGACTGAGTTGAAGGTAATGGTTTGTGCTTAAACATCATGTATCATCTTCTTAGAAGAGGTGAACCTCCAAAAGTCTCCAAAGAACACAATACAATATTAGGCTTGGAGCTTCAACAATTACAATACAATATTAGGCTTTGAGCTTCAATATCAAGATCATTATTGTTAATGATGGAGAAAATTTTTCATCATGTGATATTTTGTAGAAATGAGAAACTATTGTTGTTATCTCTAAAAGAGTAATATAAGAATAGATGGGAACCACATATTGCTTTAATTTTTATCCTATAGTATTAATAAAGTTATGAGTAGTTGTCTTGTGGCTACCTTAACTCTTAATTAAGTTATATGACCATTATATAGTCTTATTTATATATTTAGGTAATCCTTTGTGTTATAATTAGGTATCTAAGTCAATTTAGGTGACATCCAAGGAATAAGTAGGGTATACATAAGATCTTGTGTTTATTATATTATCATCATATTGCAATTTGTGTTCTTTGGAGACTTTTGGAGGTTCACCTCTTTTGAGAAGTTGATTATTATCATTCATCTATCCTCTTGTGTTTATTTTATTATCATTCATCTATCCTCTTTCCACCAAATCATGTGTAATTATAATTGCATTACACCCTTGAAAAATTTCATTATCAAACATGTACAACTATGCAATCTAGATCTCTATCATCCAAAAACCCAATCAATATGTCCAATCCTCATCCATCATCAAATATATATCCATTTTATTTATATCATCACAACATGATTTCTCTAAAGAAATATTTTATCAATCATGGCATATCCTTCAAGGATGTAGGGAAAAGCATAGCCAAAAGCTTATGATTGATAAAATATTTCTCCGAAGAAATATTTTTTTTAAACCACTGCTATCCCTATCATAGATAACATACATCGTATGATTGAGAGTGAAGACAAAATAGAACTTGCATGTAACATAGTTCAGATTTTTGGAAAATACCTTACCCCAATAAATAGTTGTGCTTTAACTACAAACAATGTCCAAATTCAAGGAGGAACTCAATTTCCTCCTCCTAAAACCATTGCCTCTATTCCTACCTATACCAATCCTCAAGTTACAACAACGATGCAACCTACTAGTAATATCATTCCTACCTTTGGTATTTCCGTTAGCATTCCTAATACCTTTGTGGCATCACACGTGACATCCCCTACCACTTTACCTCCCATAAGCATTCCATTCAATTATCCATCAAACACATACACACCTCCACCTTATTCACCTCCATCTCAAAATGAAAACAACAACGTTGTCATAAATCAACTTTTGTAAATTGTTTCATGTCTTCAAAAATAAGTTTCCACCATAAAGCAAAATCAAAATACCCAACCTACATATTATGTTAAAATAAATCCCCTATCCTTGGAGATATTGAGAACATCAATGCCACAAGGCATAAAGGTGCATAGATTTGAGAAATATGGGGGGAAAGGAGATCCTTCGAACCATGCTTCCGCTTATACCACCTTATGTAGTGACTTTATTCTTCAAGATAAGCTCTTGGCTAAGATTTTCCATAGATCCTTGAAGGATATCACCTTAGAATGGTTTTCCTTGTTACAAAATAACTCAATTTGTTCATTCAATGAACTTGTTGATGAATTTATAAACCATTTCCAAGTGCATATGACTCCTAAGATGACCTTAGCCGATTTGATGAGATGTAAGAAAAAAGATGATGAAAAGATTATTGACTTTATTTCATGCTATCAATCACTTCATTCCCAAATCAACGTAAAGGTTCCAAACCATCACCTTCAAAGGATGTTCATTGAAAACTGACAAGCTAAGATACAAGATAAGCTTACATAATGAAGTTTCCCTCCTTCATAGACTTGTGTGCTTCTCGTCATGATTATCAAAAATTGGTTAGGATTTTTGGCACAAAATCCACCTCTAGTTGATCTGAGAAGTCCAAATCCGCAAACCAAAATAATTATCAACCTTTTAGAGAATAGAATAAAGGATTTCTTCAACTTAATCCACCTCAAAAAATAACTCAACATGTCAATGCCCAAGTAACTACTATAAGGAAGATGACTCCTTTCAAATTTAGGGATCTGGCTAGGCAATTCACTCCCTTACTCAATATCCTCCATAACACCATGACACAAATTTTAGAATGGAAAATGGTCACCTTTCCTCTCATTAAAACTCTTGATCCTCCTTGACCTCCAAATTTTAGATTGAATGCGTATTTCCATTATCACCAAAAATATGTACATGACACTGAAACATTGTAAGCATCTTAAACATCTTGTGTAAGACCTCATTGATTCCATTCATCTTTAAATTTGATGTGTTAATGATCAAGGAAATAAGTTTGTTGCTCCTCCCAACCAAAAATTGCAAATCTTTACCAACCCTATATGACAAAACATAATATTTCACTTGTCAAAGCTAATGAAACTAAAAAGAATGATGTGATGAATGTCGACACAGATGGTGACAACATGGATACTATTGAACAAGATCCTATGGATATCCAGATACTATTAAAATGGGTTTAATTTCATTGATCAAAACTCAACCTTGTAAGGGCCAAACTAAAAAGCCTCTTGACATTGCTTTCTCATCTAAAGATATAATTAGAAATACACCTGATGGTCCTCTTTACATAGCCAGCTGAATCAATGACAAGCCCACTCATGGGATATTAATTGATCCCATATATGGAGAGAATGTGATCACTGAGGAATTCTTACTAGTGCATGAAATATATCAAGAAATGTATGATAAACCGAAAGCATGGATCAAAACGCATAATGGTTTTTCTTTCCCTATGATGGGATTAATCACCCTTCCTTTACACATAGGATTGAAAAATTAGATGTCTCATTCTCCATCATACTGATGTCAAATCAATTCTGTGTGAAGCTTATTTAACAATGGCTATGCTCCATGGAAGCCATCCCATCAGTTCTGCATAAATGCTTAAAGTTTCCCTTTGATAATGAAATCTTCATTGTGTACCATAGCAACTTTAATCCTTAGTCTTCTTGAGGAAAATTTTCATTAGATTTATTTTGGCCTGAGCCTATGGAACCTATAAAACCTCATGAAGACTTATTTTTCAAATCCTATAAAAAATTTAAGGTGAAATTCATAGAAAATTTATCCCTTACAAACATACATCAACATATGACTAAGCCTACCATCCTTGATGAAACTACATATGATTGAACCATAAGGCATTCTAAACAACCAAGAACAACCTAAGACAAAACCTTTACCTATCTCCTATAAAGGACCAAGAGATAATGACACAATCCCATCATGCCTCCTAAGTTAAAACAATTTACAAAGCTAAAGAGAAATTAGTTGAACAACCTCCCTATGGCTCCTTATGTTCCTCCCCTTAGGGAAGAAAAGAAGCCTATGGTTGACAAACCCGCTCCTGCACAAAGACAACTTGAAAATTGTATAAAAAGAAACATAAATGCTAGAGAGTGTAGGTGTAGAAGTTGTTCCCTTAGTTGAATATTAAATGAAGAAAAGAATAAAGAAAATCAAAATCCAAACCTAAATTTATAGCAATACATGATGAATCTCCCCCTTCGTCGAAACAAAAAGATTCTATATTGCAACCGTAAAAGGAACTAGCACCTTCTTTGGAAATTATCATTCAACCTCCCATTGTGATTAACTTAGATGAAGATGATGAGGTTTCTCAAATTGACAAGGAGGTTCATGATGAATTGAATACATTGTTTTCCTCTTTTATGAGCTTAAATGATAATTCTCCTAGGAAGAGTGTTGAAATTGATAATGACCTTAGTTTTTCACTTGCTAATGTCCCTTTGGATTTTTTTGCCTTTTGCATATGATAAACATGAATTGGATGCAACTGAATTGCTAATAGGTTGACTCAAATGTGCCTTACTAGTATTTTTCTTGTTCATGTTTGTTTTATGTGATTGTGTGTGTGTAATGTGGTCCCCCATACTATCATGTACCTCTCTCTCTCTTTGTGACTTTCCTCTATTTGTACCTACATTCTTCTCTATGTCATAAATCCTTCTCCTTTTTCTTTGTCTTGTGTTTTACTTTTGGGGATGATGCAAGGCATTGAGACATCTAGGTCTTTTCCATGTTGACCCAAAAAGTTTTTTCTTTTATCTTCATTAAATTCCTTTTTCTTGTGTTTTCATTTTGGAGAGGATGCAAGGTGTTGAGAGATTTAGGTCTCTTCCTTGTTGAATATTTTTATTTTTTTTCACTCTCTTTGTGTCATTCTTCTTGTTCCATGAGTATTTGGGGAATGATGACAGTTCTGATCTCTCTAAAAAAATTGTAGCAAAGACATACTAAGCCTAAATCTGTGGATTTGTTATGTGATTTTGGGATTTCATTTTGGAGAAACCCATATTTCCTTTTCATGACGCAAATTTATTTGGAAATATATCACTTGGCATAGGGCTTTCCAAATAAGCTCTCATGTCCTTTTATTGTTAAAATTTATCATTTGCTACTTTAAAGTAATTGCTCACACCATGGTGTTTAGCAATTTCTTTAAAGTGGGGGCATACATTGGCATTATTCTTTTACATTTCATGTTTCATGGTTTAGTATTCTTACTTCATGCGATGTGTCTTTTGCTTTGTGTTGATAATGAGTGTGATGTCCTTCAAGAGCATGATCTCTCTTAGCATATTATATTCCTCTTAGTGGCTTGATGTGACACACTGCATCCCCTAAGTTGTAAATTTTCTATTCTTCGATTGGTTCTCTCTTGGAGACATTAGGCTCAATGTTCCCTAAATTAAGACCTTACTTAAACTAAGAAAGAATCCTTTGAACATTCCTTACACTATTTTTGCATTTATAATTTTGGTTATAGGCCACCTTGCATAATACACTTTTCTTGCCTATGGAGCCATCTTGTTTGTTCATGAGTATTAAGCATGCAAAGCTTTGCTTGCCCCATGAATCTCAAAGATCATTGTTGTGTGGTGCCTTATCAAAGTTATTAGGAGGTATAGCTTTGGTCTCATTGTATGGGAAGTTGAACTTAGGCATGACTTTCCTATAACCACTTGCTTGTTTATTTGAGTGATATCGGCCACATGTGTATGTGCCTTACCCTTTTGGATACTCACCCACTAGAAAACCTAAAGTTTTGTTACCTTAGAGTGAGTGTGAATTTTTGAACAAACAACTTAGATCTAACCCACATTGTGATGGGAAAATGGTCAAAGCTTGATACCCCCCTTTTTATTCTTTTTTGTTTTTCTTTCTCCTTTATGTCTTTGGCGGTGTATGCTTGTACCTTGTTATTGCTCCTTGTATCATTTTTGTGTGTGTTATTTTGTTCTTGTGTTGGTTTTCCATGGGATCTTGATCTTGGGGGCTTGCACAACCCTCAGATTGGTCGTTGTCATCCTATCTCACTAGCATTGGTACACTTGGACCCCTCTTAATGTGATTTTGTCTACTTTAGTGTGAGTTTGAAGCACGTTCCTCCTCTCACTAAAGTGGGAGCTAAATGTAGTGTAGGAAAATGTATCCCTTTACATTTTCATACTTGTTTGGGCCCTCCCTACTAAAATTGGGCTTCTTTATGCTTTTATTGGCCTTATTTTACATCCACAAGCCTTAATTAATGTATCTTTCTGAGGATAGTCTTGACATAAACCAAAATCCAATCATAACTCATGTGATTTTGGATTGTATGGCCTATATTTAATGATCTAGGATGCATACACCACCTTGGGCATATAGGTCCCACCTAGGTTTTAGGGCCTGAATTTGGATTTCACATTAATCTAAGCCTTTCTTGAAAAATGTGTCCCAAGTTTAGCTTAATGGGACTCATATGCCACAACCAGTGTATGAGTCCCACTTAGCTTAGACCTAATTTAAATCCAAATTATTGGTGGGATTTTATTCTTCTAGATTTGATGTCAGCCTAGAGTGTTGTAAGTTTTTGAAATTTGGCATAAAAAAGTATAAATACAAGGTTATTTCACATATTTTCTCCTAGAAACTTGAGTATTCATGCATTATAGAAAAGTTTATTTCACAAGAGAATTCAAGAGCTAATTACCAAGTGTTTTAGAGCATTATTCAAGTATCAAGCATCATCTCAAAGTCATCATGCATCATGTTTGTTTTTGAGCTAACATTTGTGATGTAGGGTTTTATGATTCAAGTGAGCATTAATGTCAAGTTCCATCTCATACAATCAAGAGTCAAGATCCACATTCATGCTAGCCACTTCATACATGTTTGTAGTATTTTGTTCAAGGGTTTGGTTATTTGCAACATTGCATATTTTTTCATTCATCATTCCTCCTTTCTATTTCATTTCACTTCAAGTTTTGATAAGAAAAGAAGGATTTGACCAAGGAAAACCCCTTTCCACTAAAAAAACAACATTTTCCCCTCTCTTTAGTGTGTTATTTTCAAATCTAGGTTAAAGATACATTGAAGAGAAAGTTTGGAGAAAGTTGTCAAGTTGTCAAAGTTGTCACCTTGTTTACAAGACCATTAATTTAGACACCTATAGAGAAGAATTTGGCATCTCAGATATGGAAATAAAGATTGAAAGAAAGAGTAGAGATATACGAGCAGATTCAAACTTTGACTTACCAAAAAAGCATAACAAGACTGCTACATCACTTTTGGTATATGAGTCCCAATATAGTGATTTTTTTCCAAATTTCAAGAGTTTTAGACTTGCCATTGCCAAATTTTTGTTGCTACCTAGAAACCATAATCTAGGACTAAATTTCCTAGCCTATCATACGAGTCCTAGTCTTCATTAAATTCATCATTTCTATCATTTCAGGTATCCATTCAAGCTTCTACAGGTTTCTAGGTGCACCTCTGTGTTTTCTCAGCTTATTGTTCTATTTTGTATGCATTTCTAGGTCATTTGTTTAAAGTTTTCACATCATTAGGTTTTGCATGTCACTTGTCTTTCCAAGTTGGTGGTGATTCCCTTTTTAGTCTCTAAACATACCCTAGGACATCGTTATTGTAGATATTTTTCCCCTTTATAGCATCTGATTGAGATCTCTAAGGTATCCTTGAGTGAAATTTGAAGGAAATAGGACTACACCCCTTGCGTGTGTTCCATCCCCTAAAAGATAGAGAAAACCCTATTTCTCTTGTTTCACTACACTATTTCTTATTGATTTGAAATAGTCCTTTAAAATCAAGGTTGATGGCTCCAAATATTCACTTGGAGTAGTTTTGACTCAATGTGGTCATCTAATTGCCTAACATGTGGTGAGATTTTATCTAATACTATGTATAGAAAACCCATGTATGACAAGGAGTTATATACATTGTTCCAACTTGCAAATAACATGAAATCACTATATCTTGGGGAAAGACATTGTTATTCACATAGATCATGAGCCTCTTAAATTTATATAAATATAAGAAATTTTGTAGAATGATCAATATCAAAGGTGGTTTAGTTATCTTGTATATTTTCATGTCAACATTCATCATAAGAAGGAAGAACAAATAAAGTTGTAAACTAAATGGGTTGCCTTCCAATGAATAACCTTGATAACCACGTTGGACTCTTGTGAATACTCCATAATAGATTAATCTCAATTATATTTAACATTAATCTTATTTGTTGATATCTATCCACCAAAGACTCAAATGATAGATAAGCCCTTTATTAATGTATGTGAGATAAAATCGTCTATCACACATAATGCACATATATGTCCCTACATACACCCTCAATCCTATAGCCTCAACCCTATACACAATACCCTCAAGCTTAAGCCATAAAATCCATACCCTATACACTCGACCTTATACCCTCAACCCTAAAAATCATCCCTCAACCTTGAAGCCTAAACCTTATACCTTATACCCTAACCCATAAACCCTATACCGTCAACCCTATCCCCAATACCCTCAACCCTACAAGCTAAACCCTATACATTATACCCTCAACCCTAAACCCTACACTCTGAACGCTATACCTTATACCCTCCACTATAAACCCTATACCCTCGACCCTATACCCAATACCCTATACACTCAAACCTATAACCTAAATCCTACACAATATCCCTCAATTCTAGATTCTAAAGCCTATACACTAAATCAACCCTAAACTCCCTCAACCCTAAATATTATATACCCTCAACCCTAAAATGTATACCCTTTTAATCTTAAACTATATATCCTCAACCCTAAACCTTATACCCTTAATCCTAAAATATATACCCTCAATTGAAAAAGCAAGAGGTAATGGCCTAGAGATGGGATAGAAACAAGAGATATGGAGAGAAGAATAAAAATTGGGGTATGGAGGGAGGGAGAGGTAGAGATCGAGAGACCTAAAGAGGGAGAAGAGATACTAAAGGGATAGAGAGAGGGATTGATAGAGAGTGGGAGAGAAAGATAAAATGTTCAAAGAAAAATAATGTGAACATATTATAATACAAATTTGCATTATGTGATTTGACATAACACGAGCACATTATAATACACTCACATTATGTTTTATTTTGACATAATATGAGCACATTGTAATGGGCTCACACTATGTTTTTCTTAGGGAATTTCCAAGCCTTTGGCTTGGATTTACCTTTTGATTCCAACTCAAAGGTTTGGAGTGACTTTTCAACATCCAAAAGATGTTTTTTAAAAATAGTAAAATGATTGACATAATCTTGAGATTCTCCCCATCAACTTTGCACATTTTTCAATGTCAAGTAAAAAAAATACCACAATAATTTTAATCTCTCTTAGCTTTCTAACCATGTAATTTTTTCACATTTTGAGTATCTTAAGTTTTTCATCTTTAATTTATTTTGTTAGTGTATCCATTTTTCAAATAAATTATATTTTTAGAAAATAGATTCCATAGAACACAACTTTTTTTTTTTATCATTTTTCAAAATTTTAGGGGGGAGCATGCTCAATTATATGTTTATCAAGATTTTCTCACTTTGAAAATTAGTAAAAAATATATATTAAAAAAAAATTAGCAGAAAAATAGGGATAAAATACATAGTGTTAGCTAACTTCTCTACAAAGCGATTTTTAAAATACTAAAAAAATTAACATATTAGGGGGGCCACACTAGACACTATGTTATGTTTTTTTTGAAAAGAAAAGACCACTTTGTGTGGCCCCCCATTTTGGATCCCTTAATCTTTACCAATTTTTTTAAAAAGGTAGTTTAGAAAGTAGATTTGGAGCACTACAAATCTTGTTTTTGTTGCATCTTCAAATTTTGAGTGTGACTATCTTCAATTTCTCATCCAAGGTCAATATTTCTTGATTTCAAGGAAAATTGGACACTTAAGACCCCTTTTGCTCCCCCATCTTTGTGCACTTACACCACTATGGTTAGTCTGGGTTTTGCTAGGGCCACTAATCCCTAGGGGTCTTATCTCTAGCCAAATGGTGTGACCAACATATTGCTAACCAAGCTACCTTAACCCACCCACCACCATCAATGGTGGAAACACATTTTGTTAAGAATACTGCCAAGAACTAGGTCACATGGATGAGCAATTCCTAACCCATAGGGTGGCTAAATGTTTTCCCTAATTCCCTAAAGGGAAATTTTTTTCAAGAGCCTTAAATTCCCATTGGGGTGTCAAAATTTGGTGAACAAGATATCAATGAAAACTTAGTTCTCTATACTTTTTAGGGGTGTAGGTAATTTTTATTGATTTTCTAGTGCATTTTATAGCCTATTGAAGTGAGATGCACCTTTTTTAGCTCCCAATCTCATAAATATATATTTTTTTTAATAAAAAGGGGTAAAAACTTTATTGAAATTAACAAAGGAGCATTACAAAGAAATCAAAGGACTGAGGTCCCAAGAACAAGAACAAGCCATAGGAAAAAGCAAGAGCAAACTCATCCTACACCCTGCCCATCCTTTTCCTCAACAAGGATTTCTCCAAATCACAACGGAGCGCCTAAGGAACCAAATCCCACTCCTAAATTCTCCAACCATCTAAGTGCTTTGAAGCCCATTGCGCCAAGCAATCAGAAGCCCTATTCCACTCCCTCGGAATATGAACAAAATTCACCATCTCCATCTTCGAACTAACCTGAAGAATCTGTCACACCACCACAACCAACTGCCAACTAACCTCAGTCACTTTCCGCTTAATAGGTAAATTGATCAAGACCTGAGAATCAGATTCACAAATAATCCTTCTCCAACCCAAAGCATAAGCCCTCTCCAAGGAATGAAGAATATCCAACCCTTCCACCAGGTTGATAGTCTGCTGCCCTTCATAGATCGAAAAGAAAAATATTACCAACCCCGAAGAATCCCTACCAATCCCCCCAATACCTGCATGACTAGGATTACCCCTTGAGGAGCTATTAGTATTAATCTTCAAGACCCCAAAAGGGGGAAGCCACCATCTCCCCTCCCTATTAACCTTCTGCTTCGCCTGCCGACCTCTCCTAACACACATAGAATCCAAAGACAACCCTTGCAATCCTAGTCTCTCCACCAACTCAGCATCCCCTTTTTCCAAGGGAAAATCCACTTCACACTTAGCTTCCACCGTCTCCTGAACCATGCCTAAAATCCTCTACCATACTTGTTGCACCAACTTTTTCTCACCCTGAAAAATCCTCCGATTTCACTCCAACCAAATCTACACAACAAGAAAATAGGCCCCACATACCAAACTACCTACAAAAAAGAAGCTATAGAGGGAGGCCTACCCAACCCTTGCCAAAATTCAATCAAGGAGGAAGCATGAACACAGGGGCTCTTCCAAACACCCCACTAGAAATGCCAGATTTGAAGAGCAAAAGGACAACGAAAAAATGAGTAGAGTCCTCCTCAACAGCACAACACAGAATACAAACAGACGAGCCCTAGAAACCCCTCTTTCGAATATTGTCCTAGGTGAAGCACTTATTCCATGCCAACATCCAAGCAAAGCAATTACATTTTGGCCAAGAGAACTTGTTCCACACCTTCTTCCACCAATGAATTTCTTCCCCATCCACCCTGTGAGACAAAAGCTTCTGATAACCAGAAGCAACAGTGTAGACACCCTTAGGATTAGGAGACCACGCAAGCACATCTTCATCCCTAAGGTAGCTACACCGTCTATTGGAAAGGATACTTTGCAGCTCCACATAATCCTCCCGCAAACCCACATCCAGCCATTCATCAGGAGACTTCCATCTTGCCACTTCCAGCTGACCCCTAGAAGAGAAAGTCTTGAAATCACTCACCTGAGACCAGCCAACCTCAATAAACCTTTGACTAAGATTCAAAAGGTTGGGAACCTGGGAAATGATGGGAGGAGCACCATCACAAGAATCAGACCAAAATTGGGCCTTGGTCCCCTTTTTACAAATCCAAAATAAGCCCTCCATAATAAGTGTAGCTCCTTTTTTTAGGGTGCCCAAATCACTGAGCCCTTCCCCACAAGGGGATATCAAGGAATATCAAGCTAAGGGATCTCAGAGAGATATTTCTGAGAAAGAATCCTTTCCCAAACCTTATCTTGCTCAATACACCAACACCAATACAACTTCGTAGCCAAAGCTTCACCAATCCAAGCCGACTGTCAAAGGCCCAGACCACCATACTGCTTCGGGCTACAAACAACCTCCCATCTAACTAGACTCCATTTGGAAGACATCAAGCAACCAGCCCATAAAAATTGTCTTGCAATAGAATATAAGTCCTTAACAAAGCCCACTAGGGTCACTTGAAGCATGCATCGGTAAATAGGAAAAGCTTGTACCACTAACTTAATCAACTAAACTCACCCAGCAAAGGATAACCACCTATGAGTCCAATGATTAACTTTCACTCTAAATTTGTCCAAAATATTCTTCCAAGATTCCTGAGGCATCTTCCCTATAGAGATAGGAATCCCAAGATAGGTTAGTGGGAGAATCCCAATCTGAAATCTCAAAGTTTGAGCAATCCTCTGTTGAATAGGGCCCAGAGTAATGAAGAAAAAAATAGAAGACTTATCTTCATTAATCTGTTGTCCTGAGGCAATCAAGTAAACATCCAACACATGATGAAGATGAGAAGCATCTCTCATTGTGGCCATACCCATCAGAGCAGTGTCATCCACAAACTACAAGTGAGATTGTGGAGGCAAGTTGCCTCCCCACAGCCAGCCTTGGATAAGGCCTAACTCTGTGGAAATTCCTTCGCATCAACCTCCCCAACCCCTCAGCAAGGAGAATAAACAAGTACAGAGAAAGGGGATCCCCCCTGGTGAAGCCCCCTAGAAGCACCAAATAACTCAGAATGTTCCCCGTTAATTAGCATAGAGAAGGAGACTGAAGTAACACAACTCTTAACCCACTATATCCATTCTTCCCCAAACCCAAAAGCACTGAGAACTTTCCAGAGGAAGGACCACCTGACCCTATCATAGGCCTTAGCCATATCCAATTTGATGAACATCGCTTTTTCTTTGGAACTGGCCATAGAATGAATAGTCTTAGTAGCAATAACAATCCCATCTAGAATTTGCCTACCAGCAACAAAACCACTCCACTCTTCAGAAATTAGGTCCTTAAGCCCCACTTTCAACTTATCAACAATTAATTTAGAGATAACTTTATAAACTACATTGCACAAAGAAATGGGGCGAAACATACTTCATCTATCCACCCCATTAACTTGGGAATAAGGGCAAGAAGAGTAGAGTTTAAAGCCCTTAACATCTGCTTATTTTGCTGAGATTCCTGAACAATAGCCAAAAGATCTAACTTGATGATATCCCAGAATTCTTGAAAAAACTCAACCTGGAAACCATCAGGCCCAGGAGCCTTCCCTTTCTTCATCTGGAAAACAATCCCTTCTAACTCTTCTAGCGAGATGTCACTCATAAGATACTGGTTCATCTCTCTAGACACCAAAGAGGGAATACAAGAAAGCACCTGGACTTCCTTAGGGGATCCCCCTTGCGAGTCCTCCCTAAAGAGAGAAGAAAAATATTGCACCACCTCATGCGAGATTTCTGGAAAGGATGAAAGATGCTGACCCCTGTCATTCACCAGAACAGAGATAGAATTGCCATGCCTCCGAGCTTTCACCGAATTAAAGAAAAAAGCTATATTTTTATCCCCTCCCTGAAGCCACTCAACCCGAGCCTTTTGTTTCTAGAACAACTCCTCCCGCAACTCCCACTCCTCAAGGGCTTTCAAAGCACTAGCCTCATCTTGAAGCAGCCCCGCTGTCACCCCATCTTCCCTAATCACTCTTGTAATGTTATCCAAATCCACTTGACCCAACGCTTTAGCATGGAAGGCATTCCCAAAGGACTGACGATTCCAATGCTTGAGTTGATATTTCACAAATTGGAGCAGCTTAGCAAAGGTATACATGGTCGTGCCATAAGTGGGTTTACCATTCCTCCACCAGTTAGCCACACAGTCAAACAAAGATGGGTTATGTAGCCACATGAGCTGGAATCTAAAAGAGGGAGTACGATGCACACTAGTAGACTCAATAGTAAGTTTGATAGGCCAATGATCAGATCCTCTCCAATCCAAGATTTTCAAGCACGAAGACCACCTCCCACCAACCCAATAATAGGAAACAAGAAAACGGTCTAACCTTTCAACAATACAGTCATCCCCAATACGACGATTATTCTAGGTATACCTACCATTGCTAGGCTTAATATCCACTAGATTCAAAGCATTTGTGTTATCATGGAGAAGTAATGCAGAGGGCTCCAACCTCCTAGCACCACCACACTTCTCAACCAACTTATAAATAGCATTAAAATCCCCAGCCAAAATCCATGGATGGAAAGGTGCCATACTGTGAACAAATCTGATGTGAGACCACTAAACTTGCTTACCCCTAAATTCAATAGGAGCATAGATATTAGAGAAGAGAATAGCCTCCCCGGTTGCAAAACTCATAGCTATCATAGATATTGAAGATTTAGAAGACACCCACCAAACAGGTCGGATCTTCTGTGGGTTCCATAAATAGGCTACACCCCCCGAAGCTCCTTGCGCACCAATGCACTGGCATTCCCCAAACCTCCATAACTTAGCCGCCAAACCTAACATACTCTCAACAGATAACTTAGTCTCTTGTAGAAAAAGAACATCAGGACCATGTCTTTTAATTAAATCATGAGCTGCTTTTTGTCTAGGGCCGTTGTTCAAGCCCCTCACATTCCACGAAAGAACAATCATTTCAGGGGATTTGAAAAGTGAGAATCCAAGGTCTTTACTGACCCCACCTCCACCAAAGTCTCACCTATCAACTTAATCTTCTCCACATCCTTCTTTCTTCTGGGTTTAGCAAATTTCTCTACCCTAGGCACCTTTCTTAATATCCTTCTGCATGAGGCCCAATTTTGGAGGAGGCTTGACATGCCTAGCCAAATCCAAACCCTCGGTCCGTCCAAGATGAGAGGAATCCCCTACAGCAGGTGGAGCTACAAAAGGAGGAGTCGACACCACTGGAACCACAACCTGTTGATCAATACCCATGTGTAGGCTATCCACACCCTGCACATCTAAAGTATCGAGATTAATGCCCTCTTGTACTGAGCTCTCAACCCTCTTGAGCAGACATTCATCCCCCTTCCGGTCAAAAGAAGCCTCAAGATTAAGGCCCACCTGAGCAGGATCCTGAACCCCCTGATCCAAGTTTATTAGACCCGGGTTCACTTCCTGCTGGCTAAGATCATCCAAAACTTCAAACTTGTTAAAAGAACCCTCATCTTGCCTTTCCTTAAAAGTCCTCTTTTGGCCTCAATTCCTGTTATGGGCTTTGACCAGATTAAAACCATCAGCTCCACTCACCTCATCATGGGCAAGGCTCTTCCCCTTATCCACCCTAGGAGGGTTATGGGAAGGTTGAGAAGGTTGAGAATCCACATGCTTATATCTTGGACATCTTCGCTGTAGGTGACCATATTCATGACACAAACGACAGTGAAAGGGAAGAGTCTCATAGTCCAACTATTTCACCCAAGAATAAGAGCCCGCACACATATCCACAGCATTGGGAAAAGGCTTACTTAAATCAATTTCAACACAGATGTGAGCATAAGTCATTACCTTTTTACCCAAAGTTTGTGATGAAGTCCCAACTGGTTTCCCAAGCAATGGGGCATGCAGTTGCAAAACATCCTCTCGACAACACTCCACTGGAAACTGAGGTAAGCGAACCCACACCGGGACCCGGTTCAAAAGCTCCTCAGAAGGATTAAAGCCGGCATGCCATGGCTTTATGAACAACCCCATCTTGTTATAAAAATAGTGGCCACCTTCAAAGACCCTATTGTGATCAGCCATGCAATTGAAAGTAACCATGAAATAATTATTGGCTAACAGCATTATCTCCATTTCTCCCTCTGGCTCCCAAGCCCTCTGAGCCCAAACTTTGAAAAACTGCAAAGAAACCCTCATCCCCCAAAACTTGCAATATAAGGAATGGTTTGAATAATATTCAATATCTTCAGCAATCATCTCAGGTAGAACAACCAATTTTGGCCTCTCCTTGCACCGTTCAAGGCAATCATTGATTTTCGTGATCTGCAAATTGAAAGATAGCCCCTCATTAGCATGCTCAACTTCTGGAGCAAATAAATTATTATCAAAAGTCTTCATCCCATGATTCCTAGGCAAGGAGCCCATCGCTGCCCGGAAATCCATAACCGGAGACACCCTAGATGCCTCACCCTGGGATAGAGGCATCAAGCCCAAGATGATCCTACAAAATCAACAAACAACTATGGGTGGGGGATTCCCACACCACCCTCAGGAAATCACCTTCCACAGGCTCCAACCTTGTGAGCCCTACCCCACCAATGCCAACCAAAGCGAAACGGAAAGGAGGAATGGCCCCACGCACCAAGTCACCGCAGGAACAACCCCCGCAAGCCACAACCCACCCACGCTCGTAGCAATCGTCACACCCACGACTACTAATAACAGAAAAAAATGTGAAGCCAAGGAGAAAGCACCCACGCTACAAATGCCACCACTCAGAACACAAAGAACCACATAGCAAACACACCCACCCCCCTTATTTCACTAAAAAACCTCACCCCCAACGCAGCCGCACACAAAAAAGCACAAACGAGCTAGGGCTCGGGTGCCCTAGCTCGGCCCAAGAAGTTGCAGATGCGCGCCATCCCACTCCCAATCTCACCTTATCATGGATAAAATGCAAATGTGTTATGATTGTCCCAAGCTCATAAATTCTAGCCAATTCCTCTATTTTTCATTTTTCTTATGGCATTAGAAAGGTCTTTTGAAAGCTATTCATGCACATTTTACATATTTTTCCTCAAGTATAATTTACTTAGGATTTTTGTGTTTTCAAAATTTAGTTGATTACTTAGAATTTCTAACACCTAGAAACCTTTTTTTTTACATGGGGAAAGGTGTAATTTTTGTTTGGGGTTCTTTGCTTGGGAGATAGAATAACAATATTCACACTCTCTCATTTAAGGAAACCTTAGAGATCTTAATCCAATGAAGAAAGGGGAAAGAGATATAACAATAGGGTTGTACTAGGGTCTAATTATAAACTAAAGATGGGTTCACCACCAAGCTAGGGCTTGGAAAGACTAATGAAATGCAAGATCTAATCTTAAGACATAGTGATGCATGAAACTTGAATGAATGACCTAGGAATGCATATAAACTAGAACATAAGGCCTTGTAAAATCAGAAGTGTGAATGTGGAAACCTACAGAGGCTTGAATGAGGACATGAAATGTTGAAAACAATGATTTTGAGGCTGACTAGGACTCATACACCAGTCTGGACGATTTAGTCTTAGATTGGGTTTTCTATGCCAAAATTGGAATCTGACAATGTTGGTTTTGAAACTCCAAAAACCCTAAAAATTGGGTGTACTAGGACTCATACGCCCAAGGTGGCATATTAGTCCCAGTGTGCTTTTTTTTAAGGTTGGGGTTTGATTATGCTCTCCAATTTCTTCTCTTTTTTCCACACTTTGTTTCTATATCTAAAACCTTGATTTCAGACCTACAGATGACATTTTGTGAAGATAGCAACCTTGTAAATAAGGGAAAACTCTAACAACTTTCTCCAATCTTTTTGCCCTAATTCCCTAAAGGTAAACTTTCTTCAAGAGCCATAAATTTCCATTGGGGTGTCAAAATTTGGTGAACAATATATCAATGAAAAGTTAGTTCTCTATACTTTCTAGGGGTGTAGGTAAATTTTATTGATTTTTTCTAGTGCATTTTATATCCTATTGAAGTCAGATGCACTTTTTTTAGTTCCCAAGCTCATAAATTCTATAGCCAATTCCTCTATTTTTCATTTTTCTTGTGGCATTAGAAAGGTCTTTCAAGCTATTCATGCACATTTTCCATATTTTTTTGCAAGTATAATTTACTTAGGATTTTTTGTTTTCAAACTTTAGTTGATTCCTTAGAATTTTGGACACCTAGAAACCTTTTTTTTTACATGGTGATAGGTGCAATTTTTTTTTGGGGTTCTATGCTTGGGAGATAGAATAACAATCTTCACACTCTCCCATTTAAGGAAACCCTAGAGATCTCAATCCAATGAAGAAAGGGGAAAGAGATATGACAATAGGGTTGTCAGGTAGGGTCTGATTATAAACTAAAGAGGGGTTCACCACCAATCTATGGCTTGGAAATACTAATGAAATACAAGATCTAATCTTTAAACCTAGTGATGCATGAAACTTGAATGAATGACCTAGGAATGCATATAAATCATAACAAAAGGCCCTGTAAAATTAGAAGTGTAAACCTGGAAACTTATAGAAGCTTGAATGAGGAGATGAAATGTTGAAAACAATGATTTTGAGGTTGACTAGGACTCATATGCTAGTTTAGGTGATTTAGTCCCAGACTGGGTTTTCTATGCCAAAATTGGAATTTGATAGTGTTGGTTCTAAAACTCCAAAAACCCTAAAAATTGGTTGTATTGGGACTCATACACCCAAGGTGGCATATTAGTCCCAGTGTGCTTTTTTTGAAGGTTGGGGTTTGATTATGCTCTCCAATTTATTCTCTTTTTCCCACACTTTGTTTCTATATCTAAAACCTTGATTTCAAACCTATAGATGACTTTTTGTGATGATAACAATCTTGTAAATAATGGGACAACTCTAGCAACTTTCTCCTATAGTTTTTCCCTAATTCCCTAAAGGGGAACTTTTTTCAAGAGCCATAAATTTCCATTGGGGTGTCAAAACTTGGTGAACAAGATATTAGTGAAAAGTTAGTTCTCTATACGTTTTAGGGGTGTAGGTAAATTTTATTGATTTTTTTTAATGCATTTTATAGCCTACTGAAGTTTTTTTAGCTCCCAAGCTCATAGATTCTAGCCAATTCCTCTATTTTTCATTTTTCTTGGGCATTAGAAAGGTCTTTTAAGCTGTTCATGCACATTTTCCATATTTTTCCTCAAGTATAATTTACTTAGGATTTTTGTGTTTTCAAACTTTAGTTGATTACTTAGAATTTTTGACACCTAGAAATCTTTTTTTACATGACCTGAAAGGTGCAATTTTTGTTTGGGGTTCTATGCTTGGGAGATAGAATAACAATCTTCACTCTCTCATTTAAGGAAACCCTAGAGATCTCAATCCAATGAAGAAAGGGGAAAGAGATTTGACAATAGGGTTATCGTAGGGTCTGATTATAAATTAAAGAGGGGTTCACCACCAAGCTAGGGCTTCGAAATTTACTAATGAAATGCAAGGTCTAATCTTAAAACCTAGTGATGCATGAAACTTGAATGAATGACCTTGGAATGCATATAAATTAGGACAAAAGGCCTTGTAAAATTAGAAGTGTGAACCTGGAAACCTATAGAGGCTTGAATGAGGACATGAAATGTTGAAAAAAATGATTTTGAGGCTGACTGGGACTCATACACTAGTCTATGCAATTTAGTCCCAAACTAGGTTTTCTATGCCAAAACTGGAATTAGACAGTGTTGGTTTTGAAACTCCAAAAACCCTAAAAATTGGTTATATTGTGACTCATATGCCCAAGATGGCATATTAGTCCCAGTGTGCTTTTTTTTAAGGTTGGGGTTTGATTATGCTCTCCAATTTCTTCTCTTTCTGCCACACTTTGTTTCGTTATCTAAAACCCTAATTTTGGACCTATAAATGACTTTTTGTGAAGATAGCAGCCTTGTAAATAAGGGGACAAATCTAACAAATTTCTCTAATCTTGTAACCTAATCTTCAAGCTCCAAAACCCCTAGATCTACAATCACACATGTAAAGAGAAGAAAAAAATGTTGATTTGTTAGTAAATGGTGCTTTTCCTTGGTCAAACCCCTTTGAGGTAATTAAACCAAATGCTAAGATAATGAAATAAGGACATGAAACATGAAACATAGGACATAAAACATGAAAAATGATACCTTGAATGATGTCTTGTAAATCAACAAACTAACATGAAGTGGCCATGAAGGATGTTGATCTATATAAGTGTAGAACAATGCTTGATCTTGGATCTTGAATGCAACATAACAACATTAGCTCACCAACATGCTTGATGCTTGATAATCTTGACATGATGATGGATATTGAATTTCTGCAATAAATGATGAGGAATATACCCTTGAATGCCTTATAAATGATCTTGAATGCTTTCTCGATGATATTGTAAAGTCTTGCAATGCTTAACTCTTGAGTGCTTGAATTGATATTATGAATTATTAGTCTTTATTAGGTGAAATAATGACTTAAGACCTTTTTTATATAGGTATTGCATCCAAATGACTGTTTATTAGATCCCAAAGGCCGACATTCAAGAAATTTCAATTTAAAGCCCTGGTTTCCTCCTCAAAACTCAAAAAAGGAGCCAAATGAGACTCATATGCCACCTATGGAATATAGGTCCCACTTGGTGGGACTCATATGCCCAAGGTGGTGTATGGATCCCATAGGGCCTTTTTAGAGAGAGAAAATGTCAAGGAGTGAAGAAACTAAGTTTGTTTGATGTCTATATCAAGATTTTGCTTGAAATATGCCTCTAGATACACAATATAGGGTATTAGGGGCCTATTAATGATGATATTAAGGTCATAAATGCAAGACGACCCAAAATAAAATGTGAAAGTGTAAATAAATACACTTTACAACACTAAATTAAGGAAAAATTGGGTCTATTTAGCTAAAAAGGCCCCCAAATCCAATGTGAAAGTGTTCAACACATTATGACACTAGATTAGGTCCATTTAATTTACAAGTGCATCCTAAATTTAATGTGAAGGTGTGAATAAGTACACTTCACAACACTAAATTAAGGAAAATTTAGGTTTATTTAGCTTTAAAAGGCCCCAAAACCTAATGTGGATGTGTAAAACACACCACAACACTAGATCACAGTGATATCAAGTCCAATTTATCATTAATTATTCCTAGATTAAGTGTGAAAATGTGGATGATATTTTTTGATGCTACACATGGGATGGGTTCATTTGAATTATTTCATATGTATTTCCAATGTTTTGTACTTTTTGAGAATTTTAAACATCTTTTGAATGAACTTTCTTATTTTTGAATGCATTAAGATAAAGTGACACTCATGTATATTCTTATGGGGATTTTGCACATCACATTGTGCCGCATTTTGTACTCACATTATTTTATTAAGTGTCATGGTGGGTTGTGTAGTGCCTTTTTCTTCACACATGACAATAATGAATCCCAATAATTCTTGCCTCGTGCACATTTTCCTTGGATTATTCACCATTTTTCAGTTGTAGGTATTTTCTTGTGCACTTTCAAATGGTGTTTCTTCCCCTTCATGCACTACATGATGACACATAGTTTTAATGGACCTTTCATTCCTTTCCCTTGTTAGCATTATGGAGGTATCATATTGTTCATGGTAATGCTTCCTTGGTTTCTCTTTAAAGTGAGTTATGTATCTAATATTTTTTTCCTATGTACTAGTTAGATACAATGGATAGTTACCCATTCATTTCAATGAGATGAAGCACTTACCATATAGACACTCTTGAATTCTTTTTTTGTGGAGGTGACTTTCCATTCTTATTTGATCAAAATTCTTCAAACTATTGGAAATTTTGTATCTTTAGCTTGTTGTTTACTCTTGTGATGGTTGAGTAGTGTCATTGGTGTCACTCATGTAGATTCATGTGCCATTTGTATATTTGATTTTTAGGTTTTTTTCCTTTTTTTTTCTATCTAGTCATTGTTTGAGTAGTGCTTTTAGAGGCAACCATGAAAATTGTTGTCTTCTTGATCCTACTTTCAAAAGAGGTTCTTTATTTTCAACACTATAACAATCATCTTTTGAAAAGTGTTATAACTTCTTCATATGTCAGTGGTTTTCTTCAAGTTCATATTCTTTTCTAGGACATTATTTTTTAACCTTCATAGTCCTTCATCTTGTATTTCTCTCTTTTCGAAAGGATTTTCCTCCTTTTCTCCATTTGTGAGAGATTTTTTTGTACATAGGTACCTCATCAGGCCTTGTTGTCAGGACCCATCTTTTACATATTTGCATTGGATTGTTCCTACCTAATTTTCACTTAATGTGGGGGGAGTGTTCATGTGAATAAGGTGTTCTACCTAACTAGTTCACCTAGTAGGTCTTATTCACATGTTAATTTTACATAGGTTCTAGGAATTTTTCTAGAAGTCTTAGTCATCATAATATCTTATCTTATCTTATGTTATTTAATTCTTATGTCTTAAGTAATTCAATATTTTTTGTCTCATGTCATAGGATTAAGAAACTTGTCATGATCTTGTCTAATCCTATCTATCACCTTTCCTATATAAAAAAGCTCCTCTTATACATTGTAGTCATACAATTTTGTACACTTTGTGACAATATCAAGCAAGTTATTAGATCTTGTAATAATCTCTTGTGGAAGGTGAGTTATTTGGTTTCGTGAGTGATTTTGGGTTATTGAAATTCACTATCAATTTCTACAAAAGTGACTTTGAACATACATTTTCTCAATGTGGCTTGTAATTACTTCTTTTCTTGTGTTGTATACATCTTTCTGATATATTTTTAATTTAGTATATTTTTATTATGGACTAATGTTTTTGTGTTCCTTATTCATCATTTCATCCATTATATTTTACACTTTAAAAAATGCCTTTCTATTGTGTCATATTTGTGTGAATCTCTTATTTTAATAGGTTTATATTCTCATTTCGCCTACTATATTATGTCTTGTGTTTTTCCTCTATATCATGTTTCCCTAGTTGGGGGAGTCTTCCTTATGTTACTTTTCTTATTTTACCCAAGTAGTAATGTTATAGCCACATGCTTATATTATGCTTCACACTATTCTAAATGTCTACATCTTATGGTGATTGTGCTTGATTATATTCTTACTTTGTTCCTTTCTTATGATTATATTACATATTCACTTATTCTTACTATGATTGCATCTTACCATCTAATTCTTACATGTGTGCATGATTAATGTATTTACATATTAAGATCAGATATTTATGAGGATTAACTTTATTTAAGCTTATCATCATGTAATTTTACATTTATATGCTTACACATGTTTCTTATCTAGTATTCATGGATTTTAATTTTTTAATTTTCTCTCATTTAGGAGAACTTTGGGGGTGCCTTGCTTCATCAAGACTTCATATATTCTTTCATGATCACATATTACTATGTTGTTACATCTTTACCACATGATGATATCTTTAAATTCTTACATGCTTATGAACCTTTAAAAGATCATAATTTTTTCTTGAACCTTTAAAAGATCATAACTTTTTCTTGTGTTCTTGCATCCCTTGTATGCAAATTGTTTATTTGATAAGTATGGTTGTAAAGAATAGCTCATGATCCTTTCCATTCCAAATATAATCGTATTTTTATTTTAGCACCAAATGGAGATCATATTTCCATTCCAAGAAAAGTCACCTTTTCTTTTTACTTTTACCTTTTTTATAGCAAATTTTATTAGTTGTGTTTATGCATTTTTTAAATGTTTGACAAATGCTAATCACTAAATTTGTTCTTTTATTTATAGAGGTTTTGAGATGGCATGTTTATTACATGAGAAAGTGTGCATAATCATCATCCTTATTTGTGTCATTTATATGAATATGTTTAAATGTTTATCTTCATATAGACTACATGTTTTACTTTGACTTGTATATTCATAGTAGTTAGTGTGTAATTTAAAGTGGGGGCACAATATAATGGTGAAAATGCATACTTTATATATTTCTCTTTGTTTTTGACCCATTTGAAGCCATTTGTCTCTACTATAATGACTAGTATATAAAACAAGTTAGTTTGCATGAAAGTTGAAAAATCACTAATCATAACTTGATTCCATCTTCACACATCATTAGAGCCTACCTTGATGTTTATTTTATCCATTCATTATCTTAAGAAAACTTTGTAGGAAAGAATATTATCCCTTTGCAACAATCTATTATGAGCTTATAAAAGTGCAAAATATTTGAAATTGTATATTAGATTGTTGTATGAAAAAACAAAATTTAATTTATGTCAAAAGATTAAGATAATATCCATAATCTCTCATTTCTATTTTTGTGATCACTCAAGGGGTGTCATAGAGCATAATCATTACATCATTAGCTTCCATCAATATCTTACCATTGCTACATGTTTACTTTCTATCTTCAATCACTTTCAGCAAACCATGGAATTGATATGAAAATTTTAATCTGAATTAGAATAATCCTAAGCAATGTTGATTGATTCTGCCTATTTGTGGAAGTTGTAGATAGCAAAGTGAGTAGAATCCAAATATATGTTTTGGTTGAGATCAAATTGCACTTGCAAAATTTAAAACTAAAATCAAACTTCAATTTTGTAGGTATGAAACCAAAATATAAAATTTGCCAGTTTACTAATTTAACAAGATATAAAATTTACCAATATAGAGACATTTACCTAATCATTTCAAAAACATCGATAACTTGACAAACTATTTAATGAGATCTAACACAATTTTTTTTTGAGAAATTACATGATCAAAACAAATCTAATACTTTGTGATCATTATTGTGCCAAGCTTTACACATAGGAAAACAAAAGACACCCGCCAATTACAGAACTTTCTCAAATTTGGAGTTTATTTGTTGTTTGGATTGCCAGTTCGATTTAATTGTTTCTTTTATTTCCATTTTGGCTTTTATTCTTCCTTGTTAGTGGAATTGAATATATTTAAAATTCTTATAGTGCAAGATAAAGATGGTGTTGATCAGACTTGCTAGTGGGACACTTCTCCATATTTTTATCAAATATTCAACATTAATATTATGAGCAGGCATAGGGAAAATTCATCTTCAGCAATTAACTCATGGAAAATTTATCATCAACAATTCACAGTGGGAAAATTCACTGCCATGACAAATTCATCACAAGTAGAATTGCTGGTGGTGAATTCTACTTGTGGTGAATTTGTCATGGTGGTGAATTTTCCCATAGTGAATTGTTGGCGGTGAATTTTTGTCAGTGAATTGCTGGCAGTGAATTTTCCTAGAAAAAACTTCAATAATATCTTTAAATTTCAAAATGAAACAATCTTATCTTTAAATCTTAAAATGAAACAACCAAGTAGCATATATAAAAGTACGGAAAAGTTCATTACAGAGCTAGGAAGACTAGTCAAATACTGACCATTTAATTTAATGCTATTTTACATGAGCTTACAAGAGACACACATACACATATTGAGCTAGATTTAAGTTGTGTTGCACTGGTAAAGATGAGGCTCTTAGCAGTACAAATATTAATAACTACATACAAATATTACTCTATATTATGAATGGTTAATTTTTTTATGCAATAGAAAAGAAAATCTTTATGCTGAAGTTTTGCTATAATTTTTTTTTCCAGCTAAAACAATACATATCATATATTTTAATTTTTTTGTTTACTTTGCATTCCATATAGATTACTTATCCATATTTATTGAAACTTTTCTCTGTAAAGATATAAGGCAAGCCATATTTTTATATTTCAAAATTACACAACCATAGCTGAATACTTAAGAGAGAGTCACTCTTTGGCTCACTATTACAAAGGAGACACACATATTCTTTTCTTTTTCGAATTAACTGGGAGGAGGCTACGATTGGGGAGCAAGACTGTGCCTGGAATCTGAGCCAGCATTGAGAAAGTCTCAAAGCTTTACTGTCCACAGGGATGAGACACACATATTCTTATCGATATGAGATAAACACATATACTTATTGAGCAAGTGGAGCTGTGCCATTTAGAAAGAGGGGGATCTTGACCGTTTAGCAGTATAAAGTAGGATTGGAGATAAGGTATTCCTCCACCATCTTGAACAAACCAGTGCTGTTGGCCTTGATCTCCTCAAGTTTGGCTTCATCCTGGGGAACACCAGGGAGCGTGTCATAGTTGCAGGTAGAGGTTGCAATGGATCCACCCCCTGCTTTAGGGGTGAATTTAATCTTATAGCTTACTGAGGCCACTTTTGTCCCCAACCCCCCTCCTTCCACATGACTGAAACCATAAGCCAGGTTGGCCTCATCAACTAAGTCCACTTTCTCTTTCACAAAGCTAAAATCCTTGTTGGCTGCAATAACAATTTCATATAATATTAATATTAGTAATATCTCTGTGTTACTATCTAACCCTCTTTCGATCCATAGCTCTATTCAAGAAAGTTTATCTAATAAAAAACAATATCTTCAAGTGCTATTATGAACTGTACAACTTAAACATAGCAGAAATTTACGATAATTGATAAATAGTAATTGTACGCCTTAAAAATCTTATTGATGGGACCTAATTTTCTTTTTTCTATTACAGAAAAGAAATATCTAAGATTGAAAGTAAACAGCCGACACATTATATTTATAACTAAAATCTTACCTTCAGTGAAGTTGACTTGTCGAATGGTGCCAACTCCTCCATCTCCTTGAAGAACTGTGATGCCTGATATGAGCCCTGGGGCTTGCTTTGGCAATATGTTGTGGGGGTCCTTCACAGTTGCATTCCACAGCCTTTTTGCCTCCACTGGAGACTCTATTTCAATACTGAAGCTTCCTGCCACCATCTTCTCTTATCTCAAGATTCCTACAACTACTCTTGTTAGAAATGCTTGCCTTCTTTTGGAGTGGATTGGGGTGTGGTGTATGAGGGAATGCATGGTATTTATACAGTGAATAACAGGAGCTATTCATCTTCTACTAACCCTTCGTATGAAGGCTGATCTTTTAGTCAAGGCAACTCGAAACGATGAATTCAACCTCTTTGAGTCGTTAATTTAATGTTGACTGACTTTAGATTAAAGTAATTAGACTTTTCTAATTGAAAGAAGACAGAGAAAACAAAAGATCTAGGATTCATGCTTTCTTATTCCATTGATCGGATGCTTATCCTCTACTGGGAAAGTCGTGAGGGAGGTCACGTGTTTTGAATGTTTTCGAAGCTTCCTGGACCCACTCTCATTAAAATCCATTTTCATTATTTATCTCTTGTCAAACTATTTTAGAAGCTTCTTGGGCCCACTCTCATTAAAATCCATATTATCATGTATATGGACAAGGAAATAGATATTTGTATCTAGGACTTTTATCTTAAGGTGTATGTAGGTAAGAAAAATGAATATTTGTATTGATTCCACTATTTGTTTATTTTTATTAAGAAAATGTATATAGCAGTTATAAAATTATGAAGAAAAACTGTATCAAAAGAGGAACCATTACAACACTTCTAGTTGTACTAACAGCATTATATATCCTTCAAATAGTTCGAACATTATCTATTTGGTAGGATGTAATTTGAATTTTTTGACACCCAATTCAGTAGGTAATAGTTCTAGATTTTAGAAATGTCAGCTTTGGAACGTAAATTTCAAAGTGGGGTTAAAGATTGTATCAATGATTCTATTAAAGGTGAGTGGATACTTAGAACTTGGATTAAATATATTAAACAAAGTTATGTAGGGGGTTTGAATGATAAATTAACTTTTGGGTTGGTGAAGGTTGTTTCCAAATATTATTTATTTCCACACTTAAAAGTCAATTTTGTAAAATTGTTATTGATGTTCGAGAATGATGTCTAAGAAGAGTACTTGGGAAGTGTCAAAATAGTCTAATCATATATCCAAGAAAACCTATCCTCTTCTTTTACTAGTTCATTGTGCTTTATATTATTCATCTCATCAAATATTTACTTTATTGATTAATTTAATTATTAAATATATATTATTAAAAAATAATTTAGATTTATAAATAATTAATTCTTTACATTTTAAATAAAAAATGCATTCATAAAGTAAAGTAGCATTGAATTTATAAAGACATCTATATCATTGATATAGGTGATAAAAACATCAAATGATTTAAAAATATATAAATCAAAATCTTCAACATTTAAAATTAAATTTTTAATGTAATTATTATTATTATATATATTTTATGTGAGTTTATTGTAGAATTTTATTTTTAGTTTAAGTTATTTTTGTATTTGACTAATATTGTTAGTCGATAGGCTATTTATGTGGGGGAATCCCACCGACATTTCCAGCAGTTTGACGCCGCCGGGGAGATCCCGGTGGGGTTCCCCCCACGTAATAGCACATCGGCTACATTACCTGTATGATCAATACCTTCTTTCCACTGGTTCCACCTCGGACCACCTCAATCCAGCTCCCTGTCATCGGCCTCCCATCATTCTCTGGCATTGTCGTCCAATCTACAGGCCCAAATAGAGATTCTTCATTAGAGACTCGTACATCGGTCTTCTCGTCCCATCTCCAATCGACCGATTTATTGTTCAGAGAGCTTTTATCAGGCGGCGTCCGTCCACAAGCTTGTTTCTGCACTGCTGGCATACTTCTCTATCATCTGCCCTTTCCATTGGTCTCATCTAGATCACATGGCCGCAACGTATTCATCGGCATTGAATGGTTTGAATTGGCCTTAGCAGGTACTGCTCTAGAGAGGTGGAGGAATAGTTCACATTCTGGGGGAGCTGCCAAATCCACAGGAGAAACAAGCCACATGTGTTTATCTATTGCTTCAACAATCACAAACACAACAATAATAGTTTTAAATACTTTTCATAAAAAAGCATTATTATTTCCTTTCCTGTTTTATACGTCTTTAATGACTTTCAGGTAAGTGAAAATTTAGGAATTCAGGCGCAGTACTCCATTCTTATCTAGCATTTCCTTAATAAATATTAGTAAGAAAAAGTAATAAGGAAATATTGTCTCTTAAGCATCCTTCATTTTTTCTTTCGCTTTGCATGCTTCTCTATGGAGAATATCGACGTGTCCATTAATAATTTCGGGTCCACATACTTTCCATTTAAAAATGACAAATGTCAGTCAGTACGCTTCCACACACTCTTGACAAAACTCCTCTAAATATTGATCATTTTGCATAAACTGGTTAAGGTATATGTGTTTACAAAAAACCCATAAAAATTATTAAGCTAAGCCATAGCATCAGCAATGATCCAACAAATACAAAAAACGGAAAGAGACTGAGTTTTAAAGCTTATTTGATCCAGTCCAACAAATAACAAATCTAGGAAAGAGTGGGTTGTTATGGCTCATCAATGAGTAATTTGTATTTGATTAATTAAAACTAGTAATACTTACATAACTTGGTGAAAACAACATAAAAACACTTGAAACCAAAAGAGGGCTATAGTGACATCAGACTATAGATGAGTAGCCATGGAGGGCCATAACTCACAGTGAGAGTGTTCATGGGGCAGATCCTTCATTCAACGAGAATCAAAAATACCCACAATGGTTTTGGCAACTTTAGAAGGAGGCTTCTCGGACTGCTTTTGAACTAAAAGAGAAACCCAACCAATAGCACCAACAACAACGATTCCTGCAACAACCATGGACAAAGTACTGTACTTGTTCAGCTCAAGTCGTCCACGCTGGTGAAGGATGTTCTTTGGATGTTTCCCTAAGGGCCTTTTGACTGCTGAGCCCCAATCTTTTCCACATCCTTTGATTTCATGTTGTGTGTATCCACATTGCTTTTCCATCCATCCTTGTCTGTTGCCATTCTTGCTTCACCACCTCAAACCCTAGAAAACTAGAGAAAGCTTTCTCACATGAAAAAGGAAAAGAATAAGAATGGTGCTCTAGCCCTTCAACGATCCATATGCTCAAAAAATTGTTTGTAAGTGTGTGTGAAATAGAAATGTAGGGCAATGGGAGAGGAGGTTGGAGTATGATATAGCTCTCAGAGTGGCATGCAACGAGGTGCTCATGCATCAGTTTGGCAACATGAATCACCTTGCAAGATGCCACACACACTACTTAATTTCCATCTCTTTTGAGTTATCCAACAATTGGAAAAATCATGGCTAACGTTTAGTTGTTTAGTAGGATTGCCCATATTTGTTCCTCCCAAAAGTTGTTTAGCTGAATTAAATGGATATAAATAATAATAGGGTATTAATCAATAGTAGATAGGATTGATAGATTAGGTCATTGTTTTAAGAAATTAAATATAAGGGATAATGTTATATGGTTTTTTATTCAATGATGTAGAATTTTTATGAGGAATTTTAGATTTAGTAGTTATTCGTTTGAAAAATGTGATATTTTGGACAATTAGTGTATTTTAGATTTTTATTTTTTTATGAGATTAAGTCTTTTGAGTTTAGGTTAAGTTCATATTAATCATCAAATAATCATTTGAATCTAATGATAAATTTTGTTTTGTTGTTCATTTGAATGATCTTCATTTGATCTATTATTTTCTACCTCACCAAATGGCGTGTTAACAAAAAGGAGAGGCACGAAGCTAATATCATTTAAATGAATAAGGGAGAGAACTATATCTATTTTTTTAAATAATATTTTTTTGTTTGTCCATTAGAAGTGATGAAGCATTATCCATAAGAAATCAATAAAATAATTTTTCAACGCATAAATCTAATGCCATGTGGTGAGCACTGAAAATTATGATGTAAGCTACATACCAATCCCCTTATAATGACTTATTGATGTAATTCTCATGCTAAGTAAAATAATTCCTTAAGTAAAGGAAATGGGAATATATTCCCATTCCCTTTAGAAAGGGTTATATTATTTTAAAATAAGATTTTATACAAAGATGAAAATAAATTAGGTATTGCTAGAATCTCTTTATTACTTTTCTTTTATGGCTCCTTAATGATATATTTATTTGCATATAATATTCATTAGTTTTATAGTATAAATTTCTTAATTATTTATATTTGTATAAAGGATATTTATTATTTTTATCTATATAAAGAATAAACAATCAATTAATAAATATTAAATAGACATAAATAAACATGTATTTAATAATATATATTGATAATAATAAATAAATTTAAGAATATATATATAGTGTTAATCAATCTGAGATTAATTATTAAATACAAATATATCTATTATAGACATTAAAATGATCTCAATTTTTTTGCATTCTTACATTCAAAGTTAACTGACTTGAAATATTTACATAACTTTTCAATGTGCATACCATCTATATCTTATGGTGTTGTTACAAAATAATATAGTGTTAGCAATGTTTATACATTATTATTGAAAAAAAAATTGTGGTTGTGTTTATGCCCAAAGTGTAAATAGTTGGGTTTTTTCTACCAAAAAATATGTGTTCTAAAAGCCACAATTTTTTTCCCAGAATGCAGTAGGGAAAAATTTGGCAACCTATCATCGAAGGCCAAATGTTGAGGTGTGAATACATTTTAGTCTCCATTAGAAGTTTCTTGGAAATAATAAATGTATGAATCTTCGAAGAATATCATGAAAAATTAATAGTGTAAGAAAGCAGAGCTTTTTCAGAGTTTTAGAGGTTGTGGAATGGTCGATATTCATTATTATGGAGGTCATAAAGGAAAAAATTTCTAGTATTTGTTCTATTTATAAAATCCAAACAATAAACAAATGGAAAAATGAAAAACTAAAGTTGTATAGGAAGTGTTGTTTTTGGAATGAATTGGAGAGGAGGGAAAAGAAGTAGAGAGGGAAGGATAGAGAAAGAGAGAGAGGGGAGGGGAAAGTAGAGAGGGAAGGGGAGAGAGAGAGAGGGGGGGGGAGAAGTAGAGTGGGAAGGATAGAGAAAGAGAGAGAGAGAGGAGGGTAAAGGGACGAGGGGAGGTAGAGAGGGATAAGTGAGATAGAGATAGGGAGGGGGAGAGAGGTGGGATAGAAAGAAATAGGACATAGAGAGCTAGAGAGAGTAAGAGAGAGAGAGGGGGAGGGAGAGGTGGATAGGGATAGGGGAGATATAGAGAATTGGAGAGGGAAGGAGAGAGAGGTAGAGAGGAATAAGTGAGAGAGGGAGAGAAGTAGAGAGGGAAGGGGAGAGTGAGAGAGAAATACGTGAGATGGAGGGAAGGACAGGTAGAGAGGGATAAGTGATATAGAGGGAAATAGAGAGGGAAGGAGAGAGCAAGAGGGAGAGAGAAGGGGGGAGGGAGGGAGAGAGGGAGAGGTAGAGAGGGATAGGTGAGATAGATCACTGCTTTCTTCATGTCATCTAGTGCTTTTCACAGTCGCAAATAATGTGGGCTCAACCTATTGACATAAGTATTACACCTCATTGGGGTGCAAGTGCTAGTATTGTATATTTGTAATCATGAAAATTACATACTTACATTCTTTTCTTTTATGTTTCACATTTATAATAATTAAGTTGTTTTTAAATACATCAATTAGTGTGTAGAATGGTTTTGATTTCCAATAATTAAGTTATCATTAAATGGATTGATTAGTGTGTAAATTTATTTTTTATTTATTGTTTTGTTTTTGTATTGAAGTTGGAAAATACCCTTGTACATTCTTGATCTTGACATTATGCATCCACATCCATCTCATGTCTTAATTTTACTACTCACTAACTTGGTTTAGGGTCACAAATGAAGAAGTCATCTAGATTACTTCTATGCCTACATATTTAAACTACACATTTTTAAAATTCAAATACAAATTCAAAAGTTTTTCCTACTTTTTCACTAGTTGTTATGAGTCAAGTGTGAATTACATTGAATTGCATGCTAGGATGGTGTATTTAAAGACTAACTTTGATAAGAATGAATCATCAAGCACCTATGTTCATATAACATAATTAGAAAGAACACTTGTGGGTTAGATTAAACATAGATTACTTTAGCATCATATTATCCTAAGATAATTACATTCTTACTTGCTATCCTCAAACTTTCCATTTAAAGTTGTAAATTCAATTTGACATTAGGGGTTTTATTGAGGAGAACCTAACCGTAATGATTCAATAGATTCCTTAAAGGTGTTTATAAACATTGGTTGTACCTACCAATTCAAATATCAAATGGCAAGGCAAATTGGGTTGTAGAGTATGAAGATTTATATTATCATCTCTACAAATCATAGGTTCATATCTATACACAAGTCCAAGTCTACACACATGGAGACAAAGCTTGAACATGAGGTTTGAACCTAGAAAAAGTCTATAGTTACATTCATAGGTCACAGAAAAAGCACAAAATTATAGAATATTGATGTATTGATTCAGGAAACTTGAATAAAGACTTCTGCAAAAAAATATCTAGCTAAGTACCTATGCAACTGCATTTAAAATTTGTGAATTTCAAGTATCAGTCCCAAATCATTTAATCTAGGTTAATTGATTTATATTTGGTCACATTTATTTAATGATATAAATAATTTTATATTTAAATATATTTTACCTCTATATTTTAGGGAACTTGACATGAAGTGAATTACATCATATTCATGGGTGCAAACTTGACTTGAGTCGTTTCTTTGGGCATGGATTTGAACCTCACTTTTAAAGATGAAAATTTACATTCTCACCTTGTTGACCTTTTCACCAACCATTATGAACTTACTTATTGCACATTATGTTGGTTTATTATATTAATAAAAATTGTGTACTTATGCCATGCCCTTTTCCATTATGTTTTGTATCTATTGTGATTAGAGTTTCATAGATATAGTAATTTTGGATCATGAAATCCCATAACCTAATTCCCTCCATCATTAATGCTTAGATTTGTATTCTTGATTTGTAAGTGTATTATTCATCACCCTATCTTAAACCCATAGGCGTTGACTTGACCTAAGTGATTCTATGGGTGTAGATATAAACTCTACACTTTTAAAATTAAAAATTAAAAATTTTTCCTTGTTTCAAACATTTTATTAGTTGCTATGAGTTGAATTACTAGATTCCATGTTAATTTGTGTGTTTAGTTGTTATATTTAAGGATATTTATTCACTCAATTGAAAATAATCCAAGACATCTTAAGGAATTCTTATTGAGCATATCTAGGTTCTAATTGCTTAGAGAATACAAATGAATATAGTAGAATTTGTATTAGAGTGCATCATCTTAGGATCACTGCATGCTTTCTTGTTGTCCATCATTTCACTTGGAATCGTAAATCTAGTTCACTAGGAGTTTGACTATGGAGAACATGAATCTCATAATCCAAAAAAATCCATAAGTGTTTTTGAACATCATCTATCCTTACAAGTAAATACAAGCCTCTAAACCCTAATTCAATTTTTTTTCATAATTCATTCATCATTGATTATCCATCTCAACTCAAGCAAGCTATGGTTTTAGAATTATAAGTCATCAAGATAGTTTCCTAAGGCATTCAAGGGTAGATTCTTCATCCATTGTTGCAGCAATTCAAGATCTCAAGTCAAGCAAGCTAGGGTTTTAACATTATAAGTCATCAAGATAGTTTCCTAAGGCATTCAAGGGCAGATTCTTCATCCATTGTTGCAAAAATTCAAGATCTATCATCATGGAAAGTCTCTAATTGTATTATTTCATGCTTCATTATTTCATTTCATTGTTTTGGTTTAATTACCTAAAAGGGGTTTGACCAAGGCAAACCCCCATTCCCTAACAGTCAACATTTCTCTCTCTTTTCTTTGTGTGATTGCAGATCTGAGTACTTTGAAGGTTTGGAAATGATTGAAGAATAGGTTGCAAACTTGTTCAAGTCATCTCCCTACTTGCTAGGTCAAAATATCCACAAAATGTCACTTACAGTGCCATAAATCAAAGTTTTAGATCCAGACACTTGGAGGAGCAGAAAGAGCAGACTGAGTGCTTCAGTTTCCACTTTCGGGTTTTCAGAAAAGTCAAAGTGGACTCATACACCATTAGTGGAATATGAGTCCCATTGAACATGTTTTTTAGAGATTTCTATAGACTTGGATACCCATTTGGCTGAAACCCGCTCTAATGCAGTTTTCCAGATCTGGGACTAATTTACCCAGAATGGTGTATGAGTCCCAATAGGTCAAAATTTCAGAATTAGCAGCATTTCCAGTTTCCATTCCAGTCTTCAACATATTTATAGGTGCACACTTTCTATTTTAATTCCCTATTTTGTTTTACTTGCATCTTTATAGGTCTTTTTGCATACAACACTGTGTTTTCAAACATTTTGCAACCTTTAGGACAATCCCCTTGGATAGATTTCAATATCCTTTGCCTTGAAATATCAAGGATTTGTTCTAGAGTGAAGTGTTGATCTTTGTATCTCTCCTTTTAGGTGCAAAACCCTAGAGACCTGTAAGAGGTGATAAAAATATTCACTACTTTTTTACATTGTGCTATTTTTTTTAAAGCTTTCAATAATTAACTCACAATAGAAGAGAGCCAATTTTATTCTTTCATGATTATTAATATCACTATCACCATCTTCACTATGTCGACCTTCCCGGACCTATGAAAAAATCAAAGTGTAGCGTTTCAAAAGTATATGAAATTACATTGGACTTTATGATTCCTCTAGGTAATCATTTTATGAAATAACTAGGCCTACAAAGTGGGCATGTCATTTCCTTAGCTTAACCTTTATGTTATACATACATACATACATACATACATATACATCTAATATTTTTTCCTATGTACTGGGTAGATACAATAGATAGTTACCCATTCATTTCAAATGGATGGAGCACTTACCATATAGACGCTCTTGCATTCTTGTTTTGTGGAGGTGAATTTCCATTCTTATTTGATCAATATTCTTCAAACTATTGGAAAGTTTGTACTTTTAGCTTGTTGTTTACTCTTGTGATGGTTGAGTAGTGTCATTGGGGTCACTCATGTAGATTCATGTGCAATTTGTATATTTGATTGTTAGGTTTTTTTCCATTTTTTTCTATCTAGTCATTGTTTGAGTAGTGTCTTTGTTGGCAATCACAAAAAATTGTTGTCTTCTTGATCCTAATTTCAAAAGAGGTTCTTAATTTTCAACACTATAACAATCATCTTTTGACAAGTGTTTATAACTTCTTCATACTTCAGTGGTTTTCTTCATGTTCATATTCTTTTCTAGGACATTATTTTTTAACCTTCTTAGTCCTTCGTCTTGTATTTCTCTCTTTTCGAAAGGATTTTTCTCCTATTGTCTTTTCTCGTTTCCTCCATTTGTGAGATTGTTTTGTACATGGGTACCTCATCAGGCCTTGTTGTCAGGACCCATCTTTTACATATTTGCATTGGATTGTTCCTCCCTAATTTTCACTTGGGAGAGTGTTGGCGTGAATAAGGTGTTCTACCTAAATAGTTCACCTAGTAGGTCTTATTCACATATTAATTTTACTTACGTTCTAGGAATTTTTCTAGAAGTCTTAGTCATCATGATATCTTATCTTATCTTATGTTATTTACTTCTTATGTCTTATGTAATTCAATATTTTTTGTCTCATGTCATAGGATTAAACACTTGTCATGATCTTGTCTAATCCTATCTATCACCTTTCCTATATAAACAAAGCTCCTCCTATACATTGTAGTCATACAATTTTGTACACTTTGCAACAATATCAAGCAAGCTATTATCTTGTAATACTCTATAGTGGAAGGTTATTTGGTTTCGTGAGTGATTTTTGATTATTGGAGTTCACTATCAATTTCTAGACAAGTGACTTTGAACATTTATTTTCTCAACGTGGCTTGTAATTACTTCTTTTCTCGTGTTGTATACATCTTTCTTTTATATTTTATATTTAGTATTTTTAATTATGGCCTCATGTTTTTGTGTTCCTTATTCATCATTTCATCCATTATATTTTATATTTAAAAAAGGCCTTTCTATTGTGTCATATTTGTGTGAATCTCTTATTTTAATAGGTTTATATTCTCATTTCACCTTCCATATTATGTCTTGTTATGTTTTTCCTCTATATCATGTTTCCCTAGTTGGGGGACTCTTCCTTATGTTACTTGTCTTATTTTACCCAAGTGGTAATGTTATACCCACATCCTTATATTATGCTTCACACTATTCTAAATGTCTACATCTTATGGTGTTTGTGCTTGATTATATTCTTACTTTGTTCCTTTCTTATGATTATATTACATATTCACTTACTCTTACTATGATTGCATCTTATAATCTAATTCTTACATGTGTGCATGATTATCATATTTACATATTAAGATCACATATTTATGAGGATTAAACTTTATTTAAGCTTAACGTTATGTCATTTTACATTTATATGCTTACACATGTTTCTTATCTAGTATTCATGGATTTTAGAAAATTTATTTTCTCTCATTTAGGAGAACATTGTGGGGTGCCTTGCTTCCTCAAGATTTCATATATTCTTTCATGATCACATATTACTATGTTGTTACATCTTTATCACATGATGATATCTTTAAATTCTTACATGTTTATGGATCGTTGAAATATCATAATTTTTTCTTGTATTCTTGCATCTCTTGTATGCAAATTGTTTATTTGATAAGTATGGTTGTAAAGAATAGCTCATGATCCTTTCTATTCGAAATATAATTGTATTTGTCTTTTAGCACCAAATAGAGATCTTATTTCCATTCCAAGCAAAGTCACCTTTTCTTTTTTAGTTTTACCTTTTTTCATAATGGATTTTAGTAGTTGTGTTTATGCATTTTTTAAATGTTTGACAAACACTACTCACTGAATTAATTTTTTTATTTCTAGAGGTTTTGAGATGGCATGTTCATTGTGAGAAAGTGTGTGTAATCATCATCCTTATTTGTGTCATTTATATGAATATGTTTAAATATTTATCTTCATATAGGCTATATGTTTTACTTTGACATGTATATTCATTGTAATTCAGGTGAAATTTAAAGTGGGGGCACAATATAATGGTGAAAATGCATACTTTACATATTTCTCTTTGTTTTTGACCCATTTGGAGCCATTTGTCTCTACTGTAATGAATAGTATATAAAACAAGTTATTTTGCATGAAAGTTGAAAAATCACTAATCCTAACTTGATTCCATCTTCGCACATCATTAGGGCCTACCTTGATGTTTAATTTACCCATTCATTATCTTAAGACAAATTTGTAGGAAAGAATATTGTCCCTTTCCAACAAACTATTATGAGCTTATAAAAGTGCAAAATATTTCAAATTGTAGATTAGATTGTTGTATGAAAGAACAAAATTTAATTTATGTCAAAAGATTAAGATAATATCCATAATCTCTCATTTCTATTTTTGTGATCACTCAAGGGGTGTCATAGAGCATAATCATTACATCATTAGCTTACATCAACATCTTACCATTGCTACATGTTTACTTTCTATCTTCAATGACTTTCAGCAAACCATTGAATTGATATGAAAGTTTTAATCAGATTAGAATAATTCTAAGCAATGTTAATTGATTCTACCTATTTGTGGAAGTTGTAGATACCAAGGTGAGTATGATGCAGGAGCATCTAGTGGTGTGAGGGCAATCTTGCATCACCCAAAAGATGATTTCCATTTTTGTTCCTGTTGTTTTCTTTTTGTAGATGTTTTTGTATTTCTGGATACCCTTTTCGTCAAATAAGAGTTTCCAACTTTCAGACAGTTTTTTGCTTTTTCGCTCAACTGCTATTTTTAGCAGGTTTGAATTTGAAGTCATGGGAAGACAGAAATTTATGGGAAGGTTTAGGATGGAAAAATACACAGTCTGGTGAAAGAATTAGGTCAAGATCATTCACGACTTGAAAGTTATTCAAGTTCCAATTTCTGCTTTTTGCCCTGAAAAACCTTCCGAGCTCAGTTTGAGGCACCAAACGATCCCGGATGGGCCTGAAAATTTGCGGAAATGCCAAAGTAGTTTGCCAAAGGTCTACTTTTCAAAAAAACATATTTTCGAGAGCTTTCCGAAAAGGTATTATCATTGAAGATCCGACGGTCGGATTAAAAGTTATGGCTGCCGGAAGTTGGTGCATATTTTAGAAATGTGCTAATTTTCAATTGTGAATTTAAACTTGAATTTCAAATTGTAATTTTGGAGCCAAACCGTCAAAAATCTTATCTCGAAGGTTGTTTTTGGTTCCAAACCGAAATGGGTCTATTTAGGGGTTTGTTTCTGATTTTTGGGTAACTTTTTGGGGAAAGAAGTTCGCATGCTGTGAAAGGGGATCTGGATAATTTTCTGTAAGTTGGTAATTTGCATGTAATACAGAGCTTGGGGATTTGAGATCCTCTGCATGTAAGAAGTTCAATATTTATGAATAAAATATTATTCTCTGTTTTGTGAGTGTATTTCTGTGTCTCGGGTTTGCTCCCTCGTCAGAGTAGAATCCAAATTTCTGTTTTGGTTGAGATCAAATTGCACTTGCAAAATTTAAATCTAAAATCAAACTTCAATTTGATAGGTATGAAACTAAAATATAAAATTTTACAGTTTACTAATTTAACAAGATAGGAAATTTACCAATATAGAGACATTTACCTAATCATTTTGAAAGCATTGATAACTTGACAAACCATTTAATGAGATCTAACACAACTTTTGTTTGAGAAATTACATGATCAAAACAAATCTAAACTTTTGTTTGAGAAATTACATGATCAAAACAAATCTAATACTTTGTGATCATTATTGTGAAGCTTTACAATATGCCAAGCTTTACAAATACGAAAACAAAAGACACCCGCCAATTACAGAACTTTCTCAAATCTGGAGTTTATTTGTTGTTTGGATTGCCAGTTCTATTTAATTGTTTCTTTTATTTCCTTTCTTGGCTTTTATTCTTCCTTGTTAGTGGAATTGAATATATTTAAATTTCTTACAGTGAGAGATAATAATGTTAATCAGATTGGTTGGTGGCACACTTCTCTATATTTTTATCAAATGTTCAACATTAATATTATGAGCAGGTATACGGAAAATTCATCATCAGCAATTCACTCACGGAAATTTAGCACCAACATTTCACGCAAATTCATGTCATGAAAAATTTACCACAAGTAAAATTCAATAAATCACATTAATATTAACAAATGTTAATGCAGTTAATTTTCCTAGCGATAAATTGTTGGTGGTGAATTTTACTTAATGTGAATTTGTCATGGCTGTGAATTTTCAATGAATTGCTGGCAGTGAATTTTCCTAAAGCCCTATGAACAACATGATGAATTTACTGGTAAGTTAGAATTCACAAATATTTGATGCTTAGTTTGCAGCCTATTAGTTAAGTAGAATATCATGAAATCCGGAAAAACTTCAATAATATATTTAAATTTCTAAATGAAACAATTTTATCTTTAAATCTCAAAATGAAACCACCAAGTAGCATATAAAAGTAAGGAAAGTTCATTGCAGAGCTAGGCAGACCAGTCAAGTACTGACCATTTATTTTAATGCTATTTTACATGAGCTTACAAGAGACACACATACACATATTGAGCTAGATTTGAGTTGTTGTGCAGGCACTGCTAAAGATGAGGCTCTTAGCAGTACAAATATTAATAACTACATACAAATATTAGTACTATATTATGAATGGTTAATTTTTTTATGCAATAGAAAAGAAAATCTTTATGCTGAAGTTTTGCTATAATTTATTTTTCCAGCTAAAACACTAGTATATCATATATTTTACTTTTTTTGGTTTACTTTGCATTCTATATAGATTACTTATCCATATTTACTGAAACTTTTTCTGTAAAGATATAAGCAAAGCTATATTTTTATTTTTCAAAATTACACAACCATAGCTAAATACTTAAGAGACAGTCACTCTTTGGCTCATTATTACAAAGGAGACACACATATTCTTTTCTTTTTCGAATTAACTGGGAAGAGGCTACTATTGGGGAGCCAGACTGTGCCTGGAATCTGAGCCAGCATTGAGAAAGTCTCAAAACTTTACTGTTGGACCCAGTCCACACGCATGAGACACACATATTCTTATCGGTATGAGATAAACACATATACTTATTGAGCAAGTGGAGCTCTGCCATTTAGAAAGAGGGGGGGATCTTGATGGTTTAGCAGTATAAAGTAGGATTGGAGATAAGGTATTCCTCCACCATCTTGAACAAACCAGTGCTGTTAGCCTTGATTTCCTCAAGTTTGGCTTCATCACGGGGAACACCAGGGAGGGTGTCATAGTTGCAGGTAGAGGTTGCAATGGATCCACCACCTGCTTTAGGGGTGAATTTAATCTTATAGCTTACTGAGGCCACTTTTGTCCCCAACCCTCCTCCTTCCACATGACTGAAACCTAGGTTGGCCTCATCAACTAAGTCCACCTTCTCTTTCACAAAGCTAAAATCCTTGTTAGCTGCAATAACAGTTTTTTATAATATTAATAACAATATCTCTGTGTTACTATCTAAAGAGGTTTAGATTCATAGCTCTATTCAAGAACATTTATCTAATAAAAAACAATATCTTCAAGTGTTATTATGAGCCGTATAACTTAAACATTGCGGAAATTTACGATATTTGATAAATAGTAATTGTACATCTTTAAAATCTTACTGATGGGACCTAGTTTTTTTTTTTATTACAGAAAAGAAATATCTAAGATTGAAAGTAAACAGCGGACACATTATATTTATAACCAAAATCTTACCTTCAGTGAAGTTGACTTGTCGAATGGTGCCAACTCCTCCATCTCCTTGAAGAACTGTGATGCCTGATATGAGCCCTGGGGCTTGCTTTGGCAATACATGGTGGGATCCCTTCACAGTTGCATTCCACAGCCTTTTTGCCTCCACTGGAGACTCTATTTCAATACTGAAGCTTCCTGCCACCATCTTCTCTTATCTCAAGATTCCTACAACTACTCTTGTTAGAAATGCTTGCCTTCTTTTGGAGTGAATTGGGGTGTGGTGAATGACGGAATGCATGGTATTTATAGAGTGAATAACAGGAGCTACTCATCTTCTACTACCCTTTCGTATGAACGATGATCTTTTAGTCAAGGCAACTCGAAACGATGAATTCAACCTCTCTGAGTCGTTAATTTAATGTTGACTGACTTTAGAATAAAGTAATTAGACTTTTCTAATTGAAGGAAGACAGAGAAAACAAAAGATCTATTCATGCTTTCTTATTCCATTGATCGGGGATGCTTATCCTCTACTGGGAAAGTCATGAGGGAGATCACATGTTTTGAATGGTTTCGAAGCTTCCTGGACCCACTCTCATTAAAATCCATTTTGATTATTTATCTCTTGTCAAACTATTTTAGAAGCTTCTTGGGCTCACTCTCATTGAAATCCATATTATGATGTATATGGACAAGGAAATGAATATTTGTATCTAAGACTTTTATGTAGGTAGGAAAATGAATATTTGTATTGACTGACTATTTGTTTTTTTTGTATTGAGAAAATGCATATACAAAGAATAAAGAGCAGTTATAAAACTGTGAAGAAAAACTGTATTAAAAGGAACCGTTACAACATTTCTAGTTGTACTAACAGCATTATATATCCTCCAAATAGTTCAAACATTAACTATTTGGTATGATGGAATTTGAATTTTTTGACACCCAAATCAGTAGGTAATAGTTCTAGATTTTAGAAATGTAAGCTTTGGAATGTAAATTTCCAAGTAGGATTAAAGATTGTATTAGTGATTCTATTAAAGGCGAGTGGATAGTTGGAACTTGGATTAAAAATATTAAACAAAGTTATGTAGGGGGTTTGAATGATAGATTAACTTTTGGGTTGGTGAAGGTTGTTTCCAAATATTATTTATTTCCACACTTAAAAGTCAATTTTGTAAAATTGTTATTCATGTTCAAGAATGATGTCTAAGAAGAGTAGTTGGGAAGTGCCAAAATAGTCTAATCATATATCCAAGAAAACCTATCCTCTTCTTTTACTAGTTCATTGTGCTTTATATTATTCATCTCATCAAATATTTGCTTTATTGATTAATTTAATTATTAAATATATATTATTAAAAAATAATTTAAATTTATAAATAATTAATTCTTTACATTTTAAATAAAAAATGCATTCATAAAGTAAAGTACCATTGAATTTATAAAGACATCTATATAATTGATATAAGTGATAAAAATATCTTCGATGATTTTAAAATATATAAATCAAAATCTTCAAAATTTAAAATTAAATTATTAATGTAATTATTATTATTATAGATATTTTATGTGAGTTTATTGTAGAATTTTATTTTTAGTTTAAAGTTATTTTTGTATTTGACTATTATTGTATTGTATATTTGTAATCATGAAAATTACATACTTATATTATTTTCTTTTATGTTTCACGTTTATAATAATTAAGTTGTTTTTAAATACATCAATTAGTGTGTAGAATGGTTTTTATTTCCAATAATTAAGTTATCATTAAATGGATTGATTTGTGTGTAAATTTATTTATTGTTTTGTTTTTGTATTGTAGTTGGCAAATACTCTTGTACACTCTTGATCTTGACATTATGCATCCACATCCATCTCATACCACTCACTAACTTGGTTTAGGGTCAAAAATGAAGAAGTGGTCTAGATCATTTTTATGCCTACATATTTAAACTACACAATTTTAAAATTCAAATACAAATTCAAAAGTTTTTCCTACTTTTTCACTAGTTGTTATGAGTCAAGTGTGAATTACATTGAATTGCATGTTAGGATGGTGTATTTAAAGACTGACTTTGATTAGAATGAATCATCAAGCGCCTATGTTCATATAACATAATTAGAAAGAAAACTTGTGGGTTAGATTAAATATAGATTACTTTAGCATCATATCATCCTAAGATAATTACATTCTTACTTGCTATCCTCAAACTTTCCATTTAGAGTTGTAAATTCAATCTAACATTGGGGGTTTTATTGAGGAGAACCTAACCCTAATGATTCAATAGATTCCTTAAAGGTGTTTATAAACATTGGTTGTACCTACCAAATTCAAATATCAAATGGCAAGGCAAAATGGGTTGTAGAGTATGAAGATTTATATTATCATCTCTACAAATCATAGGTTCATATCTATACACAAGTCCAAGTTTGCACACATGGAGACAAAGCTTGAACATGAGGTTTGAACCTAGAAACAGTGTATAGTTAGATTCATAGGTCAAGGACAAAGCACAAAATTATAGAATATTGATGTATTGATTTAGGAAACTTGAATAAAGACTTCTGCAAAAAAAAAATCTAGCTAAGTACCTATGCAATTGATTTATTTAATTTCTTGTGCGTTTAAAATTTGTGAATTTCAAGTATCATTCCCAAATCATTTAATCTAGGTTAATTGATTTCTATTTGGTCACATTTATTTAATGATATAAATAATTTTATATTTAAATATATTTTACCTCTATATTTTAGTGAACTCGACATGAAGTGAATTACATCATATTCATGGGTGCAAACTTGACTTGAGTCGCTTCTTTGGGCATGGATTAGAACCTTTGACTTTTAAAGTTGAAAATTTACATTCTCACCTTGTTGACCTTTTCACTAACCGTTATGAACTTACTTATTGCACGTTATGCTGGTTTATTGTATTAATAAAAATTGCATACTCATGCCATGCCCTTTTCCATTATGTTTTGTATCTATTGTGATTAGAGTTTCATAGATATAGTAATTTTGGATCATGAAATCCCATAACCTAATTCCCTCCATCATTAATGCTTAGATTTGTATTCTTGATTTGTAAGTGTATTATTCATCACCCTATCTTAAACCCATAGGTGTTGACTTGACCTAAGTGATTTATATGGGTGTAGATATAAACTCTACACTTTTAAAATTAAAAATTTAAACTTTTTCCTTGTTTCAAACTTTTTATTAGTTGTTATGAGTTGAATTACTAGATTCTATGTTAATTTGTGTGTTTAGTTGTTATATTTAAGGAGATTTATTCAATCAATTGAAAATAATCCAAGACATCTTAAGGAATTCTTATTGAGCATATCTAGGTTCTAATTGCTTAGAGAATAAAAATGAATATAGTAACATTTGTATTAGAGTGCATCATCTTAGGATCACTGCATGCTTTCTTCTTGTCCATCATTTCAGTTGGAATCATAAATCTAGTTCACTAGGGGTTTGACTATGGAGAACATGAATCTCATAATCCAAAAAAATCCAAAGGTGTTTTTGAACATCATCTATCCTTACAAGTAAATACAAGAGATTTGACAAGAGAAAATTACATCAATACATCTTTTATTAATTTAGATCTATATATAATAGTTTAGTTCTACACTAAATATTAGATCCATACACATAGAGTTACCAAGAGTGTTTCAATCAGAACAAAAATGCAGATTGTTGGGTCAAGTTGAGAAAGCTATCTAAATGCCGATTCAGTCGTCGGTTGATTGTTTATTGAGAAAATTCCCAATTTTCTTGCTGAACTGAATACAAAATATCACCCAATAGTTTGTTATTCAATTGATTTCAAAGCTTCCGAACCCCACTTTGTGGAATTTCATGTTATGATGCAAGTTTTTAATTGTTAATCTTGTCTTTTATGGCTGCATGTCATCGTTCTATGGTATTTTCTATTATTTACCATATTTTCTAGTCACACTGTATTATTAAGTGTTATGTGGGGTTGTGTAGTATCTTTTTTTCATCACACCTTTTTCAATTACACACCCTTTTTCAATTATAGGTATTTTCTTGTGCACTTTCAAATGGTGTTTTTTCTCCTTCTTGCACTACATGATGACACATAGTTTCAGTGGACCTGTCATACCTCTCCCCTGTCAACATTATGGGGTGAATCATATAGTTTGTGCTATTGTTTCCTTAGTTTCCCTTTAAAGTGAGCTATGTTTTTAGTACTTATTTTGATGTACTAGGTAGATACAATGGATACTTACCCATGTATTTAAGTAAGATGGAGCACTTACCATATAGACACTCTTGCATTCTTATTTTGTGGAGGTGATCTTCCATTCTTAGTTGATCAATATTCTTCAAACTATTGGCACTTGTATTTTCAACTTGCAGTTTACTCTTGCAATGGTTGAGTAGTTTCATTGGGGTCACTCATGTAGATTCATGTGCCATTTGTATCTTTGACTGTCATATTTTTTCCTTTTTTTTTCTATCTAGTCATTGTTTGAGTAGTGTCTTTGGGGGCACTCATGCAAATTGTTGTCTTCTTGATCCTAATTATCATCATGATTTCAAAAGAGGTTCTTCATTTTCAGCACTATAGTAGCCATCATTTGACAATTTTTGTAGCTTCTTCATGCTTCAGTAGTGTTCTTCATGTTATTATTCTTTTTTGAGACATTGTTTTGGAGGATTCTTACTCATTCATCTTGTAGTTATCTCTTTTGGAAAGGATTTTTTGCCCACTACATTTTTCTCATTTTCTCCATTTGTGAGAGATTTTTTGTACATGGGTACCTCATCAAGCCTTGTTGTCACAACCTATATTTTACATATTCACATTGGATAGTTCACCTAGTAGGTCCTATTCACATGTTAATTTTACAAAGGTTGTCAAAAAAATTCTTGAAATCTTAGTCGTCATGAGATCTTATCTTATCTTATGTCATTTAATTCTTATGACTTAGGTCATTCAATATTTTTGTCTCATGTCATAAGGTTAAGGCACTTGTCATTATCTTTTCTAATCCTTATCTCTCCCCTTTCCTATATAAGCAAATCTCCTCTTGTACATTGTAGTCATAGGGTTTTGTACACTTTGCATCAATATCAAGCAAGCAATTACCTTCACACTCTCTTTTGGAAGGTTATTTGGTTTTATGAGTGATTTTAGGTTATTAGAGTTCACTATCAACTCCTAAATAAGTGATTTTGAACATATATTTGCTCAATGTTTCTTGTAATTACTTCTTTTCTTGTGTTGTATGCATCTCTCCCTTATGTTTTTTATTTAGTATTTTTTATTATGTCATGTTTTTATGTTCCTTATTCATCATGTCATCCATTATATTTTATATATATTTTTTAAAATGGCCTTTCTATTGTGTCATGTTTGTGTGAATCTCTTATTCTAATAGGTTTACATTCTCATTTCACCTTCTATATTATGTCTTGTTGTGTATGTCCATGATATCATGTTTCCTTAGTTGTGGGAGTCTCCCTTATGTTACTTGTCTTATTTTACCCAAGTGGTAATGTTATACTCACATGTTTATCTTATGCTTCACACTATTCTAGTGTTTACATTGTATGTTGATTGCGCTTGTTTATATTTTTACTTTGTTGTTTTCTTATGATTATATTACATATTCACTTATGCTTACTATGATTGCATCTTATAATCTAATTCTTATATGTGTTTATGATTGCCATATTTACATCTTAATATCACATATTTATGAGGATTAAACTTTATTTGAGCTTAACATTATGTCATTTTACATTTATATCCTTACACATGTTTCTTATCTAGTATTCATGGATTTTAGAAATTTTTATTTTCTCTCATCCAAGACAAAATTGTGGGGTGCCTCGCTTCCTCAAGAGTTCATATATGCTTTCATTGTCACATTACTATGTTGTTACATCTTTATCACACAATGATATTTTTAAATTCTTACATGTTTATGTACCTTTAAAAGATCATAACTTTTCTTGTATTCTTGCATCCCTTGTATGCAAGCTGTTCATTTGATAAGTATGATTGTAAAGAACAACTCATGATCCTTTCCATTTCAAATATAATCACATTTCTTTTTTAGCACCTAATAGCAATCCTATTTCCATTCCAAGCGGAGTCATGTTTTCTTTTTACTTTTACCTTTTTGTTCATAAATAATTTTAGTAGTTGTGTTTATGCCTTTTCTTAAATGTTTGACAAATGCTACTCACTAGAATTTATTCTTTTATTTCTAGAGGTTTTGAGATGGCATGTTCATTGTGAGAAAGTGTGCATAATCATCATCCTTATTTGTACCATTTATATGAATATGTTTAAATATTTACCTTCATATAGGCTACATGTTTTACTTTGACATGTATATTCATAACAGTTCATGTAAAATTTAAAGTGGGGGCACAATATAATGGTGAAAATGCATACCTTACACTTTTCCCTTCGTTTTTGACCCATTTGGATCCATTTGTCTCTACTCTAATGATTAGTATATAAAACAAGTTGTTTTGCATGAATATTGAAAAATAACTAATCCTAACTTGATTCCATCTTCACACATCATTAGGGCCTACCTTGATATTTATTTTATCTATTCATTATCTTAAGACAAAATTGTAAGTGGGAATATTATCCCTTTCCAGCTAACTATTATGAACTTATAAAAGTGCAAAATATTTCAAATTGTATATTAGATTGTTGTATGAAAGAACAAAATTTAACTTATGTCAAAAGATTAAGATAATATCCATAATCTCTCATTACTATTTATGTGATCACTGAAGGGATGTCATAGAATAAAAGCATTGCATCATTAGCATACATCAACATCTTAACATCATTGCATGATTACTTTCTATCTTCAATCACTTTCACTAAACCATTGAATTTGTATAAAAGTTTTGATCAAATTAGAATAAGTAATGTTAATTGATGCCACTTATTTGTAGAAGTTCTATTTAATGATTGCTTTATTTCCGTTCTTGGGTTTTATTCTTCCTTCTTAGTGAAATTGAATATGTTTAAAATTCTCACAGTGAAAGATAAAGATGTGCGTTGTTCAGACTGACTGATGGGACACTTCTCCATTTTCTTACCAAATATTAATACTGTGAGCAACATGATGAATTATCTGGTAAGATAGAATTCATAAATATCTGATGCTTAGTTTGCAGCCTATCAGATAAGTGAAATATCATGAGAGTAAAAACTTCAAACAATATGTTTAAATTTCAGAATGAAACAACCAAGTAGTATATATAAGTAGGGAAAAGTTTATTACAGAGCTAGGCAGCCCAGTCAACTGCTGACCATTTATCACTACTATATATTATGAATGGTTAAATTTTTTATGCAATAGAATAAGAAAATCTTTATGCTGAATTTTTGGTATAATTTTTTTTCCAGCTAATACACTACATATCATATATTTTAGTTTTTTTTTACTTTGCATTCTATATAAATTACTTATGTTATCCATATTTATTGAAACCTTTTTCTATAAAGATAAAGGCAAGCCATATTTTTATATTTCAAAATTACACAACCATAGCTGAATACTTAAGAGAGAGTCACTCTTTGGCTCATTATTACAAAAGAGACACACATATTCTTTTGTTTTTCTACATAACTGGGAGGCGGCTACTATTGGGGAGCCAGACTGTGCCTGGAATCTGAGCCAGCATTGAGAAAGTCTCAAAGCTTTACTGTTGGACCCAGTCCACAGGCATGAGACACACATATTCTTATCAGTATGAAATAAACACATGCACTTAGTGAGCAAGTGAGCTCTGCCATTTAGAAAGAGGGGGATCTTGATGGTTTAGCAGTATAAAGTAGGATTGGAGATAAGGTATTCCTCCACCATCTTGAACAAACCAGTGCTGTTGGCCTTGATCTCCTCAAGTTTGGCTTCATCCTGGGGAACACCAGGGAGGGTGTCATAGTTGCAGGTAGTGGTCGTAATGGATCCACCCCCTGCTTTGGGGGCGAATTTAATCTTGTAGCTTACTGAGGCCACTTTTGTCCCCAACCCTCCTCCTTCCACATTACTGAAACCATAAGCCAGGTTGGCCTCATCAACTAAGTCCACTTTCTCTTTCACAAAGCTAAAATCCTTGTTGGCTGCAATAACAATTTCATATAATATTAGTAACAATATCTCTGTATTATTATCTAACCCTCTTTCGATTCATAGCTCTATTCAAGAACGTTTATGTAATTAAAATCTTACCTTCAGTGAAGTTGACTTGTCGAATGGTGCCAACTCCTCCATTTCCTTGAAGAACTGTGATGCCTGATATGAGCCCTGGGGCTTGCTTTGGCAATACATTGTGGGAGTCCTTCACAGTTGCATTCCACAGCCTTTTTGCCTCCACTGGAGACTCTATTTCAATACAGAAGCTTCCTGCCACCATCTTCTCTTATCTCAAGATTTCTACAACTACTCTCCTTAGAAATGCTTCCCTTGTTTGGGGTGAATTGGTGTGTGGTGTATGAGGGAATGCATGGTATTTATAGGGTGAATAACAACAACTATTCATCTTCTACTTCCCTTTCGTATGAACGATGATTTTTTGAGTCATAGGAAACTCTAAACGTTAAATGTGGCCTCTCTGAATCGTTTATTTAATGTTGACTGACTTTAGATTGAAGTACTTAGACTTTCTTGGTAAGGCTCATTGAAAGAAGACAGAGAAAACAAAAGATCTATTCATGCTGTCTTATTCCATCGATCGGATGCTTATCCTCTACTGGGAAAGTCACGAGAAAGGTCACATGTTTTGAATGTTTGGTAATGGTCACAGGCAATCCATTTTCATTATTTATCTCTTGTCAAACTGTTTTAGAAGCTTCCTGGACCCACTCTCATTGAAATCCATCAATATTATGATGTACATGGATAAGAAAATGGATATCAATGTATCAAGATATTTTTCTTAAAGTGTACGTAGGCAGGCAAATGAATATTTGTATTGACTTGACTACTTGTTTTTGGGATTAGGGTTTGGATTGCATCATCTATTTGGTATGATAGAGATTTTAGATTTTAGAAATGTCAGTTGTGGAATGTAAATTTGAAAGTGGGGTTAAAGATTGTATTAGTGATTTATTAAAGGTGAGTGGATAGTTGGAACTTGGATAAAAAAATATTAAACAAAGTTATGCAGTGGGTTGAATGATAGATTAACTTTTGGGTTGGTGAAGATTGTTTTTAAATATTATTTATTACAACAGTTAAAAGTCAATTTGATCAATAAAATATGACAAAATTTAGTACATTTTAGTGAGGTGTAAAATTGTTACTGATGTTTGACAATGATGTTTAAGAAGAGTAGTTGGGGAGTGCTGAAATAGTCAAATTATATATCCAAGATATCAACTCAAGATAACTTGAAAAAATGTTAGGATGGGCACTTGTTTTTCTACACTTGATTTGATGCTTGGATTTTTACATCATAAATATTATATGAGAAGGTAAATTTGACTAAATAATTTTATTATTACAAAACTAGAAATGTAAATTCTAGAATGAAGTATTGTCTAACAATAAATTGTCATAATTTAGACATGTTCTTTTTAAAAATGAACATTAATCAATCAAAATCTATTCTCATAAATCATTAGGATTTTAAACAATTTACATATTATTTATTAATTTCTCTCACATTAATTTTTTTTTTTAATTTATGTTTTATAATTGTTTATAAGTAATTTAAAATTTAAATTATAATATATATATTTTTTAAATATTATCTATAAACCATGTCTAACCTTTAATATATTAATAATATATATGATTAAAGGTTATTATTAGCCGTTGCACTTTTGCAAGTGTAATAGATAAGTTGATATCAATTAAACTTGTGGAAGTTTAGGTAGTGAGATATTATATTAGAGAGTGCATCATATACATCAACCAATTTGAATTCTTTTAGTGAGCAACTTCAATAAAATAGTTGAAATTTAAAAAAATGTATAATAGAAATAAAAAATAAAAAAATAAAAATTAAGCAATAATAAAAGACAATTTTTGAAACATAGACATTCATATAAAAAATTTATAGACTAATAATAATATTTATTAATGTACATCTAGTGCAATATTATTGGAAACACTTTTAATATGAAACCTTATTATTCATGTATTGGTTGGTGTCCCAATTGAAAACCTATTCCCTTCTTTTACTAGTTCATTGTGCTTTATATTATTTGTCTCATCAAATATTTACGTTATAGATTAATTTGATTATTAAATGTATATTATTAAAACATAATTAAAATTTATAAATAATTAATTATTTACATTTTAAATAATATAAAATGCATTCATAAAGTAAAGTAGCATTTTAAGTAAAGACATCTATATCATTAATATAAGTCATAAAAAACATCTTCAAATGATTTATAAATATATAAATCAAAATCTTTCAAAATTTAAAATTAAATTATTAATGTGATTGTTTTTTATGAGGAAAAGCAAGTTTTGATGGGACTCGACACCCATTACAACTAGTTTTGAAGGGACTAGAAACCCTATCCAAGCAAAGCATGTTGCACCAAAGATAATCTAGATACCATCAACAACCCATCAACAACAACACTAAGAATAAAATTAGAAAGCACATGTTGCACAAAGGTTTTACAAGGACCTTGAACCCACAAATCAACTAAAACTAGTACCTTAAACCCAAAGGTTTTTCAGGGACCTTGACCCCATAACAGGTTTTGAAGGGTTTTTTGAACCCTTTACAATCAAGTGTTGGTAGGGACCTCAAACCCAAATAAAAGAAGAAGCAAAGAAGATCCCCAACCTTTAACTAGTTCCAAATGCCCAAAACACTTTCCACCACCACTACAGCAACCAGCTCCACCTCAATAGGAGAGGGCTCCACCTCAATGGGAGAAATATTTACCTTTGTAGAAGACAACACCTATAGAAACTAGTAGAAAGCCACCACTCTAATAGAACAAGAAAACACTTCATCCTTTGACTACAAGAGAGATATTAGAAACTGGAAAAAGTACATCCTGCAAACCTCATCCACAAGCTAGCACCATAGAGCATACTAGAGTGTTAAGATAACCAACTCTTACCATGAACAAAGAAAAACAAAACCCCCTTTGAAGAATAGAAGTTTTAAAGCACAAAAGGGGGACCAACCAACAATAATAAGCACCAAAAACTCCTAGAACTCAACCCAAATAAACCAAAAAAGATCAAGCCTCACCCATAGGCTAACAGGCTTCGACAATAGGAACACAACCGAACCAAACTGCACCAGCACCACTAAAAAAACAAGGATCTCCACTTCAAGAAAGGAAGCATAGCATCCTTCAAATCCATGAAAACCTGGGTCATGAAATAGATCTTTGTATACAACCTAGTCAAGAGGACAAACACAAAGAACAAAAGAAATTCCTCCAAAATAAACACCCAGAAGGGGCTCCAAACCACCCAAATTCCAAGGGGACTACCTCTACCCTCTAGACACAAAACAAGCACCAACCATAGAGCAAATGACACCAACCACCAAGAGCCTCTGCAACCAAAAGGGAATCCTAGAAAGCACACACAAGGCCTAAAGGGATTATTAATGTGATTGTTATTATTATAGATATTTTATGTGATGTTATTGTAGAATTTTATAATTAATTTAAAGTTATTTTTTTATTTGACTAATTTATTGTATTGTATATTTGTAATCGTGAAAATTACATATTTTATTAATTTTGTGCTTGCTTGTTATCTTTCATTTCACTTGGAACCATAAATCTAGTTCACTAGGGGTTTAACTAAGGAGAACATGAATATTATAATCCAACAAATTTTTCAAAGGTGTTTTTTAGCATCGTCTATCCTTATTAAGGAGAACATGAATCTCGTAATCTAAAAGAAAATCAAAGGTATTTTTGAAGATCATCCTTACAAGTAGATATAAGAGGTTTGAAAAGTGAATTACATCAATATATCTCCTATTAGTTTAGATCTATGCATACTAATTTAGTTCTACATCAAATATTAGATCCATGCACATAGAGATTAGATCTATATTTATAAATATGAACTACAATGAAGAATAATAAGTTTGTGAAAGTGAAGATAGAAAATTTGCACATATACTAAATCATTTCCAAAGCATGGATAATTGACAAACTATTTAATTAGATATATCACAAATTTTCTCTGAGAAAATACATAATCAAAACAAATCTAATGCTTTGTGATCATTATTATGAAACTTGAGTATATATTAAGCTTTACAAATAGGAAAATAAAAGACACCCACCAATTACAAAACTTCCTTAGATTTGGAGTTTATTTGTTGTTGGGAGCTTAGAATTTTGGCATCATGTTGGATTGCCAGTTCTATCTAATGGTTGCTTATATTTTCGTTCTTAGGTTTTACTCTTCCTTGTTAGTGAAATTGAATATGTTTAAAATTCTTATAGTGCAAGATAAAGATGTATGTTGATTAGACTAGCTGGTGGGACACTTCTCCATATTCTAACCAAATGTTTAACATTAATATTATGAGCAACATGATGAATTAACTAACTAGTAAGATAGAATTCACAAATATCTGATGCTTAGTTTGCAGCCTATTAGGTATGTGGAATATCATGAAAGGAGAATTTCAGCAATATCTTTAAATTTCAAAATGAAACAATCATATCTTAAATTTTAGAATGAAACAACCAAGTAGCATATATAAGTAAGGAAAAGTTTATTACAAAGCTAGGCAGCATAGTCAACTGCTAACCATTCATTTTAAGGCTATTTTACATTAACTTACAATAGACACACATGCATATATTGAGCTAGATTTGAGTGGTGGTGCAGGCACTAGTATAGATGAGGCTCTTAGCATCTTTAGGAGTACAAAGTGGGATTGGCGATGAGATATGCCTTAACTAGCTTAAGAAATTTAGTGTTGTGGCTCTTAATCTCTTCAATTATGGCTTCATCTTGGAGAATACCAAGGAGGGTGTCATAGTTGCATGTATATGTCGCAATGGATCCACCCCCTGCTTTGGGGCTATATTTCACCTGGTAGCTGATTGAAGCCAGTTTTGTCCCCCACCACTTCTCCTTCCACATGACTAAAACCATAAGCCAAGTTGTCCTCATCAATCTTATTGTTACGAGATTCTCACCTACAGGCTTAATTAGGAAGAGCCATCTATGTTTCAAAATGAATGACCTATATTTATTTAAACCTTCTATGTTACATTCAGTTATACAAATGAAAACAACTTTACAAGATTACAAGAATACAAAATTATTACATTCATACAAGTGAATGAAACATAAAAGATTTTACAATCTTTTTTGAAAATGTAATCTTTATTGGATGTAATTAGATATATGGTCTCAAACAATAAGTTGTGAGACTGACTTACTCATTTGATACAAATAGGAACTAAAATATACATGAATGAGTAAATGCTGAAAAGAAAATGAACATGTAAAGAAGGTAGCCAGTCCTGAATGACTAGTACTGCAAATGAGTCTACTCCTAATTGCCTTGCCTTGCTCCCTAGGTGCCTGGTGTTTGGTTACCTACATTGGATAAATAAATGAGTTAGAAAAATAAGTTCTAAGCAATGAAAGGTTGCATTCTGAACATGCACATCTACCCATACATACATATGTTAATTCCTCTGTGCATCAAAATGTAATGCCTATCTTAAGTGTCCATAAAAGCCAAAACAGAAGAACACTATACACACTTAAGGTAGGTATTTTATTTCTAACTTGTTTGTTTCATGTGCAGCTGTACAAGTTTGAACAATCATTTAGGTGCATCACCATAGAGATAGATTATTTCATTTTATGTTATCTTTTTACCCTTTTCCCTCAAAAAGAATATGTAGATTAAAGGTGATAACCATAATAGGAAGTCAACCTTCTCTGGAGGTTTGGTCTTATCCAAGTATTCATAATTTTGAGACCATTCCCATGTTACACTGGATTGTCGAATTCCTCATTCAACAGGGTGCAAAATCCAAGTGATAACACTTATCCACCCATTGTTTTACATAGCTGAAATCTTGGTTGGATTCATCAACAGTTCCATATCAGATTAGCAACATACCTGTCAGTGCTACTCTAAATTGTTTGAAAATATATAAATAATTGACTCAGTTGAAAGTAATGGGTTGTCTTTAAACATTTTTTATGCTGGAATTTTGATTGGTAACAATATTAGACTGTTGCCTATTTAATATAAACTTTAGTGATTATAAAACATATGGTGACTGCATAGAGTTCAGGTTAATAACACACACTATATAAATAGATGTGTTGTTCTTTTCTTACACTGGTTTACTTTTGACACACTTTCTGCCCTTCAAACATGCATGATGTTCAAGTGAGAAAGTTTAAACAATGCATTTTAAGTTTTGATTTGTTTAGGTGACTCATTTAAAATCATGCCAGCTTTTTCAATTAGACCTATCTATTGGTATGATTTCAAATGAACCACCTAAACAAATCAAAACTTAGAATGTATTGTCAAAACCAAAATCATTCAAACTAAATGATAAAAAACATACCAGACGTGAAATCAAACTGAACAATATGCCCACACCTCCATCACCTTGGAGAACTATGGTACCTGCAATTATCTCAGGCACTTGCTATGGCAGGTTGGTGTGGAAGTTGTTCACAAATGCTTTCCACAGTCTCTTTGCCTTGACAAAAGACTCAATTTCCACACTAAAGCTTCCTGCCACCATCTTATCTTTATATTTCCACTACAACTCTTCTATTCTTCTCTTGGTGGTGTGGTGTGAGAGGATGATGGATGGTATTTATAGAGTTACCAAGAGCTTCTAAATATGAACAAAAATGCAGATTGTTGGGTCAAGTTGAGAAAGCTAGAAATGTTGATTCAATCCTTGGTCGATTGTTTATTAAGAAAATTCCTAGTTTTCTTGATGAGTTGAATATAAAATATCACCAAATACTTTGTTATTCAATTGATTTCGAAGCTTCCAAACCTCACTTTGTGGAAATACATGTTATGACTCAAGTTTCTTATTTTTAATCTTGTCTTTTATGGCTGCATGTTGTCCTTCTATGGCGTTGTTAATTATTTATTAGCCTGGCCAGAGAGTCGTTGTGTTGTCAATATAATGGTTGAAAAGTGTATATATATATTTTATATTTTGATATTTTTTTAAGATAAAAGGGGTAAAAAATAGTTTTTTAAAAGGATTTCAATTTTTTACAAATAATTATATTGTATAATTAGAGTTAATTTATATCAATTAGTGAAGTAGTTGATAAGGTGGAATTTTGAATTTTAAAAGTTTAGAGGTTACATCTATGACTATAGAAGTGACCTAGGTCAAGTCTGCATCTACAAATTTGATCTAGGGTGATGAATAATAAGTCTACAGATCAAGAATGCAAATATTGACATTAGTGCTATAGGTATGAGGATATGAAATATAATGGATCAAATTTACATAAGGATATGTCACTTCTAACTAATTATTATATTTACAACATTCTAAGATTAGTGTTAAGGGAATGGGGATGTAAAATATTATGGGTCAAATTTACATAAGAACATGTCACTTATAGATAAATTATAACATTTACAAATTTGAAATCAATGCACATGCAATTAAACATCTAAGGGGCATTCCTTACATAGATTGAAATGAGGGGTGGGTCAAGTAGTAATTTTTATTAATAAAAGTCATCTCTATTGTAATTTTATCCCAAATTTGCAAATTAATCAAATCATGATGTTCAAAACATATCCCTAAGGGGAACAAACATGCACATTTTTTGGGCATCAATAGAAGGTTTGATCTATAAGTGACATATTCTTATGTAAATTTGGCCCATAATATTTCATATCCCCAATGCCCTTAACACTAATCTCTATATTTGTATTCTTGATCCCTAGACCTATTATTCATCACCCTAAATAAAATTTGTAGGTGTAGACTTAACTTGGGTCAATTCTATTATAACATAAGTTAGATTCATCTACAAAGAGTCCTTGTAGGAATATTTTACCTACAACCTTTAGTTTTGGTGATATTTGGAAAACTTACAAATGTTGTGATACAATGGGTAGTGATTTACATATGATATTGATGTAGTAGTTGTTGAATACATTATGTCTATGTTGGTTCACATGTGTTGATGTTGTGGTAGCAACTACAAGGAATTTGAAGAAATCAAAATCCCATAAGTATTTAATTTTGTTGGAGCAAGAATGGTGATGTAGGAGCACATGCAACAACACTAGAGTCACGCGACATGATATGAGGGAAGAATAATATCCTATAAGATGACACTAGCTATCACAAGCAATCTAGAGTACTCTTATGTTGGCATGACCTGCCATAAGCAAGGAGCTACTAGTAGTGGCTATAGCAAAAACATGTATTCATATCAATGATATAAAGGTTGTAACTACTAATTCATAGTGTGTAGTAGTAATAGAGTATATAAGATGTTCATCCACATGGAGATGCCATTTTTTATGATATTTACATTATTCTGACATCTTGTATTCTCAATTCATTATTACATGACGCTTGGTATTTCACGGGTTGGTTATACATTTGTGGATATTTATTTATCATGAATCTATCTATATTTTAGCATATGTGAATGTGCTTTAAGGTTATACACTTGGATATGAACTCATATTTTAGACACTAAAGACATTTGTATGATATTGGTGTAAAAAGTAGAGTGTTTATAGAAGCAAGGTATGATGTAGATTAATACTTTGTAAAAGGTTTCCAAAGACCTTGGTATATTGAGTTGGTGTTGATTTGGAATAATGAAATTGTGAACATATTTGGTGTTAGGTTTTCTTTGGAAATTATTTCCCACATAAAAAATATTTGTGTCTTGTGTAATCTTGTGATTGTATACTATTTTATTACTAAGTTATATGTGTTATTAATTAGATTTATAATTTTTCTTTGAATATTAACTAAACATATAATCTTAAGATTTCATCATCTTAATCTATTAGTCTTTTACAAGGTTTAAATACCCAACATTGGTATTAGACTGCAAGGTTGATTGTGTGGGTAGTGACTATTATGGTGGGATGAAAACCCTAACATGTGTGGTGGTGTAACAATACGATGGTTAATAAGGTACAATTAGTGTATAACTCTAGAATAAAATGAATTATTTGAATGATTTTGTGATAAAATAAAATAACATTTAAATCTATGGTGAACATATTGCGCTAAAATAAAATTTAATGGTCAAAACTTTGAACTATAGAAGTTAAAGATGGATTATCTTCTGGTAGGGAGATATTAATAGGCTGCAATAACTACTTAAAGTAAACCTACATATGTTTCTAATGGACTGGATAAAATTGGATAAGAAAGCTAGAAGAATAATCCAATTATCCCTATTAAACTCTATGTCAATGAATGTGTCTCAAGAGTAGACAACAATTTTTTTGTGAAGGAATCTAGGTACATGTAGCAGCCCAATAGACTAGTTGATAAACTTGTTTTGAAAAATAAGTTTTTTTCTTATAAAATGGGAGAGGGTGGTTGTGTAACTAATCATTTGAGTTTCATTAGTATGACATTAATTCAAATTGTGTCACTAGGATCCAAGATGGATGAAGAGAACATATGCATTTTGCTACTTTATTCCTTACCAAATTTATGGGATAACTTTATAATGTCTATAAACAATAATGATACAACACTTAAACTAAAAATAAAACTGTTAGCATTTTGTTAAGTGAAGAAACCAGGAAAGGTACATGGATGGTAAATCTTCTGATATCCTTATTGTAATAGGTGAGTCAAAAGATAATAAAGGTGAGAAGAGGATAGGAGATAATAAGTCTAATGGGAAAGACATGTCTAAATATCTAGTTAATTCTAAAGTAAACTATCTAAAATTTAGTAAGAAGAGTCACGTAAAGAAGAGGTGCAAGTCCAAGAAGAAGAATGATTCCTTGAATAAATCCTCTTATAATGATGTGTATATTTCATCATTTCTTTGTCTATACTAATTTTTTTTGTGATGATTCCTAGAGTTGATTGGCTTAGGTGCTTCTTTTCATATGACACTTCACAAGGATTGGTACTTGAATTATACCAAAATTAATGAAGGGAAAGTGTTTCTTAATGAAAATAGTTCTTTTAATATTGTTGGCCAAGGAAAGGTAAGGGTTAATTTTATGGATGCTAGAGTACATGTGCTCTCAAATGTACTACATATGTACTAAGATTGACAAGAAACCTAATCCATTTTTTTCTAGAATGGTTGAATCAACAATTCATGTCACTTTAATGAGAAAGGATCCACATTAGCTATATGTATTTTGATGCTTGCAAAAGGGGTGTGGTTTACTACTCTGTATAGGTAAAATACATCAAATTTATATGTATATTTTCTAATGCTACTACATTTGAATCAAGAATTCTATGGAATTTGAGGTTGAGTAATTTGAGTGAAAATAGAATAAGAATATTGATAAGAATATGGTGGAAGTTCTTGTTTCTTGTTATGTCAATGTTAACTTTTGTGAGCACTATGTGTTGGGTAAATAGAATAGAGTGTGGTTCAACTCTTGAAGCAGTAGAGTAGAGGAGAATTTGGAGGTGATACATTATGTAGTGATGTGTTTGGTCCTATGGATACCCCATCTATTAATAGGTATTTATACTAATTATCATCCATTGATTATTATCCTACTTATGCTTGGATATATTTTATTATGAACAAGTCTAATATGTTACTCAATATTAAAGAATTCAAAGATCTTATTGAGAACGAGACTAATAAGAAAATAAAGGTTCAAAGGATAAATAATGGTTGTGAATTTTTCTTTAAGGAGTTTGATGTATTCTATAATCATGCTAGAATTTTGAAGTAAAGGACTACCCCATAATAGAGTGGCTAAAATGTTGAACAAAACCTTGCTTGATCAAGCCAAGAGTATGTTTCAAGTAGTGCACATTTGGACTAGTCTTTTGGGTAGAGATAGTGAGAATCACATGGTACTTGAAGAACATGTTTCCAACTTTTATATTTAAAAACAAGATATAATATGAATTATGGATTGGAAGAAAAATAGTGGTGGCACACTTATGGGTGTTTGGATATGAGTAATTTTTCAAGTGTCTAAGGAGTGGTAGACCAAGTTTGATTTCAAGGATAAAATATGTACTTTTATTTGTTATGGTGAGAATGTTAAAGGCTACAAGCTTTAGAATTTAGAAGCCTTTCAAAGATTATCTATAAATAAGAGATGTTATATTTTTAGATCCTAAGGTGTAACAACCAAAGTATAATAAGAGGGATAAGGTTCATTTTGAAACATATCAGAGTAACAAGATGCATCTAAAAATTAACGATAAATTAGGCATGATAATTTGGGAGAGTGTACAGTGTCATAAAACTGCATCTTGTGGCAATTTCACACTTGTGCATCTATCCTGCTACATTTATGACAACCTGTTGTATTAATGAAAAAAACCTATGAGTTAGAATTCATGATTTCAACTTCATAGGGGACAATGATGAAGCATTAGTAGTTCAAATACCTTATTCTTAAGAAAATCTAAGTAGCGCGATTGCACAATGAGCATGCATTCACACGACATGCTAGCATCTTTGAACTTTCTAAAATTTAAATGAGAGAATCATGTGTCCTTTGCTTATGACACATGTCATTATGGAAAGAACATGAGTGTAATGGATCTTCCCACCCATGTAACCTCACAAGACTCCTCTTTTCAATCTCATTCTCATTCATTCTCACTCTCTTCCATTCTATCTTCTCTTCTACACATTTTCTCATTCTTTCTTGCTCTCCGTAGTGAATTTCTACCAAATTTCTATCTCAAGCAACAACCAAGGCTCTCTTGCAAGCAAGCACATCACATCTATCAAGCCTAGAGGGAAGCCACAAATTATTTGTAATGCTCTCTTGTCTATTTACTATCGTCTATTTGTCCCATCTATTGCATTCGCGGTAGGGGTTCTCCTCCATAGCGAGGTTTGTTTCTATCACGTGTCTTTTAAATTTCATGTTATTTTGTCTATCTTTATCTATCTGGTAGTCCATGGAGGTGGAAACACCAAAATGGGGGTTTGACTAAGGAAAGCCTCAAAACAACCCCAACATTTTTCCATGTCTTTCTTGTGTGTAGATGTACAAATTTGAAGAGTTAGATGATGCAAATTCAAGGTCTTTATTTTCTAATTTTATAGGGAAGAAAATATATGGCACAAATGTCCCTACAACATGTTGTCATTTGTGGTCGAGGATTTTCCCTTCTGGTTAAAAATTGATTTCTCTAGTTTTTTATTCTATAATAAATAAATTGTAACTTTATCATCAGTTTTTGTTATTTAGAAATTTATCATTCTTTTTCTTGATAACTTAGTATTTCATTCAACCTAGTTATTCAAATATTCTTTATTTTCTACCTTGTCACCTAATTTTTGTACTTTGAGGTAACTGAGGGTTGTTTTCTCCTTATAGATTTTGTTTTTCTTGAGTCTCAGGAGTTTTAAATCCCCTCCTTTACATTTTATCTACTTGAGCATGATGTGAAACAAAACATGTTGGATATTTTTCTTCAAAATTTTAATTCCTTTGACACTACATTCTCCAAACAAGATTTTGATATGTTGGATGAGGCCCTATATGATTTCTTAGAGGTGTCTCCTTCTATCCACAAATCTAATAAACAAACTTCTTCATCACAACCTTCTTCTTCTTTGCAAGTCACAAAGTCTATGATTGTGGTTTTAGTCTCCACCACCCCTCAAAGGCCTAAGAGACCAGTCATTTATGTGACTCTAGCTAACCTGTCTCCTAAAATAATTCATTCTATTAGTGGTTTTATTCTCATAAATGACACATCAGACCTTTACATGAGATTCATGCAATCTAAGGCTCCCTGTTATAGAGCAATAGCCCATACTTATAATTCTAGAAGGAATCAACAAAATCTTAATCAACCTACTTTTCTACCACCTTCTCAATGAATCCTTCTTGAAGCACCTAAACTTGTAGCTAAGGCACCTAGTGAGTATGATCTTGTTGAGAAACTCCGTGTTACTCCTTCCAAGATCTCACTTTGGGATTTTCTTTAGACTACTCTGGTTTACCAAGGTATGCTTTGTGAAGCCTTGAAAAAAATCCTCTTGCTTTCTTCCACTAGGTTAATGGATGTTAATCCTTTGATAGTTCATATCTATATGGATTTGTTGAATATTATGTTCTATCCTCATGAGCTCCCACCTTTGAAAGTACAAAAGCAAGTGGATCCTCTAATCATAAAAAATAATATTAATAATATTGGTATTAGGTATGCTCTTGTTGACATCGATTCAATGCTTAACATATGTAGCATCGATTTGTTACCTAAAATTAAAATTGATTTAGCTTCTCTTGTTTATTCTTCTTTGTATATTTTTTGATTTGATAATGTCGGTCAAGACCTTGGGCATGATAATCTTACCTCTAAGGTTGGAATTCATTATTGTACCCACCTTGGTATACGCTATGATAGGACCATTACCATACAATATTCTCTTGGGAAGACCATGGATTCATGCTTTGAGAGTAATCACTTCTACTTTTTATCATTCTATAATTTTTTTTGCTAATAATGAAGTAATCATAATCAAGATTGACCCTAATGCTATACACCTTTGTGAAATTGTAGTTGTTGGTCAAGCCTCAATTACTTCTACTCTTAAAAATTTTATTCCTTCATTATCTCCTGATGCATTGACATCTACTACAGTAGTATTTGTTTCAAAGGCTACTCTTGAGATGGATTTCCCTAAGGAAAATCATCTTGACTTAGAAAACCCTAAGAGAAGTATACCCCTTTCACTTATTTTGAATTGAACACATGTTGTGTTGAAAATTGGGGGTCCTTTGACTTTATTGAATCCCATATCAAGGAGTACAAGGTAGATCCTATTCACCTAGACATTATGAAAATCTCATACACCTCTATCAAGAAAGCCAATTGTCCTCCTGCTAAGGAAAATGATCACACTCCTATTAAGGAAGATGATCTTGCCTCTACTAAGTAAGATAATCATGCTTCTATTAAAAAGGCTATTGTTTTTGTCCCTTCTAAGAAGGATGATCATGTCCCTATAAAGGAGTGTGATACTCATAGTTGGGATCACACTCTTTAGAATGCTCCTCCTTCCCAAGAATTACAAACATGCTATGGGGTGAAGCCACAATAGTGGTTTACAATTGAAGTGATGAAGGAAATCTCATAGAAAATCAATGCATGGAAAAAAAATTATTTTAGGGGTTCGTACGAACCTATTAGTTTGACTGAACCCATTGGGGGTTCGCTAGAACCTAGGTTCAGGCGAACCCTCCTAATAATTTCCCACCAAAAAAGCCATCAAAACCCATCATAGAAGGGGAGTTCGAATGAACCCTAGTTTGAGCAAACCCCTAGTGGTTTGCTCGAACCCCCTTTACTCCTCATCCCCTCCCTGAGACAAAAAAAACAAGAATTTTGGCACTTCAGAGCTCGGGTTAAGGATGAAAATGGAAGAATCTTCACAAACCCAACTTGAATCAAGTAGTCCTCAGAATGAGCTATCCAACAAATCTAATTTTAATATGTTTTGGTTTTATTATGTATTTTTTTTTTTTTATTAAACATAGGTTTTTCATCAAAAAATGAAGGTTTATGTTCTGCACATGTGGAAAAATAGCATATTATCATTTTTTTTTTGAAAAATATGAGTGCACCAGATATTGAAGTCCTTGATCTAATAAATAAAATAAAATTGAATTTTGAAATATACAAAAAAAGTTATGCATTATACGATCGCGCTATGTCTGAATTGTAATTGGTTTGACTTCAAAACTTGATTAAAGAAAAACTATTCATTAAAAAATTGTCTAACCAAGTGGAAGCACTAGATATTAGAGCTAAAAATATAAATTCAAAAGAATTAGAATTTTATCCTTCATGGAAAAAAAGTTATGCGTTATACAGTGTGCATCACTTTTTAAAATGTTGTTTTTTGAAAAAAACCAGTTTTCGTGGGAGATGGAAAAAGAAGTGTAATATAATTCCAAAAATTTTGAAAAAAATATTTGTAGAATCTATAGACAAAATGTGACGAGACTCTAGTTTTCATCATCTTCAAATTATTCATGGTTTAGCCGCTATAGGTGCCTAAATGTGAAGATTTAGTTTAAAAAAATAATTTCAGTGTCTAGTTTGGCCAAAAATTGTAAACCACTATTGTGGGATCACCCTATGGTCTAGGTTTCAATATCCTTTTTAAATATGACTATGAACTACTAAAGTCCCCATAGAGTTTGATTCTTATGGGTATAATATTGGAATTGGATATTGTCATATGAAGTCTAAGAGAAAACCATGGTTGAATGTCAACATGATTTCCACCAAGCCTCCTCTTAAATTCGTTCACCCTGAATTTATTAAAAATAAGGTAGACTCTAATGAAGTTCCTCTACAATTTTTCTATTTGGGGCAATCACTAGAAGAATTCTTAGGTGCCTACTCTCACTTACCCTCTTATCACCATAAACAATAATTCTTGTATCACTTGAATAAACATACATACTTTGGAGAATCCATTATGAGTATTGATGAGAAGGCCCCTTTATCTAATAGCTTGGATGATAGTACTCCTATACCTCATCATGAAGACCATAGTACTTTCTGTAAGGGGGATACTTTCAATGTTTTCATGGATCTTAAATATTCTAAAAAAGTTATTACTAGAAAATATCTTTCTTTGGAAGAGTCTAAACAACATCTTGATCTATTACATTTCTCAACCTAATATTTTTTCTTGGTCATACAAGGATATTCCTGGTATTGATCTATTTGTGGTGGCTCATAATATCATTCTATGTCTCGATTCCAAGCCTATTAAACAAAATATTTGTAAGATGAATCTTGAGGTTGCTTTATTAGTCAAGATTGAGATAGAAAAGCTTCTAAATGATGTTTTTATCTGTCCTATTGACTATTCACCTTGGATATCAAATATACTCACTATCAGTAAACCTAATGGTTGTGTTCATATTTGTATAGATTTTTGTGATCTCAATAAGGCTTCTCTTAAGGATGAATTTTCATTGCCTAATATCAATATGATTATGGAATCGATTATAGGCAATGCCTTATTATCCTTTATGGATGGCTTCTCAAGCTATAATTAGATTCGTATTGACCCATAAGATCAGTATAAGACAACCTTCACTGCCCCTTGGGGTACCTTTTTTACATAGTCATACTGTTTGGGTTAAAGAATGTTGGAGAAAATTAGCAATGGGCAATGAATTAGCTTTCATGATTTCATTCACAAAATCCTAGAAGATTACATAGATGTCATTCTAATCAAATCCATGACTTGTCAAGTCTACTTCAAAAATATTCATCTTATATTTGAAATATTTCATCTATATAAAATGAGACTAAATCCTCTTAATTGTGTCTGCAACATGGATGTTAGAAATTTTTTAATATTTATCATCTCTCACCATGGAATCAAATTTGACACAAAAAAAAATGATGTGATCATTAACATGTCCCCACCTAAAACAATCTCTCAACTATGTAGTTTACAAGGGAAGATTTAGGAAATTCGTAGATTTGTATCTTAGTTGGCTAATCATACCCTTCCATTCATGTTTTTATTGAAGAAAGATGTCTGCTTCTAATGGGATGATGAGTGCAAAAAATATTTTGAGTCAATCAAATTTATTTGGCCAATCCTCCTATCTTAATGTCGACTATGTAGGATCGACCCTTTTTACTTTATATCTCTACATCACCTCATGCTTTAGTAGCTTTATTAGCTCAACATGATGATGATGGTAAGGGAAGAGTAGTCTACTACATTATTTCTATTCTAGTTGATTATGAGAATTGATATTCTGCAATGGAGAAACAATATCTCACTCTAATTTTTGCAACGAAGAAGTTACAACATTATCTTCTTCATGTTGAAACCCACATGTGATTGTAAAATGTGATATTTTTAAACATTTTTTTACTAGAACCAACCTTTCTGGAAGATTGGAAAAATGAGTAATGTTTCTCTTTGAGTTTGATATCAAGTTTGTAACTAAGAAAGAAATCAAAGGTCAAGTTGTTGTTGATCAATTGGTGAAATCTCTCTCATCTCACTCCTTCCCTAATTGGGATTTATTTTTGGATGAAAATTTATTCACATTAGACCATGAACCTTTGTGGAAAATACATTTCTATGGATTGAGATGTTAAATCGACTCTAAGGCAGGTGTAGCTTTAATCTCACCTGAAGGGAAGATGAATCCTCTATCCTTTAGATTAGAATTTTATTGTACTAATAGCATTGTTTAGTAGGAAACCCTTATTGTTGGCTTACATGTCATGATGGTATTGAACATTAAACATCTTAACTACATGGAAATTTTGAACTTATTGTAAACCAAATCACATGAACATATTAGGCTAAGTAGAATAAACTATCTCAATATTGGGATTGGCTTTATATGTTTTTCTTCCTTCATGATAGACAGTGTCCCTACTAAATAAAATCACCACACAGATGCAATGGCGAGCACTGCCACCCTTGTAACCTCAGACATGGTATAGGAGAATACCACTTTGTGGTTCATATTCTTCGCTCTCCTACTGTCTCATATCAACCTGAACTCGATGGTATTGTGTGTGCTCATGTAGACTTGGGGGAATGGTATTCTCACATTTATAATTATCTAAAGACTAGAAATTTTCTCAATGATGTGACTAAAAAAGCTCACACTTAGATACGAGAAAATTTCAACTTGATATGTTATCAGGTGTCTGATGTTCTTTATTGGAAATATTATAATGGTCTTCTTCTTTGGTGTCTCACTAAGGTTGAAATACCCCTTTCCCTTCAAGAATCTCTTTCAAGCTCTAGGGGTGGAAATTTTGGGGGTAAATCCTTAGTGTGTAAGCTTATTCATATGTGATATTATTGGAAAATAATGGAGCAAGACTCTTTTTCCTTTTTCAAGAAATTTCTTCAATGTCAACAACACAACAATCTCATTTGAGATCCTGCATAAGAGCTTCAAAATCATACCTCTCCTTGACCATTTGCAAAATGGGGTTGGATATTATTTGAAAAATATCACCTTCTTCTTCTAAAGGACATACCTTTATCATCACTACTACTGATTACTTTATGGAATGGGTCAAAGCTATTCCAATTCGATCCACTAACACTAAAGCAATCTATAGATTTCTTCTAAATAATATCATTGCTCATTTTGGATTGACTTCTACCCTTGTTTCTAATAATGGTGCTTCATTTAAAAACAAAGAGCTGAAGAAATTCTTGGAAAAATTTCATATTTAACACTATTTTTCTATACTATATTATCCTCAATCTAATGGCCAAGCCAAAGCATCTAATAAAACTCTTGAGCTAATTCTTCAGAAAATAGTAAACAAACATGGTAAATACTAGCATACTCAATTGACATAAACATTATGGGCCTGTCACACAAATGTTCATATGACTACTGGTACAACCTCATATAACCTTGTGTATGGTGGTAAGGCTATCATGCCTTTAGAGTTGGAAATTTCATCTCTGCGAGTTTCCTTTAAAGGGTTAATTGATGATGACACTTACCATGTTGAACGTCTAAACCAACTTGAGTTGCTTGATGAGTGTCAATTAGAAGCCCTTGAACATCTCCAATCTTATCAAATATCTATTTCTAAGCATTATAATCAAGGTGTTCTTTCTCACACTTTCAAGATGGGTGATCTCGTTCTCTATGAGATTTAGAGAAATGTGTAAACATGGAAAATATACTGATTGATCCTATACACCTGATCTTGATTTTACTAACACCAATTCTACCTAAATCATCTCTCTATTAATCATTTAATTAAATAATCTCTATTTAATTAAATTCATCACATTTCATCTCTTAATTAAATAAATCAAATTTATCTAATTAAGTCATTGTCTCCTATTAATTAAATAAATCACTTTATTTAATTAATCCTATAGTCCCTCTTTTGATTAAATATTTTATTTTATTTAATTAGTATCTAAAGTCAACTCCCTTAAATTAAATAAATTAATCTTTATTTTACTTAATCTAACATCATCCTCTTTAATTAAATAAATCAAAAATTATTTAATTAAGTCTAGATTCATTATTCCTCTCACTTTGATTTATTTAAATCCTAAAATCTAAATCAAATTATCAAATCAACTAATCTCCTCTTAAATGAATAAAATCCTGATTAATCCTAATCTTAATCCATCAAATCCTCCATCTTTTTCAACTTGCTCAGGAAAATCAATTTAATTAATTTATAAATCTTCCTTTTTCATTCAAAAAGGCATCAAAGGATGGAATATTCCTCAAATTTGAAATCTCCCCCCAAAAGTACTTGTCCATCCAACAAGGCATTAAAGGCCTCTTACATGTCCTTTTCTTGAGCCAAGTGACATTTAATTCATTTCTTATCTCCCTCCAACTTGTCACTTCTCCAATTTTGAATTTCCACCTAATAGCATTAAAGTGCACATTCATCAAAATGTGCTCCACCTTTATCCACTCACATGTTGACAAGTGGCATTATGCTATTGGTTGGTGTTTGATCCCACATTCATCCATTTTGCTTATTCTTCCATCATTCTCTTCTATAAATAGAAGGCTCTCATTTGGATTTTGTATCCACAAGCTCATCCACAATCTTAGGAATTTTCATCCACAACTTGTGCAAAGTTATCATCTTCATGTTTTGAAACAAGTTCATCCATTTTTACAAGTTTTTGTCATCTCATAGCTAGGTTATGGAAAAATTTCATCAAGGAGCATCAATCTTCATCCATTGATCATCTTCAAGCTTGCTAGGAATTGGGAAAAGGGCTATTTTCCACATCAAAATAGCACCAATTCCCCCATGGGATTGAGAGTTTGAGCTTTGAATAGGATTTAATAGTTTTTATTTGTGTTCTTCATGTTATCTCTTGTTCATTACATTTCAAATGAATCTTATGGGGAATGATGTTTCTAACTTGCATAAAATACTAATATTGTGTTTGTGTAGGTCTAGGATCACCATTCACAAAATGTAAATGTGCCACCTAATCAAAAGGGGAAGCTCAGTTGTAATTGGTTAGGTCCTTATATAATCATCTTCATGTATGGTTTTGGTGCATATAGACTATCATCTATAGATGACACGCCTCTAAAAGAACCAATCAATGAAATGCATCTCTGCCAATACTATGCATAAGGTCTATGTGGCATGTGCATGATATGCATCCCTCTTCAAGGATCGTAGTTTATTATGCTATATTTCTTCATTAACATATTATCCTTTTTAGTTTGTGTTATGATGTAAACATGTGTATGTAATTAATTTATATAATTAGTAATTATATGTTTATATAATTAGTAATTATATATATACATGTGTTTTACTATTATGTTGTGTATTTGTGCATTGTGTTTGATTAACTCTTTTGGTCAAGAAATTAGATCATCATTGTATTTAATTAAGCATACATCTAATGTGTGTTTATTAAATCATGATACCATCTATTCTAATCATACATCCATAAACATAAATCCATCGCATAATCATACATGAAACTGAAGTACACATAAAGAGCACCATGATGCTAGTAAAAAATCTCATATATATATATATATATATCAAAAATGGCATGTACATGTATCACACCACTATGTAAAATTGTAGTGTATATATATTTGTATATGAATTTGTACATAAAAATGATATGGTATACAAAATTTGGCTATCAACCCCTGAGTGCATGGCTCCTCGAGCCCTCTAGCACTGGTGATGGCGAAGGAGGGTGTTGGATCAATGCATGGGAGTGTGATTGATGCCACCATGAAATGGATAGGATTTGCATCTATAGTCCTATAATATATCCTCAAAGCTTAGACATATCCTCCTACAACTACCTAGCCTACTCCTATAGTGAAGCCTCCTACTCCCAGGCATGTCACAACTCCTTTTAGAGTTGCGACACCTAAGGATCAATAGATGTCTTCATTGCCTCTACCTGCCTACCAAGGTCATCAACCTAACTCTATAGGGTGTCACATGCTACCATGACACTCTCAACCCACATCATGACTTGATATCACTTAGATAAGGTGATAAGGAAATCTATTGCCTGTTGATCCCTTTGCTCAATCATTGCAATCAACTCAGTGGCCTGCTGTACCACCTCCACCCATGTATCATCATATGTTATACTCAGACGTGCTACATGCTTGAATAGGTGGGCATGGCACCCTTTTGAGGGAGGCTTGTGGGCGGAGGACCAACCCTTGGATCTAGATGGTTGGGGATGCCTCTAAAATGCATCACCCGATGAAATTGAGCCGCTCGTGTGTGAGCACTACAACCATAGAGATAATAGCTAATATTAGTACCATATCCTACATGTATATAAATGAGAAAATTGGAATGAAAGTAACTAAGAAAAAACATACATCGTACTCATACTTGGGTCCCTATCCTGCTAGTGTGGATTAGGGGGTGGAGCCACACTCGACCCTACTGCTATCATTGAAGGAGGTGTAACCGCCTAGGTGCTAAGTGGTGCCAATAAGATTCGTGTTGCACATGTTGGTGATGCCACCCATCACTACTACCTTAGTCTCTCTCATGCTTGGCTCGACTTTTCCTCATCACCCTCATCGCTATCACTGGGACCCTTACCTCTTGACCCTTAAGCACCATCATTTCCCATAGGGGATCCTGATGGAAAAATTGGGGTTGGACCTGCTATTGACTAACAGTCAACAAAGCTGCAAGCGATGTTGATGTCTTCAGTCAAAAGGGCCTCTGGTTAATCATCATCATTTGATCTATCATTGCTAAGAGTGACGTCAACGATCATTGGATGAGGCTGGTCTCTTGCTTGAGTCATGCTCCTATGTGACTGTATATACTTGGGATTCATCGAGGGGATGGTTTATACCTACCCAAATTGTTAGGCAACCTGATGCTAATAATATAGGAGTATAATGTGATCTAACCATTTGGCTAGGATTCAATTAGGCTACGTCTTATGCAGTTGCCTCCTATCAAATGGCCAGGCCCCCATCTGCCTATAAGGGCACCACCTAATGTCTTGCTCATGTAATACATCTACATATAGCCACCAAAAGTAAAGATCACTATAGTACCAATCATGTAATATGGGCACACATGTGCTCATGGAATCATGTTCGGTAGGCTTAAGGGACACCTGATCAACCTCATGTAATGGATATGCTTGAATGCCCACACTTGGAGTAGTGTGTAGATGGTAAAGTTATGGTACTCATAGTGGACATAACACATGAGGTAATTGTAAATGTGTGTGAGTGTGCTCCAACCCCATGTGTATATTGTCCCTCTCTCCTCCATTGCATAGATGCAATAGATGAGGCCCTCATGAAGGTGTGAGCCTTTCCCATCCATCGTGATGCACAACACAATGGTCATGATCATCACCTAGCTGCACAAGTGGCATTGCCACTTTCCCTTGCTTGAGCCATTGTATGAAGATGTGGCTTGTCACGTCCTCTATGATCACTCAACCAAGGTAGTATTTCTATGCAATTTGGGCATCTTGTGTCATCTTTCCCTCCTCGTAAGCCACCCCTCCCTATAGATGGGTAGGCCTAGGATGCAATAAATGTCCTTTAGCATCAGTGTCATCTTCCTTATAAGGAGATGAAAAGTAGAGGTATTAGCATCCCATCAATCCATAAGAGCCATGAGCATGGGTGTATGGAATTAAATCTTTGGCATGATATATACCCACCAAAGCCTGACATGTTGAGCAAGTTGTTGTTTACATCGATATCATTGTTGCAGCCCTGCATAAATGTTAGAATCGAGCTGCTGGCATTCCCACATATCTTGTAACACTCCTACAAAAGTATAAAGTATCATGTCTATAATACCCCTCATATTGTTGTTAGGACTTGATACTTTCTATAGTTTTGCTTAACACTTTGAGACTTTGATAGTTACTGTTTGTTGGTTGGATTTGTTGATTGGATAGTTTAGACTACTTGATGATTATGCTACTTTATTTGATGACATGGATATTATGATATGACATCATGGTTACATTTGATTGGTGATGTTTTATATGGATGCAATAGTATATTGTGATGCAGTAGACTAGTAATTATTTCATGATGATATGATGTGATCAATTTAGTTTAACAATGTTACTTTATACTTGATGTTGTAGTTGTTATTATAGCTTTGGTGAGGGGATAGCATAGCACCACTCGTTTGCAAGTGCCCTACTACACTGTGATTCCTTCTCATGATGTGATGTATTTGATTATATATATATATTGTACACAACCTTGTTTGTATGTAGGAATTGCAGGAATAAAGTTTCGACTCTACCTGCTTTGGTAGGATAGGGCAAGCATTAAATTATCGCAACGGGCATGATGTTGAAATAGAGATGACAAGGAAGTCACCCTATCCCAAGCCTGCCAACGCATCATGTGTCTAGTGGTATTGTGCGTCTTTGACTTTGGTCATTTCTGTATTATATGATAGTTGTCTTTTGTAAGTGTATTTGTGTTATTTATCTAACGTTGGTGTTGTTATGCATTGGGTGGATGAATAGTATGATGTAATTCAAATAATTAAATAATTAAAAATAAATGTTATTAGTAATTATTGGAATAGCTTTATTAAAAGTATTAAATTAAAAGCTATGTAATAAATTAAAGATAAATATATAAATAGTGTAAATAATATTATTTAAAAATTGTCATTTGGATAATTTAATGAAAGTAGCAAGTTGAGAATAATTAAGAGAATAAAATATTTAACTGTTTTTAAATGTGAGAGGAAAATTAGTAAAATAGAAATTAAAATTAAGGATTTCAGTTCGAAAAGGAAAAATCAAGAGAAGAATTAAAAGGACCAATGAATGTTCAGATTTTGTTGAAAGTTGGTGATGAAATAGAAAATTTCCTTTTCATTTTGGGTTTTCAAAAATAAAAGAGGATATCTTTTTATTTAATAGAAAAAAAAAAAGTTTTATGCACGGGAAAATTTTACAGAACGGGTAAAATACTTTACTCTGTAAAACTTTGTTTCTCTTTTCATTGTTTTCTGGGAAGAGCTCTTTTAAATAGAAAAGTAGACTAAGATTTGGATTGAATAAATTTGTGGAGAAGTTCTGTAGAAGGAAAGGGAGATTTTCGAGAAGCCTGGTGGGAATCAAAAGAAGGCTTCGTCAACTTCTCGACAAGCGCAGGACTCTAGGTTCCCTTTTTATTTTATTGATCTTTCAACTGCTTATTAAATCTGTAGTGGAAAACATGATGTTTTGTGAAAGAAAATCATTTGGGGGTTTTAGAATAAATATGTTCATATTAATTTATTAGGTAACAGATAAAGGAAAATAAATTATTGTTTGGAGCCTCTGGAAATATTCTGTATGTTTGTAATTTTTGTTTATGAGAAATTGAATTCCTCTCTGAAATAAATGAATATACATACTTATATATATATATAAATAAATATATTTATCAAGTTCTATAGAAAAATGTGCTTGGCAAAAAAAAAAAAAAAAATATATATACATATAAATATTATTAAGTTGAATTTTTATTGAGCTAAACTTGTGTGGTTTTTGGCATTGATATCCACGCTATGGCGAGGGTCGGCCTTAGCCGTACCCCCCCCGTAGCCATATGCTCTGTCTAGCTGCATCGTAGTCAAAGGGACTGCCATAATAGTCCTTTGGGTTGCTGTGCGCAGTCCTTTGTATTGTGTGTGCTATGTGTGGGGTAAAAAAACTTTGTTTATTTTTTTAATATATATATATATATATGTATGTATATATATATATGCTTTCTTGTGATTTTGAAATTACTTATATGACTGTAATTTATTAATGAAAAATGAGAAATTATATAGTAGAATTATTAACAAAATTTTATTATAGAAAATGGAGATTAGTCATAATGATTAGTTGTAAATGAGATAAAATGAATTTTTGTATTCAGGGGTCAATTTTGTACTAACAAATGTGTGGAAATTATTATGTTAACTTGTATTTTGGATTCTTGTAAATTTGATTTGGCTTCTTTATTATCATTGTGTTATTGTTTTGGCTTTAACCGATGTGGGAACCTAGTATGCCTTAGAAACCCGCTTAGGGATGTTGTGAACTTTAGTCTTCCAGAGGCTTGATACAAGTGTTAATTGATGTTTTATCTTCATTTTCTCTAATTGTGGCAAGTTGTTTGGGCATCATTGTTTTGAAAGTGATGTACTTGATTTTATTGAGAATTTGGTTATGTGCTTTTGGCGAGATGGGTAATGCCTCGCATGTATTCAATTGTGATTTAATGTTTTGTTCTATGTTGGTACAACCCTTGGTTTTGATTATGTTTAGGGTCTCTAGGGGGAGTGGCTCTTCGTGGGGGTCGACACCTCAAATAGGAGGAAGGGCCAGGATAACCCACGCAAGAGTTAGATTAAAAAGTGAAAAATTATTTAAAGAATTTAGGGGGATGGGTAGTAATGACAATAATAAGATAAATATGGATACCTTGTCTATCCATTAGGGCTTTTGCAGACTAATGGTGGACTGAGAAGGCCATGGTTGGAAAATTCGTTACCTCGTCCTCATGAGAGGTTAACGGCTCTACATGAGTCACCCTATGGTGTTGGCGCCTCAAGTAGGAGGAAGGGCTAGGATAACCATAGATGGGGGCCGACACCTTAGGCAACCTGGATCAGCTGGTGCCTAGAGGAAGGGCCAGGATAACCCATGTAGGACTATGCAATGACACTCTCCACTAGTTGCCCTTATGCTTTGTTTTCTTGCTTTCCTTTGGAAGTGGTTTATGGTTGTTGCCTTTGGATTTATTGATGATGTGTCTAATGGTCTTGTGTTGTTGTGGTTGGTTTCTTGGATGTTGTTTGTTTATGATCTATGTACTCTCATGTTACTATTATTGGATTTTAGTCTTGTTGGCATCCTTGGTCGAGGTTACTTCCTTGTCATCTATGAGCATGGGGGTGGGTTTTTCTAATACCCACGTGGTCGGGTGGAACGTGCTTTGCACCCCATTGGTTTCCCCATCAAAATTTGTTTTGTAAAGTATCATCTAGTTGCAGTATGAGCCAGAGTTTTCTTATAGCCAGATGTTCATAATGTATTTCAGATATTCTTTTGTATTGATGTATCTTCCCCACATCTATGGGAAATTATGATGTAACTCATGTATATGAACCATGTAATGTACTAAAATTTGATTTATTGTAAATGCACCTTTGTAATAATTTATGACTTATGAGATTGAATATGGTTTTGTAACATGTGATGCATTTATATTTAAGCATATGTATGTATGGATATTTAGTGGAGTTAATATTTTTCATTATGGTTATCTCTTGCAAATGATCTAATGTAATGACCTTGATGGAGGTAAAAGTTAGTTAAGTTATTTGGCTTTATGTTTATCTTTCTTTATGGGTTGGTTTTAACTATGTAACCTTGTGTGCCCCAAAGGACTTAGATGTTTGAAAGTGTATCATGCAATGTAATAATGTATAATGTTATGTTATATGATTACTTAATATGTTTACTCTAAAAAAAAAATGGTGTGCATAGTACGTGTCCTTTGGGGTTTGCACAACGGGCGTTACAATGTCAAAAAAATATCTATCTCAAAAGCATTCTAAATCTACATCATCAAAAAATTCTCAACTTTCTTAAATCTTCCTTTGGGACCATAACACATCACACATACATTTACATGACTCGTTGGCATCTAAGGTTGAATAACATCCAATAACAATGCACCAATTAGATGCTAATGTGACCAAAGGAAACTAATTCACCATCAAGACAACAATGCATTAGTCGAATGCCTTTGTGCCAGCTGGATACCTACACTACTTAGGAAAACTTAAAAGCTAAAAAAATTGGCATAAATGACAAGTTGGCTCGATATTTTTGCGTACCTCATTTGGTGAGTCACCCCCACCATGGTAGTGCAAAGTTGGTCGATCCTTGAAGCTAAATATTCTCATCTATGAGGCATCTTTTTGACATCTCTCTCAAAAATTCAACAAAGTCCTCACTGTGAATAATAAAAATGACCCTTCCTTGGGCCTGGACTCGAGACATATATAGGCCATTTTTTCCCATTTTTTGTGGAAAAAATGTTCCTTCCATCCTTCTTGTTTTTACCCCACCTAGCTAAGGTAAAAAATAGGAGGGGGAATATATTCACCTCTTTAGCATTTTTTTTTCTGAATCATTGAATTTTTCTTAAGCATTCTTCTTGCCATGGTAGCTTCTTTGGATTTTCAAAAAAAACCCAATCTTGAGTTTTGCATAATGAAACTTCACATTAGGAATTGTAGTTTCTCGCTCATCTCAAACATTAGGGGCATCATCAATATCCACCTCATTGGCCTTTGTGGCCTCTACAATATCCTTTTTCACACAAATCTTTAAAATTTTAAAATTTTCAATTTCACATTTATATCTTCTTAATTGCATTAGTGTAGCTATTTTTTCTTCAAAAATTCAGCTCACTAAAGTGGGGGAAAAATTTAGTATCATAAAATTGCACCCCATGGACATTTCACACTTGCACATCGAGACCGCTACATTTGTGGCAACCCAGCGTATTAATGACAAAAACTTATGAGTCATAATTTCATGATTTCAACTTCATAGGGGGAAAAGATGAAGTGTTAGTAGTTTGGATACCTCATTCTTAGGAAATTTTGAGTAGGGTGGTTACATGGCACACAAAAGTCCCCAAACTTTTCAAAATTTAAATGAGAGAATCTTGTGTCCTTTACCTATGACACATGTCATTACAGTAAGAACACGAGTGTAGTGGCTCTTCCCACTCATCCAACCTAATAAAACTCCTCTTTTCACTCTTATTCTCATTCATTCTCACTCTCTTCCATTCTATCTTCTCTTCTACATATTTCGCATTCTCTCTTGCTCTTTGTGGTGAAGCTCTATTGACTTTTTATCTCAAGCAATAGCCAAGGCTCTCTTGCAAGCAAGCACGTCACGTCTATCAAGCCAAGAGGGGAGCCGCAGACTATTGGTAATGCTCTCTTTTGTATTTACTATCATATATTTGTCTCCTCTATTACATTTTTGGTAGGGAATATCCTTTGTAATGAGTTTAATTTCTATCCCATTCCTTTTACATTTCATGTCATTTTATCTATCTTTATCTATCTAGTTGTCAAAGGAGGTGGAAACACCAAAATGGGGGTTTGATTGAGGCAAGCCCTGAAACAAACCCAACACTTTTCCCTATATTTCTTGTGTACAGATGTATGGATTCAAAGAGCTGGACATTGTAGATTTAAGATCTTTATTTTTTATTTGATTTGGACAACAATGTGAGGTGTAGATGTCCCCATGGTGTCGTGTCGTCTGTGGTTGAGGATTTTCCCTTCTAGGAGCAGAATCTATGAGTTCTCTAGTTTCTAATTATGTGATCTACAAATTTTAATTGTATCATTAGCTTCTATTATTTAGCAGTTTATCAATTTTGTTCTTGATAACTTAACATTTCATTCGATCTTTTATTCAAATATTCTTTATTTTCTACCTTATCACTTGAGCTTTGTGCTTTCAAGTATTTGAGAGCTATTTTCTCCTTGTAGAAATTGTTTGTCTTGAGTCTTGAGATTAGTGAATCCCATCCTTTACAAAGAGGAAGAGGAAAGCACATGTAGTAAAACTCTGAAGAAGAAAAGGGTAAAATATGGTAGAAACTTTTCACTAGTAGCTATGAGAAGTTTTATGATGTGAATGAGATCACCTGATAGGTATAGTCCATATTTTTGTCGTGTTTTATTACTTATAATGATAGTGAACCAATTTATATGAAAGAGGTCCTCACTTCTAAAAAAAAAAATTATTAGAAGAAATTCATAGATTAGAAGATAAAGACCTACTTAAATATAATATTTATAATTTGGTTGATTTGCCTAAGGATAGTAAAACCATTGTTTGCATGTCATTATTGAATAATTTTAGAGCATATTGATCACTCTAGTAATATAAGGAATAATTGTTCCAAGTTGAGGGAATAAATTTATTGATGTTTTTCCTAAGTTGCTAAGTTGAGTTTCATTGAAATGTTGTTATCTATTGTTGCATCAATTTAGAAATTGAGAAAATTGATGTCAAGTAACAATTATTTTATGGAGAATTAGAGGAGGAAATTTTTATGGAACAACTTGAAGGATACAAGGTGAAAGGTAAGGATAAAGTAATTTACAATATGAATAGGTGTCTATATGGGTTAAAAGATGCCCCATGGATGTGAAACCAACAGTTTGGTGCATATGTGCTAGAATTATGTTTCAAAAGAAATTATGCCAATCATTGTGTATAATTCAAATAGGTAAATGATTAATTTTTTATTATTATGTATGTTGAAAATATTATTAGCATTGGAGATGATAAAGAATTTACTTAGGAACTTAAAACTCCTTTCTCTAGTAATTTTGATATGTAGGACTTAGGATCTACAAGATTCATTTTAGTATGAATATATACGAAGATATGACTAGTAGGAAACTATTATTAAACTAGAGGAAATAATTTGAGCCTATCTTGTGGAGGTTTGGAATGCAAGACAATAAACTAATAAGTTTTCCTCTACTAGTTGGCACAAAGTTGAGTATGAAACAATTTCCTAAATTAATGATGGACACGGGTTAAAATTTAAAGTTGTTTCACACTTTAGGAAAACTTATCAACACAAATAAAAAAAAATCTAATTGAAAGTCCAATTTTGGTCAAATGCACAATCTCACTGGATTCTTTCTAGCTAAATTAGATAAGGGAAATAAATTTTATAACTAGAAGTTTCAAATAAATACATATGTAGCATCACGTTGGGGCTAGTTTATTAAATAAAAATATTAGAAAAATTTGATGCCCTTAGAACTCCAACTCATGCAAATATTATTTTTTTAGAAATCTAAAAATACTACTTTGTAGATCTATAACTATAAGTTTTAAAATAAATAAATTAATATATGTTAAATTATTGTTTATATTTTATTTTTTTAATTCTAAAAGTATGTTATTAAAACAAAAATATAAGGTTGATTTTCTTGTCAAGAAAAAATATTAAATTTGATTAAAAAATATGATGCACTAGAGAAGAGATTTCATGTCGAGATGATCTATTTTTTCTATTGTTGATAAATAGTTAAGACAATAAATTATGTCAGGTTGGGATAGCTATATTTTTAGTACACACAAATTTTAATATTTACTTAAATTTTTTTTATTAAAATTGAGAAAATACTAGTCTACACACTAAAGTTTCAAGCTATACATACAAAAAAAATTAAAAGAAAAAAATGGAATTTACTAGATATAGAGAGTGACATCTCACTTAACCTCATTTTTGGCATTTTATCATCAAATAAATTATGGTGTCAATTTTATAAAAAACTACATTCAATTTTTTTTTCTAATAAAACACAATAAAAAATCTACATTTCAATAATTTACATTATTTCAAATTTAAACATATATTTCACTTTCTAGTGATTTAATTCAAAAGGTCAGATTAGTGTTGGTCATTTCTTTATAAAAGTGTGAAATTTTTTGTAGCTCTCACCCATAAAACTATAAATTGCACAAGCAGTGAGAATTTTAAGTAAGTTCATGGTGTAGCTAGGTAAAGAACATTGAATACATAAGAAAAAGGTGTTTAGGTACTTGAAGAGAAATCTAAATAATTTCTTAGCTTCTCATGGTACTAATGATGTGGGAAAGATGTTCAATGTATAGGTATTTGTTGATTTTTATTGGGCTAGAGATCTTGACAACCAAAGTCTACAAGTGGATATGTGTTTATTTTGTTTAAAGGGAAAATTTAGTGAATGAGAAGAGGTAGTGGATAGTTTCCTTATCAACTAATGAAGTAGAATATATGGCGACAAAACATGATTAGAATGAAGTGATGTGGTTGAAGAGTTTGACCAAAAGCATTTGTTTTATGAGTCAAATAGTGTTTTTACCATGTAAGAACACAACATATTGATGTGAACTATCATTTTGTAAGAGAGATGGTTAAGAAAAGGAAAGCATAGATAGAGACTATTGATACTAAGATAAACACTACAAATTCTTTGATAAAACCAACAAGTACTACCAAGTTTATTATGTGTAGATATGAGATGAGTCTATCCCATTATCAAGCATGATGCTAATCTCTTGGGTTGAAATACAATTTAACTTTCTCCTATTGTAAATATCAAGTGGGAGAGAATTGGGGCTTGGGTGATATTCACATCTAGAGATTACTTGTAGGAAGAGTTTATTTGTAGCCTTAAATTTTTTTGGGCAAGATTCATATTTACCATGCAAGAACAAAACATATTGATGTGTAATAAAATTTTATGAGGGAGACAATTGAGAATAGGAATGTATAGAAGAAGAATATTGATATTCAAGGAAACACTACAAATTATTTGTGAAAACCTATAAGTATTGAAGACGCCTAAAGTCATTGACACTTAACCACACCAAAATTTATGCTATTCCAAGCATTTAAAAAATAAATATTAAGCACTTATTTAATTGATTCATTTTTAGATCATCAATCCTTACCTATAATTAAATAAATTGGTATTTATTTAATTAAATTCAACATTATAGTCCTATCCTAAAAGAATTAAACAAATACAAACTATTTATTTTATTCCTCATTTCGTCCACCTCAATTCAATTAGTTGACTAGCTAAACCTTGCAAATTTCTAAATGTGATTAATTTAATTATTCACACCTGATCTCAATTATTCTTATAAAACATACTACAAAATCCTAGCCCTTGATCCTATTGAAATGTTCCAAATTTTTGTTTTTATCCCTAGAGTTTTTAGCTTCTATTCTATGTTATGTTTTATCTTTTAGATTTTTTGGCCTAAAACCTTATTCCTCATAGGATTTTTCATCCACTTTTATCTTGAGTTTCTTTTTTAATGGTGACTAGTTTCCTAGGTGAAACTGCTTGAGTCTTTAGTGTTAAGAACCCTAATCCCATAGTCTTATTAGCCTTTTGTTTTATGATAATTCATTAATGTCAGTTCCTTTTATTTATAGTGGTTTACATGTCTTAGTTGTCTCTTAAGCTTATAGATCCTTGATATATTACCAAAATATAATTTATTGATTACATTATGCTTACCCTTCACATCAAAATAATTATTGGACTAAAAATTTAGTGATTACAAGCTAGATTTGTGTCACCAAATGTCCCTAATTTCTTAATCATATTTTCCAAATATCATGACATGGTGTCAATATTATATCAATTTGGGTTCATTTGATGAGTTATTGATTGATGATGTATGCATCATGAATATGTAAAGAAAATTACTTTGTTGAGTATGCTACATGGTGATGCCTAATCACATCACAAAACTCTTTGCATTGTAGATTTGGGTTTCGACCTCACCACTAGATATGTGATGTGCGATGGTCATTAAAAAAGGATCCATTAAATAAAGTACTAACCACATGGTCTTGAATATTAAGGAAAAATAATTTTACTAAGATATATTTGGATTTTGGCACTTAGGTGAAAATTTTGTTTATAAAAGGGGATTCAAACCTACATAATGTAGGGAGGTGAAATCACACAAGGCCCATAGAAGATCTCTCAAACTAGGAATTAATTATGGTTTGAATGGATTTAACGTACACAAATGAGATAAGACTTAGGAAAAAATTTCAATTTCAAACTAAGTCCTAACACACCACAAGAAGGCTAGAACAATCATAACAAAAATTGGAACAATCAGAAAGGTGGAACAAGACCATTTCCATAATCATAAAATAAAATTATAATTATGTCACACAAAGAGAGAAAATATTATAAAAGACCAATGAGACAAAAGGTTGGCCTCCACAACATTAGTAATATATTTGTAAGAGGTGACCTAAAAAAGATATGTAGATAAATAAAAAATTATTTATACAAGTTGTGATGGGCATAACACAAAAGAGGTGGCCTAAAAAATATACTTGGATAAATAGAAAAGCATAACATCAATAGTTTTACCAAGTTTAAGTGAAAATTTGGTGTAATACAATAGATTCTTAATCTCCTTTCACAAAAATATTCCATTCGATTCTGATATAGTAGGCTTATAAATTTTTGCAACCTAAAAATCCTAGTGTTAAAAGGAGGGAAAGTTAAAATCCTCTTTCATATTTCATAGATCAATTTCTAAGACTTCACTTAAATCTTCAAACTTAAATTATCTTATCAATTACTCTCTTAATATTGAAAAAATATCATATGACCCTATAAATATCTTTGTTGACTTGCAAATTACTTAAAAATATCAATCTATAAATCCATCTACAATCACTTTGGTAATAAACCCTACTATAATCTTAGTAAATCCATTTTCATGTCAATTTGTAACAAATACACAATAAATTAAGGTTGAAAGTCCACCTAATGGATTGGAATAAATAACTTTTTAATGTAGGAGTCCTAGGACATAACCTACCTAAAAATTATGACAAGTTCATACCTAAGTGTTAATTTAACAAAGTCAAGATAGTGGAAGAACACATTTATGCCTATAAATATACTTTAATTTATGCACAAATTTATGAAGAAGATGTGGTATGTTTTATACTTCCTTATAGTATTCATGAGGCTCCTTACAATTTATATTCAACCTCAATCCCTAGGTCAATCACTTCATGGAAATGACTTCAAAATGTATTTGTCATTCATTTTAGGATACATGTTGATCCTACTATGGTTTATCTAGTAATTTTGGAACTTATAAGGGAGACTAATGAGCCTTTAAGCACGTCCAACATAAGGTTCCATTGAATATACACGAGGTTAATAGCTCCCTATAAGCCTATGAAAAATATGGTATTATTCAAATGTATTTTGTGGCCCTAGATCTTATTATTTATATGTTTGTGAGAGGTCATCTTCCTAAAATAACTGCTTTGTAAATTGTATAAATGGAACTCATGATGGTAGAAAGACAATTCACCCCATAAGGTTATGGGATAAAACCATTCCCTTCTCTTATAAAACTAGAAGAATACAACCAAATATCAATGATTAGTAAAGTCCTCACTTGACATACACCACTCCTTAATCCAATTTTGAGAGTCCCCAATCAACTTCAACACCAACCATACAATCAAAACCAAGTCTTCAACCCTAATCAAGAAATAATCTTCCCTTGAATCTTAATTTATATAAACTCCATAATTGAGTGCAACTCCCTATTTGAATAATCAATTTTTGCAACTCAATACAACTAATCAAGAAAACCTCTTACCAAATCAACAAAGTGTTTCATTATACTTAAGAAATCAAGCACCTATCAACAACCTTCAAACTCAAATCCAAGTGATGCTATAAAATCAACCTTCTAAATCATATACACATATATTGCATGCAAAGGATGGTCCAAAAGTTGAATAATGATATCTAAAATCATCAAATAATGAATGGAAAATTCAAGACATTACAAGTTATCAAACAAAGAAAATACAATTATAAATTGAATATTAACCTAAATAATGGTGGCATTGATCCTTCTCTTACTTCCAAATAATCAAGTAACAATAATTAATCTTGTATACCTTTCCCAAAAG
>VDFB02000003.1:706590266-706601509 GCA_007258455.2 Sequoia sempervirens | reverse complement strand
CCAACACTAATCTGACCTTTTGAATTAAATCACTAGAAAGTGAAATATATGTTTAAATTTGAAATAATGTAAATTATTGAAATGTAGATTTTTTATTGTGTTTTATTAGAAAAAAAAATTGAATGTAGTTTTTTATAAAATTGACACCATAATTTATTTGATGATAAAATGCCAAAAATGAGGTTAAGTGAGATGTCACTCTCTATATCTAGTAAATTCCATTTTTTTCTTTTAATTTTTTTTGTATGTATAGCTTGAAACTTTAGTGTGTAGACTAGTATTTTCTCAATTTTAATAAAAAAAATTTAAGTAAATATTAAAATTTGTGTGTACTAAAAATATAGCTATCCCAACCTGACATAATTTATTGTCTTAACTATTTATCAACAATAGAAAAAATAGATCATCTCGACATGAAATCTCTTCTCTAGTGCATCATATTTTTTAATCAAATTTAATATTTTTTCTTGACAAGAAAATCAACCTTATATTTTTGTTTTAATAACATACTTTTAGAATTAAAAAAATAAAATATAAACAATAATTTAACATATATTAATTTATTTATTTTAAAACTTATAGTTATAGATCTACAAAGTAGTATTTTTAGATTTCTAAAAAAATAATATTTGCATGAGTTGGAGTTCTAAGGGCATCAAATTTTTCTAATATTTTTATTTAATAAACTAGCCCCAACGTGATGCTACATATGTATTTATTTGAAACTTCTAGTTATAAAATTTATTTCCCTTATCTAATTTAGCTAGAAAGAATCCAGTGAGATTGTGCATTTGACCAAAATTGGACTTTCAATTAGATTTTTTTTTATTTGTGTTGATAAGTTTTCCTAAAGTGTGAAACAACTTTAAATTTTAACCCGTGTCCATCATTAATTTAGGAAATTGTTTCATACTCAACTTTGTGCCAACTAGTAGAGGAAAACTTATTAGTTTATTGTCTTGCATTCCAAACCTCCACAAGATAGGCTCAAATTATTTCCTCTAGTTTAATAATAGTTTCCTACTAGTCATATCTTCGTATATATTCATACTAAAATGAATCTTGTAGATCCTAAGTCCTACATATCAAAATTACTAGAGAAAGGAGTTTTAAGTTCCTAAGTAAATTCTTTATCATCTCCAATGCTAATAATATTTTCAACATACATAATAATAAAAAATTAATCATTTACCTATTTGAATTATACACAATGATTGGCATAATTTCTTTTGAAACATAATTCTAGCACATATGCACCAAACTGTTGGTTTCACATCCATGGGGCATCTTTTAACCCATATAGACACCTATTCATATTGTAAATTACTTTATCCTTACCTTTCACCTTGTATCCTTCAAGTTGTTCCATAAAAATTTCCTCCTCTAATTCTCCATAAAATAATTGTTACTTGACATCAATTTTCTCAATTTCTAAATTGATGCAACAATAGATAACAACATTTCAATGAAACTCAACTTAGCAACTTAGGAAAAACATCAATAAATTTATTCCCTCAACTTGGAACAATTATTCCTTATATTACTAGAGTGATCAATATGCTCTAAAATTATTCAATAATGACATGCAAACAATGGTTTTACTATCCTTAGGCAAATCAACCAAATTATAAATATTATATTTAAGTAGGTCTTTATCTTCTAATCTATGAATTTCTTCTAATAATTTTTTTTTTTAGAAGTGAGGACCTCTTTCATATAAATTGGTTCACTATCATTATAAGTAATAAAACACGACAAAAATATGGACTATACCTATCAGGTGATCTCATTCACATCATAAAACTTCTCATAGCTACTAGTGAAGAAGTTTCTACCATATTTGTACCCTTTTCTTCTTCAGAGTTTCTACTACATGTGCTTTCCTCTTCCTCTTTGTAAAGGATGGGATTCACTAATCTCAAGACTCAAGACAAACAATTTCTACAAGGAGAAAATAGCTCTCAAATACTTGAAAGCACAAAGCTCAAGTGATAAGGTAGAAAATAAAGAATATTTGAATAAATAGATCGAATGAAATGTTAAGTTATCAAGAACAAGATTGATAAACTGCTAAATAATAGAAGCTAATGATACAATTAAAATTTGTAGATCACATAATTAGAAACTAGAGAACTCATAGATTCTGCTCCTAGAAGGGAAAATCCTCAACCACAGACGACACGACACCATGGGGACATCTACACCTCACATTGTTGTCCAAATCAAATAAAAAATAAAGATCTTAAATCTACAATGTCCAGCTCTTTGAATCCATACATCTGTACACAAGAAATATAGGGAAAAGTGTTGGGTTTGTTTCAGGGCTTGCCTCAATCAAACCCCCATTTTGGTGTTTCCACCTCCTTTGACAACTAGATAGATAAAGATAGATAAAATGACATGAAATGTAAAAGGAATGGGATAGAAATTAAACTCATTACAAAGGATATTCCCTACCAAAAATGTAATAGAGGAGACAAATATATGATAGTAAATACAAAAGAGAGCATTACCAATAGTCTGCGGCTCCCCTCTTGGCTTGATAGACGTGACGTGCTTGCTTGCAAGAGAGCCTTGGCTATTGCTTGAGATAAAAAGTCAATAGAGCTTCACCACAAAGAGCAAGAGAGAATGCGAAATATGTAGAAGAGAAGATAGAATGGAAGAGAGTGAGAATGAATGAGAATAAGAGTGAAAAGAGGAGTTTTATTAGGTTGGATGAGTGGGAAGAGCCACTACACTCGTGTTCTTACTGTAATGACATGTGTCATAGGTAAAGGACACAAGATTCTCTCATTTAAATTTTGAAAAGTTTGGGGACTTTTGTGTGCCATGTAACCACCCTACTCAAAATTTCCTAAGAATGAGGTATCCAAACTACTAACACTTCATCTTTTCCCCCTATGAAGTTGAAATCATGAAATTATGACTCATAAGTTTTTGTCATTAATACGCTGGGTTGCCACAAATGTAGCGGTCTCGATGTGCAAGTGTGAAATGTCCATGGGGTGCAATTTTATGATACTAAATTTTTCCCCCACTTTAGTGAGCTGAATTTTTGAAGAAAAAATAGCTACACTAATGCAATTAAGAAGATATAAATGTGAAATTGAAAATTTTAAAATTTTAAAGATTTGTGTGAAAAAGGATATTGTAGAGGCCACAAAGGCCAATGAGGTGGATATTGATGATGCCCCTAATGTTTGAGATGAGCGAGAAACTACAATTCCTAATGTGAAGTTTCATTATGCAAAACTCAAGATTGGGTTTTTTTTGAAAATCCAAAGAAGCTACCATGGCAAGAAGAATGCTTAAGAAAAATTCAATGATTCAGAAAAAAAAATGCTAAAGAGGTGAATATATTCCCCCTCCTATTTTTTACCTTAGCTAGGTGGGGTAAAAACAAGAAGGATGGAAGGAACATTTTTTCCACAAAAAATGGGAAAAAATGGCCTATATATGTCTCGAGTCCAGGCCCAAGGAAGGGTCATTTTTATTATTCACAGTGAGGACTTTGTTGAATTTTTGAGAGAGATGTCAAAAAGATGCCTCATAGATGAGAATATTTAGCTTCAAGGATCGACCAACTTTGCACTACCATGGTGGGGGTGACTCACCAAATGAGGTACGCAAAAATATCGAGCCAACTTGTCATTTATGCCAATTTTTTTAGCTTTTAAGTTTTCCTAAGTAGTGTAGGTATCCAGCTGGCACAAAGGCATTCGACTAATGCATTGTTGTCTTGATGGTGAATTAGTTTCCTTTGGTCACATTAGCATCTAATTGGTGCATTGTTATTGGATGTTATTCAACCTTAGATGCCAACGAGTCATGTAAATGTATGTGTGATGTGTTATGGTCCCAAAGGAAGATTTAAGAAAGTTGAGAATTTTTTGCTGATGTAGATTTAGAATGCTTTTGAGAAAGAAATTTTTTTGACATGATACTTTATGATTTTGTAGGAGTGGTCCAAGATATGTGGGAATTCCAGTAGCTCGATTCTAACATTTTTTCAGGGCTGCAATAATGATATTGATGTAAACAACTACAACTTGCTCAACATGTCAAGCTTTGGTGGGTATATATCATGCCAAATATTTAATTTCATACACCCATGCTCATGGCTCTAATGGATTGATGGGATGCTAATACCTCTACTTTCCATCTCCTTATAGGGAAGATGGAACTGACGCTAAATGACATTTATTGCATCCTAGGCCTACCCATCTATAGGGAGGGGTGGCTTACGAGGAGGGAAAGATGACACAAGATGCCCAAATTGCATAGAAATACTACCTTGGTTGAGTGATCCTAGAGGACGTGACAAGCCACATCTTCATACAATGGCTCAAGCAAGGGAAAGTGGCAATGCCACTTGTGCAGCTAGGTGATGATCATGACCATTGTGTTGTGCATCACAATAGATGGAAAGGCTCACCTTCATGAGGGCTCTATCTATTTCCCATATCCATACAATGGAGGAGAGAGAGAGACACAGAGTACACATGGGTTGGAGCATACCACACACCTCCCTTTATTAATGACCTTTTAGGTGTTATGTCCACTATGAGTACCATAACTTTTACCATCTACACACACTACTCCAAGTGTGGGAATTCAAGCATATCCATTGTGGGAGTTGATTGGGTATCTCCTAAGCCTACCAAACATGATGCCAATAGTTTAATTTCTTGCCCCTATTACATGACTAGTACTATGTAAGTGACCTTAACTTTGATGCAGGAGCATCCATGGTCAAAGGTCTATCCTCATCAACCAAAAAGAAATTATTTAATTTTTAATTTCCTAAGGTTTGGTTTAATTATGCAATAGGAAAATAAATTGCAATGTTGAGGCCAAAATACTTTATTAAATAATGGGTCTTTATTTAAATGTTGCATTTTCAGAGTGAGAGAAAGTGTAGGAGGTAATTTTGGAGTTTGAAATTCAAAATTGGAAATTTTGGAATAGGTTTTTTTGAGACTTTCTATTCCATTTAAAATATTATTTTTTAGATTCCAAAATCCCTAAAAAATAGGGATGGAGAGAGTGGACACCCAAGATAAGAAAAATAGATTTTTGCTTTAATGCATAAAAGCTAGTGTTTTTGGGAAAAATTAATTAATGACTTTAGTATTCAAATTATTGTGAATGAGCATGACTTGGTTGATGATTTTATTGATTTTTATGAGACATTTACAGTAGCAAGTCATGGAATATGTTGCAGCAACTTTGTGTTCCATATTTGGAAGCATTTAATGATGAATTTTAACACAAATTGAAGAATTTCAAAATACAATTGGAGGGAAATGAAAGAGCAGATTTGGGGGTGCCTATTTTGGTATCTCAAAAATGTTTTAATCTAGATAAAATGGAGTCTTTAATGTATTCAAGGGGTAGAAATCAATAGAAGCAAGTTTGGAGAAAGAACTTGCAGGCTGCTCCTGAGAGTTGCACAAGAAAAAGTGCAGAAAATCAGCTTGTGAAAAGAAGGGGAATATGAGAAGAGAAGAGGGATTTTGCAGAGGAAGTTTGGTGAGAGTTGGGGGAAGGAGAAATCAGTTTGGTATGAATGTTTTTGCAGGTTTGGAAGTGAAGGCATAGCATCAAATGGATTTAAGAATCCATAATTGAGTCGTTGCATATTTTGTATTGAAGTTTGCAAGTGTTTGATGATCTTGTTTCACAGTTTTTGGTAGAAGATTTGAAAGAATGAACTTGTTGTTGTATTTTAAATTATTTTTCTGTTGTACATCAATTTTATATCAATTTTGAGACTATTATTATTTTCCCATGAGGCTGCACCATTTGTATTGTCAATTTGGAGAAGTTATTGTGATGTTCTTTTGGAGATTATGAATGAACAATCAAGTGTTCATGTTGCAGATTTTAAAATCTGATTTGTTGCATTTCCAATGCATTTTATTTTGTTGAGAATAGTTGTATGAAAAGGGGGTATGTGTGTTTATCCTCCTACTTCAGCGGTATCAGAGTAGATTTTCCTGAGTCTGTAACAGAGTGTTGAACATGAGGCAGTTGCAACAGTCCCTGTGAGTGTGGGTTGAAGCCAACAGATCTTGAGAGTGAAGATTTTGTAAACAGATCGCCGAATGTGAGGCAGTTTACATGTGAAGAACCTGAGGGTTTTAAAAAAAAAAAATTTGTGTTGTAGAGGATTTGAGAAGCCTAGAAAATGGAAAGGAGAAAGGGAATTATCATTAGATGGATTTTAAGGATTCCCAGACTAGAGGTAATAAAAAGGAGATTCAGAGAAAGTGAAATGATAAGGTTGCAACAACAAATAAATGAATTGAGGGATGAGATTGAAAGGAGGAAACAAGAGGAGAGAAGATTTGAAGATAAGTTTTATCTTTCTAATGATTTTTTAACTACAGGAAAGAAAGAAGAAGTAACAAAGTGTCATGCATGCGACATTGAGGAAGAAGAAGAGTATGAGCACGAAGAGATTGATGAACCTAAAGAGGGATGTCTATTGGAAGACATGGAGGACGAGACTACTGTGATTGCAATAGTAGAAGAGAGTTCTTTAAAGAACACCTATGAAGTTGAGAAGGATGATTTACTCAATCAGATTGAAGGAGAATGGGATCAAATTATTGCAAGGGAAGAAAAAGTTGCAGCAGTGGAAGATACAAAGGAAAAATTCATTTTTGATAAATATTTTTATGAAGATGAATGTGATTATGATGAAGTTGCAGCCAAAGAGTGTCATTTGAAGGACATAGAAGAAAGTGAAGAGGATGGTTTATTGATGCGAATGGAAGCAATTGAAAAAGAATGGGATGAGTTAATCTTAGGTGAGATGAAGTTTGCAGGTAAAAGTGAGGTAAAATCAGATTTTGGTGTTTACTTTGATGACAGTAAGAATGTAGAAATAGAGTATTTTATTTCAGCATTAGATCAATTTGATGAAGTTAAATTGGGGAAGTGTAAAGTGAAGGTAAATGAAAAGTTTTCTGGTAAATCTTTGTTAGAGAATAGTGGACATGGAGATGTTTTGATTTGTGACTATGATTCCTTGTTAGGAGGAATGGAAAATGAGTCTCTTGATAATGGTATTAATGATGTTTTGAGTAAAAGAAATCAGATTGCAGTGATGTGTTTTACAAAAGGCATTGAAACAATAAAATTTCATGAAGAAGACATGGTGGAAAGAGTGGGAGAAATTAAACCAGCAATAGAGGGTAGAGGAGTAAAGATGAAAGAGGATAATGTTGTGAAGTTGCATAAATTGATGAACAAAGAAATACTAGTGGACAAAGAAGAGAGGTGGATCCAAGACAAGCATAGGTTCTATAAATATTTCTGAGTGCAGCTCATGAAATATTTCTTTTCTACCGTGGGTGTCTGATGCAGGAGCATCCGGGTGCATAGGAAATCAACATCAAACAAAGATAAATATTTTAATTTTGTATTTTCCTAAGGTTTGATAATTATTTAGTTGGAGTAATAAATTAAAATATTGGGCCAAAAATTGTAATAAATAATTGGTCTTTTATTTTAATTTTTGGAGTGGAGATAGTCTAGGTGGCAGTGTTGAACTTGAGCTTTAAAAAGGAAATCTTGGAATGGATTTTTTGGGGAGTTAATTTTTTTTTTAAACTCAATTAAACCCTCATAAATTTTAATAATGGAGATCTTGAGTGCCCAAGTTGAGTTGGCAGTTGCTTTTCTAATTGGGTCCCTATTTTCTAGGAGTGGGAATCTTGCATGTTTGTTATTCTTCAAAAATTTGTTGGGAGTGGATTTTTAAGGTTGTTGGAGAAATAATGATTCTAAATATGAATTTAATCCATCATTCAAATTTGGGGCTTCCAAGTTGTGTTTGAAAGATTTTTCTAGTTCAGGGCCTATTTGTGAGGAGTGGGAAGACTAGTTGGACTACCAGTTTTAGCATATTGAGGAATGGATTTGGAAACTGATTTTTCTAGAGATTTAATGCATATTATAAAGGGATTTTAATTCCTTTTTCAGGTTGGGGTCGTGGATTTTTGAAGGAGGCCAAAATTGGGGGTTAAGAAAGCTTGTTGGAGGGTTTTCATGGAGAAATTGAAGGGGAAATTTTTAGATTTTGGGGAAAGAATGAAGATTCGAGCATTGTTCTTGTTTGAAGGTTGAAATAAATCATTTTGTTGTAGGTGTAAGGAGTTATTTACAACAGCATATTTGCTGGAAATTTATATTCCATATTCTACAGAGAGTTTTTGTTGAATGTTGTAAGTTAAAAGCTAGAGATGTTGAGAAAGGATGCATGATTTGAACAAAGAATTTCTAAAGCATGATTCTTAAGTGATCTTACTATTTTAGATCAGTTTATTCTCAAATTTTTTTATGCATATTTATCAGCCATGGAGGCTGCAATAATTGTATTTATAGATTTTTGAAGTATTTATGTTTCTTGTTGGTGATTTGAATGAACAAATAAAAAGTTTGTATTGCAGATTTTAAATCTGTTATGGGTAATTTGTTTAAGACTTTGATTTGTTTTAAGTGGGGAGACAAGTCTCTCCTACTGTAAATCAATACAAGTTTAACTTTTGATGATGAATTTGATTTGTTTTAAGGTGTTATTGAAGATGAAGCCTCTTTATCTTCTAATGATGTTTTGACCACAGAGCTATGAAGAAGTGCAACAGAGGTCATGCATGCTATTAATCGAGGAAGAAGAGTATGAGCATGAAGAGATTGATGAACCTGAAGAGGGTTGTTTATTGGAAGACATGGAGGATGAGACTATAGTGATTGTAGTAGTAGAAGAGAGTTCTTTAAAGAACACCTATGAAGTTGAGAAGGATGATTTACTCATTCAGATTGAAGGAGAATGGGATCAAATTATTGCAAGGGAAAAAAAAGTTGCAGCAGTGGAAGATACAGAGGTAAAATTTATTTTTGATAAATGTTTTTGTGAAGATGAATGTGATTATGATGAAGCTGCAACTGAAGAGTGTCCTTTGAAGGACATAGAAGAAAGTAAAGGGGAAATTTTTAGATTTTGGGGAAAGAATGAAGATTCGAGCATAGTTCTTGTTGGAGGGTTGAAATAACTCATTTTGTTGCAGGTGTAAGGAGTTATTTATGGCAGCATATTTTCTGAAAATTTATATTCCAGATTCTACAGAGTTTTTGTTGAATGTTGCAGGTTACAAGCTAGAGATGTTGAGAAAGGATGCATGATTTGAACAAAGAATTTATGAAGCATGATTCTTAAGTGATCTTACTATTGTAGATCAGTTTATTCTCAATTTTTTTATGCATATTTATCAACCATGCAGGCTACAATAATTGCATTTTTACATTTTTGAAGCATTTATGTTTCTTGTTGGTGATTTATGTTTCTTGGTTTTACGTGGAGATTAGGTCTTTCTCAAAACCAAAATCACTTTTAGTCGATTTTTTGATTGAGGAGCTGGTCTTAGAAAGAGAAATTAAGGAAGAACTTTTGCAAACAAATTTCCAAACCTTCTAGAACATCAGCATCTTCCATTAAGGAAACAAAGATTTCATCCTCTCTTGTAATGACAAATGACATACAAAAACTCAATTAAATCCTCATAAATTGTAATAATGGAGATCTTGAGTGGGTAGTTACTTTTCTAATTGGGTCCCTATTTTCTAGGAGTTGGAATCTTACAAGTTTGTTATTCTTGGAAATTTCAAGGAGATGGATTTGATAATGCTTTTTAGCATTTATTATTTTATTTTAAGGTGATTAATGACATTTTCATGAGTTTGGGATGTTTCAAATGGAAGCTACAAGGAAAAAATGTAGATTTAGCATAAAAGGGAAGATTTGACAATTTTTGGAACCAGTCACTCAGCAGGAATGGTGAGACAAGCTGATTTCTAAAGGGATTTGGGTAGAAGTGACTCAAAAGGGATTATTATGTGATGAATATTTCCATCACAAATGTTTTATTACAGGTTTGAAGGTGTGTGACAAAAAATGGATCATGGAATCCATTGTTGAAGATGGATACAGTTTGCAGATTGGAGTTTGCATGATAAAGGTTGTAGATTGAAGTGAACTGAAGGAGTTGAATAAATAGTTTGTATTGGTTGTGATTTGTTGTTGAGATCAGATTTTAATCTGATTTTTAATATGTATTTATCATTACAAGAGGCTGAAATCTTTGTATTTCCTTAATGGAGAAGATACTTTGATGTTTGCAAGAGAGTTTTGAATAAAGAATTTGGAAATTTGTTTGCAAAATTTCTGCCTTGTTTCTCTTTTCTAATTTATTTCATATTTAATTCAAATCATTTAAGTGATTTGCATTTGTGGTTTGAGAAGGGATAATCCCCCCTTCATCAGTGGTATCAGAGCAGGAGTTCCTGAGTGTGCAGGCAGAGAGCCGAATGTGAGGTAGTTTGCACCAGGACTTGTGGTGTGTGTGATTTGTGTGTAGACAGATCGCCAGACATGAGGCAGTCTATACCAGAAAGGATGGGATGGATCATGAGGAGGCTTGTAAGAATTTTATTTTGGGAAAATTATTGGGAAGAAGTGGAAAATAAGAATTACCATGAAGAATTTGAAAAGCTCCAAGCTCAAGTAGATGTATTGGAAAAGTTGATTAAGGAGAAAGTGGGAATACAAGAGGAGAGATTTGGAAAGAAGAATGTTTTGTTGAAAGAGGAAAGCAAAAAAAAAAAAAAAATAAAAGAAGGATGGAGAAAGAAAGAAGAGAAAATAGTCATTGCAGATCATAAATTTAATGGTAATTTTAATGATTTTATTTTATCTGAAGATGCATTGTTTGCATGAACTAGCAAAGGAAAAGAAAATGGTGAAAAGGAGAAGGATATCACAGCAGAAAAAGAGGTATCTGTTAATTTTGTTAGTGAAAATTTACATGTAAAAGAAGTAGATGAAGCTATGGATGAAATTATGGAAATTCCAAAAACAGATTTTGATAGTCCTAGATTTGATAAAGGGAGTGAAGATGAAGAATATCTCCTACTCAAAGAGGAGATAAGAAAGATAAATATCTTGTTTGAGGGTAAAGTGATTGATGAATGTGAAAAGAAGATGATAGAGGATGCGGAAGGAGGAAATGTAATGGTAGATGGTGATGAAGAGCAAGATATTGCAGAAGCAATAGAGAAAGAAATCATTGAGGTATTGTTTAATTTTCCTGGTTTTGATTATTATAAAGAGGATAATGAGATGTATGCAATTGAAGAGTTGAATGTAGATGAGATGCATACAGGTTTTGTGAGTA
>VDFB02000003.1:706565395-706590166 GCA_007258455.2 Sequoia sempervirens | reverse complement strand
ATGAATGTGAAAAGAAGATGAAAGAGGATGCAGAAGGAGGAAATGTAATGGTAGATGGTGATGAAGAGCAAGATATTGCAGCAGCAATAGAGAAAGAAATCATTGAGGTATTGTTTAATTTTCTTGGTTTTGATTATTATAGAGGATAATGAGATGTATGTGATTGAAGAGTTGAATGTAGATGAGATGAAGACAGGTTTTGTGAGTACAAATTTGTATGGAGATGTTGTAGAAGAACAAAAAGAATGAATCAAGGTTGATGATGAAAAAATTATTGCAACAATAATAGAGGAGGAGGTAATAAATGAATTTGATTATTTTATTTAAGAAGAGGAAACTTAATTTTATGATTTTTCAAAACTTAGTAGTGTATATTGGTGGGAGATGAACTATGTAAAAAGCAATAGGAGGAGGGGAAGAATAAAGGATGGAAGAGATATAAAATTTCAAGGAAAGAAGAGAAGGAATAATGAGGAAAATAAGGTAGATAAATGGATTCAGGATGAGCACAAAATTTATAAATGTTTATGAGCTTAACTCATGAAACATTTCAATTTACCTAGTGTGTCTGTGGTGTGTCTGATGTAGGAGCAATCAACATCAAACAAAAATAAATATTTTAATTTTTTATTTTCCTAAGGTTTGATAATTATTTAGTTGGAGAAATAAATTAAAATATTAGGCCAAAAATTGTAATAAATAATTGGTCTTTTATTTTAATTATTTCTCCAACTAAATAATTACCAAACATTAGGAAAATACAAAATTAAAATATTTATTTTTTGTTTGATGTTGATTGCCCATGCACCTAGATGCTCCTGCATCAGACACACCGGGTAAATTGAAATGTTTCATGAGTTAAGCTCATAAACATTTATAAATGTTGTGCTCATCCTAAATCCATTTCTCTACCTTATTTGCCTCATTATTCCTTCTCTTCTTTCCTTGCAATTTTATATCTCTTCCATCCTTTATTCTTCCCCTCCTCCTATTTCTTTTTACATAGTTCATCTCCCACCAATATACACTACTAAGTTCTGAAAAATCATAAAATTTAGTTTCCTCTTCTTCAATAAAATAATCAAATTCATTTATTACCTCCTCCTCTATTATTGTTGCAACAATTTGTTCATCATCAACCTTAAACTTGTATTGAAGATCTTTTAACTTTGATGGCTATAGGCGGTATATTACGCGGACTAGTACTGGTGGTGATCTTTAATTTTGATGGCTATAGGTAGATATATTACGTGAGAAATACATTAGGTGGTGCCCTTATAGGCAGATGGGGGCTTGGCCATCTGATAAGAGGCAACTGCGTAGGACGTAGCCTGATCGAATCCTAGCCAAATGGTTAGATCACATTATACTCCTATATTATTAGCATTAGGTCGCCTAACAATTTGGGTAGGTACAAACCATCCCCTTGATGAATCCCAAGTATATACGATCACATAGGAGCATGACTCAAGCAAGAGACCAGCCTCATCCGATGATTGTTGATGTCACACTTAGCAATGATAGATCAGATGATGATGATTAACCTAAGACCCTTTTTCCTAAAGACGCCAACATCACTTGCAGCTTTGTTGACTATTAGTCAACAGTAGGTCCAACCCCAATTTTCCCATCAAGGTCCTCTATGGGCAATGATGGTGCTCAAGGGTCAAGAGGTGAGGGTGATGGGGCAAAGTTGGGAAAATCACGAGAGAGACTAAGGCAATAGTGATGGGTGGCATCACCAACATGTACAACACCAATCTCATTGAAACCACTTAGCACCCAGGAGGTTGCACCTCCTTCGATGACATCAGTAGGGCCAAGTGTGGCTCCACCCCCTAATCCACACTAGTAGGATAGAGACCCAAGTATGAGTATGGTGTATGTTATTCTTTAGTTACTTTCATTCCAATTTTATCATATATATACATGTAGGATATGGTACTGATATTAGCTATTATCTCTATGGTTGTAGTGCTCACACATGAGTGGCTCAATTGCATAAGGTGATGCATTTTAGAGGAAGCCCCAACCATCTAGATCCAGGGGTTGGTTCTCCACCTACAAGCCTCCCTCAAAAGGGTGCCATGCCCACCTATTTGAGCCTATAGAACATCTGAGTACAACAAACGATGAGACATGGGTGGAGGTGGTCCAATAGGCCACTAAGTTGATTGCAATGATTGAGCAAAGGGATCAGCAGGAAGTAGATCTCCTTATCGCCTTATTTGAGTGATATTAGGTCATGATGTGGGTTGATAGTGTCAATGCAGCATGTGACACCCTATAGAGTTAGGTCAATGACCTTGGTAGGTAGGTAGAGGCAACAAAGACATCTATTGATCCTTAGGCATAACAACTCTAAGAGGAGTTGTGACATGCCCAGGAGTAGGGGCTTCACTATAGGAGCAGGCTAGGTAGTTGTAGGAGGATGTGGCTAAGCTTTGAGGATAGATTATAGGACTATAGGTGCAAAGCCTATCCATGTCATGGTCACATCAATCACACTCCCATGCATTGATCCAACACCCTCCTTTGCCACCACTAGTGCTAGAGGGCTTAGGGAGCCATGCACCTAGGGGTTGATAGCCAAATTTTGTATACCATATCATTTCGATGTACAAATTCATCTACAAATATATATACACTACAATTTTACATAGTGGTGTGATACATGTACATGACATTTTTGATATATATATATGAGATTTTTTGACTAGCATCATGGTGCTCTTTATGTGTACTTCAGTTTCATGTATGATTATGTGATGGATTTATGTTTATGGATGTATGATTAGATTAGATGGTATCGTGACTTAATAAAAACACATTGGATGTATGCTTAATTAAATACAATGATGATCTAATTTCTTGACCAAAAAAGTTAATCAAACACAATGCACAAATACGCAACATAATAGTAAAACACGTGTGTATATATAATTACTAATTATATAAATATATAATTACTAATTATATATAAATATATAATTACTAATTATATATAAATATATAATTACTAATTATATATATATAATTACTAATTATATAAGTTAATTACATACACATGTTTACATCATAACACAAACTAAAAAGGATAATATGTTAATGAAGAAATATACATAATAAACTACAATCCTTAAAGAGGGACGCATATCATGCACATGCCACATGGACCTTATGCATAGTATTGACAGAGATGCATTTCATTGATTGGTTCTTTTAGAGGCGTGTCATCTATAGATGATATTCTATATGCACCAGAACCATACACAAAGATGATTATATAAGGACCTAACCAATTATAGTTGAGCTTCCCCTTTTGATTAGGTGGCACATTTACATTTTGTGAATGGTGATCCTAGACCTACACAAACACAAAGAACAAACACAATATTAGTCTATTATACGAGTTAGGAACATAATTCCCCATAAGATTCATTTGAAATGTAATGAAGAGGAGATAACATGAAGAACACAAATAAAAACTATTAAATCCTATTCAAAGCTAAAACTCTCAATCCCATGGGGGAATTGGTACTATTTTGATGTGGAAAATAGCCCTTTTCTCAATTCCTTGCAAGCTTGAAGATGATCAATGGATGAAGATTGATGCTCCTTGATGAAATTTCACCATAACCTAGCTATGAGATGTAAAAACTTGTAAAAATGGATGAACTTGATTCAAAACATGAAGATGATAACTTTGCACAAGTTGTGGATGAAAATTCCTAAGATTGTGGATGAGCTTGTGGATACAAAATCCAAATGAGGGCCTTCTATTTATAGAAGAGAACGATGGAAGAATAAGCAAAATGGATGAATGTGGGATCAAACGCCAACAAATAGCATAATGCCACTTGTCAACATGTGAGTGGACAAAGGTGGAGCACATTTTGATGAATGTGCACATTAATGCTATTAGGTGGAAATTCAAAATTTGAGAAGTGACAAGTTGGAGGGAGAGAAGAAATGAATTAAATGCCACTTAGCTCAAGAAAGGACATGGAAGATGTAATGGCCCGCCAAGCAACCCCAAAGGATACTAATATATATAACATTAATGGCACCAATTTTTTTTTTAAAGTACTTACATACATCATAATAATCATATACCATATGAAATGAAAACTAAACATGAACTACATATAACAAATCCCTCGGGTTTACTTGACTGCATTACTTTTCACAACAACATTATTACATCACATGAAAGGTAGTATACACCAGTAATCATAAGATAACATGAGCATGGTTAACACATTAATCAAGGGTTACAATATTACAATGCCAATTCCCAACATGAATGGGGAAGATACAATAAAATGGAATGTTACATTTGAAATGAAGGAGTACAAAGCTGCAGTACTGGATCCAACTCTGGTACAACTCAGGAGTCACTGCAAGGTAGCACTTCTCGATCGACAACTGGGGACCCAGTGGGGTGCATAGCACGTTCCACCCAACCACGTGGACCCGAAGGCCCACCCCCCGTGCTAAGAGATGACAAGAAGGAACCCCAACTAAACCATCATACAAAACAAGGATACAAGACTTCACAACAAGATCCACAATAAGATAAAGCAATCTCAGCACAAGATATAACCAACACAAGTTGTGCCCAACATAAGGAATTACCAATAAAGCTTCAGCATACAAATGCCAACATGTGCTTCCAGAGGCCCAAGAATAACATAGAGGGAGTGTCATACATAGTTGTTTAAGGAGGATGTCATCGCAATGTTGCATGGGTTACCCTAGCGAATCTTCCTAGGCCCCGGCCCCCAACTTGGGTTACCCTAGTGACCTCTTACGAAACCCGGCCCCACATGCAATCCAATGCGGCATCGATTATCTTTCATAAGGACAAGACAATGATTTCGCCATTCCAGGCCTTCTCAACTCATCTCAAGCCCAACAAGCACTTGAGCCATGAGCGAGGCATTCACTTATATCATGTTAATGTGTGATTCTATCCAAAACCCCTAGTTAAATATTAATGTTTTCACTTGATTAATAAACTTCCAATGAGTTACCCTGGGTCCTCTTCTGGGTCCCGGCCCCCATTAGAAGCCACTCTCCCTACTCACAACCAAAATTCTACTATCTCAATGGGGTAAGCCACTTGTACAAAATAACAAGACCAACTCAGTAAAACAACAAATAAGGTATGTACCATCCCATGCAAGGAATCCATAGTAACACAACATCCACGTGCAAGGCTAATACCCACCAAGTAAATCCAAACATAAAGACCATAGTCCACAAGAGTCAACACAGGAACCAATTATGAAACCACATTCTCCCTTCCTCAGGAACCCAAAAGAACGACTATTCAAAAACTCACATATGATGGTAAACCAACACAATACTAGATTCCAAATAAGTTCTAACACAAATTAAAAGAATAAAAAACCCCTCAAAACCGAGATTAACTCAAGAGGAAGACACATCTGAACAAACCCATCAAAATTAACCAACCAACACTCAATCCCAATATTAACAAATTTATCTAAAGACAAAGACCAAACAACAAGGCACCATTGAAACCAACTAGAGCTCACTAAGACATCAAGATAATCATGTTTCAAGACTACTACAATCATTATTACATTACATAGCCCTCATTATCAAGACACCAAAAAAAAACACTAACAAAACACATTACTCATACTCCACATGATTTCAATAACAAGTTTCAAGTAATCAATCATTCTTTAAAAGCAATTACTTTCTTCACCAATATATAATAGCCACGAATGGTTTTTGTAAAATAGTAAACATTCACATACAAAATTATTTAATATAATATAATATAATCAATTACTAAAATTGATTAAAATATAAAATACATAACTTTAAATATCAATACCAAAAAAGTTGACCATTTATATAATATCGGTCATAGGTCAAATGGACGGTATCCTCAATATGTAAAGTATAGAATATATCTATATATAAAAAAAAACAAGAAATTCATAATTTACCAATCCACAAAATAAAGAATGCATGGTGTGCTTCTAACACTCAGATTTTGCTTAGGTCTAAAGCAGTTTTACCAGATAATTTTAGATGCGAGTATAAGTGGCACATGATTTAAAATTTAAACTATTAGTTAACAATAACAAAGTTTGCGCCAAGATACATGCATTGATAGAATTCATTAACTAAGGCTATCAGCCATTCAAGGATTCCAAAACAATCATGTTTGTTTGTTTCAAAATGGCAATATAATATTAGAAATACATATCTCCAATTTTGTTTAACTTGCTAATATCAACTTTACTTAGAATATATTCTAAAAGTTTAAACTAACACTCACCAAGCAGGGGTTACGCCTAAAATAAGCACATTGCATTAATAAGGATAGGTGGAAATTGTAATAGATATAATCGGTTATATCAACCCATAATGACCACAACATGAGACTTTTGGGAAAGTTAATAGCAATAAATAAAGGCATTCAACCTAACATTAACTAAACTGGAGAAAGCAAATCACACAGCACATAATAAAGGAGAATTACCAGCTGAGGGGCAATTACGTGAGTTATGAGAAGGTAAGTTGATGTAAAAATTCATTCTATCTATATTTCACTCTTGATAGTGATACAAATCTATTCAGTAGAGGTTTCCAGAGACACAGATTTAATTTTCAAGAACAAAACAATGGGCAGGTTACGAATTATATGAGAGAGGCTATCTAATTTACTACACCCTTGCAAGTCTAAAAGTTGCAGCTGTGATGGGTTGCCAATGATTTCAGGGAGGCTGTTTAATTCTGTACAATACCTCAACTCTAAATGTTGTAACTGTGATAGGTTGCCAAGTATATAGGAAAATGAATATTGGAATTTGGAAATATCGCCATCTACTTGCATTGTTATCGTTATTTCAGGGAGGCTACTTAATTCTATATACTACCTCAGCTCTAAACACTGTACGGTGACAACGAGTTTCCAGAGACGCACTCAAGATGAAGTTTGGAAATTAACTTCACCATAATCAATGGATAGCTCTTTATTTTGTTAATATTCGGCAATATCTTATTTTCAACTGCTGCAACTATGGTAGATTGTCGGAAGAACCAGGCAGGTTATTTAAATCTTTTAAACTTCCTATTTTGTTCAAGTGCTGCAGCTGATTCTAGTTGACACTGATATAAGAGAGTTTATTTAAACCTTTACAACATTCTATTTCTAGTACCACAGATGTGTCAGGCTGTCAACAAATTCAGGAAGGCTAATTAAACTGATCCACTCTCTAACTCCTAAAAGCTTAAGCTTTGATAGGTTGGAAATGGTATTAGGGACATTATATAAAATTTAGACACCCTCAAAAATCTGAACACTACAGCAGTGGTAGGATGCTGATGACACAAGTAAAATTTTAGCTTTTTAATTACAAAGCCAATTAAGTAGGCAAGTTTAGAATCATGCGAGGAAGTAATATACAAATATCTAAGGGAGGAAAGCAACGCCAACACAGATCTTAATATACCCAACAAGCAAAAGGGATATGTGCATAAGTTTGCATCTTATTTAGCACAACAAGAGCTTAAAACAAAATTTCATTTATCAGTCAAAGCAATTTAATATGTATATATAGATAACTAAAAGTTCGAATAGGGACAGTATTTAAATCATTTTCAGGGATGTTTAATATTTAGGGACTAAATTATCCCAATACCATGCATTTATCATTCTAAGCAAAAAGAGTTTGATTTTCTTTAAAAGCAAGTGAGCAGTACATACCTATGGATGTCGTCTTCTCCTTCTACTTTTCAAATGACCCACCTCCTTTTGCAAAAATAGAAATTTAAAACACGGAGAGGTCTTCCAAAAGCGTAGGAACATGAGGCTCTTTTCAAATGTTGAAGTTGTGACCACTACATGTGTCTCTTTTTTTTCTCTGTTTTGCTTCTCTTCTTTGCCTCTCTAGATGCAAAATTTAGGCTCATTGAAAGATGGGAAACTCGTTGAAGCCAATGCCAATCTCCCCTATCAATGAATTTCTCCAGCTATCTAGAATTGTACTAACACCAATATTGAATCTCGTTCTTGTATGCATGCACTTTTTCCTCCCATCCGTGTTTGCAGCCGGGCCCCAAGAAAACTCAACTCCAGGAATGGCACGATAGCAGCAGGTGCATAGTTGAAACTGATAATCTCATATTTGAATCCTCCATCCCCATGTTGGTGATGAAGTTGACTATAGCATAGGCGTCGATGGGAATCCAGTGGCATAGCCAAATCCTCTGTCAGAGCTCTTCCTTGCCTGTGCACATGGAAGCTTGGAACCGGTTATCCACAACCTTATGAGAAGCCTTCCCCATTATCATATCCTACAGCCAGCATTTTTCACCCATTCTAAACCCTATTTCCTTCTTTCCCAAAATGTAATTACCTCCCTGATTCCCTCCCCATTTTTTTTTTATCAAGCCATTGTTACCTGCCTAAGAAGATGCACAAGGAGGCATTATGAATGCATTTTCATGTGCCTATTTTAGAGGAGTTACAAATGAATATTGTGCTCACTCTCTGCCAACACATCTTCTTCATTATGATTTCTTAAGTGAGTGTAACCGCCTAAACTAATAATAGAATTGTAACTTGACTCATTCTTTTCTTTTCTTTTTAATAATTTTGTTATTCATTACTTAACCGTCTACTTACACTTTTATTTATTTTATTTTATTTTATATTATTATTATGCCATAACCAAGTTTATTAACTACTATACCTATATCAATTAACAATTTTATTGTGATGCAATGATCAATCAAAACACAAATCAAACTAACCAAATCAACTTAGCAATCATACCATACAACACCCAACTTCGCAGCGAGACAAAAAGTAACACAAGACAACACAGATGGAGGGACACTCTGTAAGAGGCCTTTAATGCCTTGTTGGATGGACAAGTACTTTTGGAGGAGATTTAAAATTTGAGGAATATTCCATCCTTCGATGCCTTTTTGAATGAAAAAGGAAGATTTATAAATTAATTAAATTGATTTTCATGAGCAAGTTGAAAAAGCTAGAGGATTTTAATGGATTAAGATTAGGATTAATCAGGATTTGATTAATTTAGAGGAGATTAGCTGATTTGACAATTTGATTTAGATTTTAGGATTTAAATAAATCAAAGTGAGAGGAATAATGAATCTAGACTTAATTAAATAAATTTTGATTTATTTAATTAAAGAGGATGATGTTAGATTAAATAAAATGAAGATTAATTTATTTAATTTAAGGAGTTGACTTTAGAGACTAATTAAATAAACTAAATTATTTAATCAAAAGAGGGACTATAGGATTAATTAAATAAATTGATTTATTTAATTAATAGGAGATGATGACTTAATCAGATCAAATTGATTTATTTAATTAAGAGATGAAATGTGATGAATTTAATTAAATGTAGATTATTTAATTAAATGATTAGCAGAGGGATGATTTGGGTAGAATTGGTGTTAGTAAAATCAGGATTAGGTGTATAGGATCAATCGGTATATTTTTCGTGTCTACGTGCATTTCTCTAATTCTCATAGAGAACGAGATCACCCACCTTGAAAGTGTGAGAAAGAACACCTTGATTATAATGCTTAGAAATATATCTTTGATAAGATTGGAGATGTTCAAGGGCTTCTAATCGGCACTCATCAAGCAACTCAAGCTGGTTTAGACATTCAACACAAGATGTGGTAAGTGTCATCATCAATTAACGCTTTAAAGGAAACTCACAGAGATGAAATTTCCAACTCTAAAGGCATGATAGCCTTAGCACCATACACGATGTTATATATTGTACCAGTAGTCATATGAACACTCGTGTGATAGGACCATAATGTTTACATCAATTGAGTATGCTAGTATTTACCGTGTTTGTTTACTATTTTATGAAGAATTAGCTCAAGAGTTTTATTAGATGCTTTGGCTTGGCCATTAGATTGAGGATAATATAGTATAGAAAAATAGTGTTGAATATGAAAATTTTCCAAGAATTTCTTCACCTCTTTGTTTTTAAATGAAGTACCATTATCAGAAACAAGGATAGAAGTCAATCCAAAATGAGCAATGATATTATTTAGAAGAAATCTATAGATTGCTTTAGCATTAGTGGATTGAATTGGAATAGATTTGACCCATTACATAAAGTAGTCAATAGTAGTGATGATGAAGGTATGTCCTTTAGAAGAAGATGGTGATGTTTTTCAAATAATATCTAACCCCATTTTGCAAGTGGTCAAGGAGAGGTCTAATTTTGAAGCTCTTATGTAGGATCTCAAATGAGATTGTTGTGTTGTTGACATTGACAAAAAAAACTGACAAAGGAAAAAGAGTCTTGCTCCATTATTTTCCAATAATATCACATATGAATAAGCTTACACACTAAGGATTTACCCCCAAAAAATTTCCACCCCTAGAGCTTGAAAGAGATTCTTGAAGGGCAAGGGGTTTTTCAACCTTAGTGAGACACCAAAGAAGAAGACCATTATAATATTTCCAATAAAGAACATCAGACACTTGATAATTTATCAAGTTGAAAGTTTTTTCGTATCTGAGTGCAATTTTTTTTAGTCACATCATCGAGAAAATTTCTAGTCTTTAGATAATTATAAATGCGAGAATACCATTCCCCCAAGTCCACATGATCACACACAATACCATTGAATTCAGGTTGATATGAGATAGTAGGAGAGCGAAGAATATGAACCACAAAGTGGTATTCTCCTATACCATTGTCTGAGGTTACAAAGGTGGCAGTGCTCACCATTGCATCTGTGTGGTGATTTTCTCTACTAGGGACACTGTCTATCGTGAAGGAAGAAAAACAATCAAGAAAGGATAAATACAATCCCAATATTGAGATAGCTTATTCTACTTAGCCTAATATTTTCATGTCATTTGGTTTATAATAAGTTCAAATTTTCCATGAAGTGAATATGTTTAATGTTCAATGCCATCATGACATGTAAGCCAACAATAAGGGCTTCCTACTCAACAATGTTATTAGTACAATAAAATTCTAATCAAAAGGATAGAGGAATTGTCTTCCCTTCGGATGATATTAAAGCTATACTTGCCTCATAGTCAATTTAACATCTCAATCCATAGAAATGTATTTTCCACAAAGGTTCATGGTCTAATGCGAATAAATTTTCATCCAAAAATAAATCTCGATTAGGGAAGGAGTGAGATGAGAGAGATTTCACCAATTTCAATCAACAACAACTTGACCTTTGATTGCTTTCTTAGTTATGAACTTGATATCAAACTCAGAGAGAAACATTACTCATTTTTCCAATCTTCTAGAAAGGTCGATTCTAGTAAATTTTTCTTTAAGAAGATCACATTTTACAATCACATGTGGGTTTCAACATGAAGAAGATAATGTCGTAACTTCTTCATTGTAGAAATGAGAGTGAGATATTATTTCTCCATGGCAGAATATCAATTTTCATAATCAACTAGAATATAAATAATGTTGTATACCACTCTTTCCTTACCATCATCATCATGTTGAGCTAATAAAGCTACTAAGGCATGAGGTGATGTAGAGATATAAAGTAAAAAGGGTCTATCCTACATAGTTGACATCAAGATAGGAGGATTGCCCAAATAAATTTTGATTGACTCAAAATAATTTTTGCACTCATCATCCCATTAGAAGTAGACATATTTCTTCAATAAAAACATGAATGGAAGGGTATGATCAACCAACTAAGATACAAATCTATGAATTTCCTGAATCTTCCCTTGTAAACTACGTAGTTGAGAGATTGTTTTAGGTGGGGACATGTTAATGATCACATCAATTTTTCTTGTGTCAAATTTGATTCCATGGTGAGAGATGATAAATATTAAAAAATTTCCGACATCCATGCTAAAGACACAATTAAGAGGATTTAGTCTCATTTTATAGAGATGAAGTATTTCAAATATAAGATGAAGATTTTTGAAGTAGACTTGACAAGTCATGGATTTGACTAGAATGTCATCTATGTAATCTTCTAGGATTTTTTGAATGAAATTATGAAAGCTAAGTCATTTCCCATTGCTAATTTTCTCCAACATTCTTTAACCCAAACAATATGACTACATAAAAAAAGGTACCCCAAGGGGTAGTGAAGGTTGTCTTATATTGATCTTCTAGGTCAATACAAATTTGATTATAGCTTGAGAAGCCATCCATAAAGGATAATAAGGCATGGCCTACAATCGATTCCATAATCGTATCGATATTAGGCAATGAAAATTCATCCTTAAGAGAAGCCTTATTGAGATTACAAAAATCTATACAAATACGAATACGACCATTAGGTTTACTAATAGTGAGTATATTTGATATCCAAGGTGAATAGTTAATAGGACGGATAAAACCATCATTTAGAAGCTTTTCTATCTCAATCTTGACTAATAAAGAAACCTCAAGATTCATCTTACAAATATTTTGTTTAACAGGCTTGGAATTGAGACATAGAATGATATTATGAGCCACCACAAATAGATCAATACCAGACATATCCTTGTATGACCAAGAAAAAATATTAGGTTGAGAAATGTAATAGATCAACATGTTGTTTAGACTCTTCCAAAGAAATATATTTTCTAGTAATCACTTTTTTAGAATATTTAAGATCTATGAAAACATCGAAAGTATCCCTCTGACATAAAGTACTATGGTCTTCATGATGAGGTATAGGAGTACTATCATCCAAAATATTAGATAAAGGGGCCTTCTCATCAATACTCATAATGGATTCTCCAAAGTATGCATGTTTATTCAAGCGATACAAGAATTATTGTTTAAGGTGATAAGAGGGTAAGTGAGAGTAGGCACCTAAGAATTCTTCTAGTGATTGCCCTGAATAGAAAAAATATAGAGGAAATTCATTAGAGTCTACCTTGTATTTAATAAATTCAGGGTGAACTAATTTAAGAGGAGGCTCGGTGGAAATCATGTTGACATTCAACCATGGTTTTCTCTTAGACTTCATATGACAATATCCAATTCCAATCTTATACCCATAAGAATCAAACTCCATGGGGACTTTAGTAGTTCATAGCCATATTTAAAAAGGAGATTGAAACCTAGACCATAACATGTTTGTAATTCTTGGGAAGGAGGATCAATGTAAAGAGTGTGATCCCAACAATGAGTATCACACTCCTTTATAGGGACATGATCGTCCTTCTTAGAAGGGACAAAAACACTAGCCACCTTAATATAAGCATGATTATCTTACTTAGTAGAGGCAAGATCATCTTCCTTAGCAGAGGCAAGATCATCTTCCTTAATAGGAGTGTGATCATTTTCCTTAGCAGGAGAACAATTGGCTTTCTTGATAGAGGTGTATGATATTTTCAAAATATCTAGGTGAATAGGATCTACCTTGTACTCCTCGATATAGGATTTGATAAAGTCAAAGGACCCCCAATTTTCAACATGGCATGTGTTCAATTCAAAATAAGTGAAAGGGGTATACTTCTCTTAGGGTTTTCTAATTCAAGATGATTTTCCTTAGGGAAATCCATCTCAAGAGTAGCCTTTGAAACAAACACTACTGTAGTACATGTCAATGCATTAGGAGATAATGAAGGAATAAAATTTTTAAGAGTAGAAGTAATCGAGGCTCGACCAACAACTACCATTTCACAAAGGTGTATAGCATTAGGGTCAACCTTAATTATGATTACTTCATTATTAGCAAAAAAAATTATAGAATGATGCAAAGTAGAAGTGACTGCTCTCAAAGCATGAATCCATGGTCTTCCCAAGATAATATTGTATGGTAATGGTCCTAGCATAATGTATACCAAGGTGGGTACAGTAACAAGTTCCAACCTTAGGGGTAATATTATTGTGCCCAAGGCTTGTCAACTAACATTATCAAATAAAAAATATACAAAGAAGAAGCAGCAAGAGAAGTTGAATCAATTTTAATTTTAGGTAACAAATCAATGCTACATATGTTGAGCATTGAATCAGTGTCAATTAGAGCATACCTAATACCAATATTATTAATATTAATTTTTATGATTAGAGGATCCACTTGCTTTTGTACTTTCAAAGGTAAGAGCTCATGAGGATAGAACATAATATTCAACAAATCCACATAGATATAAGCTATCAAAGGATTAACATCCATTAACCTAGTGGAAGAAAGCAAGAGGATCTTTTTCAAGGCTTCCTAAAGCATACCTTGGTAAACCAAAGTAGTCTAAAGAAAATACCAAAGTGAGATCTTGGCAGGAGTAACACGGAGTTTCTCAACAAGATCATGTACTAGGTGCCTTAGCTGCAAGTTTAGGTGCTTCAAGAAGGCTTGGTTGAGAAGGTGGTAGAAAAGTAGGTTGATTAAGATTTTGTTGATTCCTTCCAGTATTATAAGTATGGGCTACCGCTCTATAACATGGAGCCTTATATTGCATGAATCTCCTGTAAAGGTCCGATGTGTCATTTGTGAGAAGAAAACCATGAATAGAATGAATTATTTTAGGAGACGGGCTAGCTAGAGTCACATAAATGACTGGTCTCTTAGGCCTTTGAGGGGTGGTGGAGACTACAACCACAATCATGGACTTTGTGACTTGCAAAGAAGAAGAAGGTTGTGATGAAGAAGTTTGTTTATCAGATTTGTGGATAGAAGGAGACACCTCTAAGAAATCATCTAAGGCCTCATCCAACATATCAAAATCTTTTTTGGAGAATGCAGTGTCAAAGGAATTAAAATTTTGAAGAAAAATATCTGACGTGATTTGTTTCACATCATGTTCAAGTAGATAAAATGTAAAAGAGGGGATTTACTACTCTTGAGACTCAAGAAAAACAAAGTCTATAAGGAGAAAAAAACCCTTAGTTACCTCAAAATACAAAAATCAGGTGACAAGGTAGAAAATAAAGAATATTTGAATAACTAGGTTGAATGAAGTACTAAGTTATCAAGAAAAAGAATGATAAATTGCTAAATAACAAAAAATGATGATAAAGTTACAATTTATTTATTATAGAATAAAAAAATAGAGAACTCAAATTTTTAACTAGAAGGGAAAATCCTCGACCACAAATGACAACATGTTGTAGGTACATTTGTGCCACATATTGTCGTCCCTATAAAATTAGAAAATAAAGAACTTAAATTTGCATCATCTAACTCTTCAAATCTGTACATCTACACACAAGAAAGACAGGGGAAAATGTTGGGGCTGTTTTGAGGCTTTCCTCAGTCAAACCCCCATTTTTGTGTTTCCACCTCCATGGACTAACAGATAGATAAAGATAGACAAAATAACATGAAATGTAAAAGACGCGTGATAGAAGTTACAAACCTCGCTACGGAGTAGAACCCCTACCACAAATGCAGTGGGACAAATAGACAATAGTAAATAGACAAGAGAGCATTAAAAAAAAATTGTGGCTCCCCTCTTGGCTTGATAGACGTGATGTGCTTGCTTGCAAGAGAGCCTTGGTTGTTGCTTGAGATAGAAATTTGGTAGAAATTCACTATGGAGAGCAAGACAAAATGAGAAAATGTGTAGAAGAGAAGATAGAATGGAAGAGAGTGAGAATGAATGAGAATGAGAGTGAAAAGAGGAGTTTTGTGAGTTGCATGGGTGGGAAGATCCATTACACTCATGTTCTTTCCATAATGACATGTGTCATAGGCAAAGGACACAAGATTCTCTCATTTGAATTTTAGAAAGTTCAAAGATGTTAGCATGTCGTGTGAATGCATGCTCATTGTGCAATCATCCTACTTATATTTTCTTAAGAATAAGGTATTTGAACTACTAACACTTCATCATTTTCCCCTATGAAGTTGAAATCATGAATTCTAACTCATAGGTTTTTTTCATTAATACAACGGGTTGCCATAAATGTAGCGGGATAGATGTACAAGTGTGAAATTGTCACAAGATGCAGTTTTATGACACTACACTCTCCCAAATTATCATGCCTAATTTATCATTAATTTTTAGATGCATCTTGTTACTCTGATATATTTCAAATGAACCTTATCCCTCTTATTATACTTTGGTTGTTACACCTTAGGATCCAAAAATATAACATCTCTTATTTATAGATAATCTTTGAAAGGCTTCTAAATTCTAAAGCTTGTAGCCTTTAACATTCTCACCATAACAAATGAAATTACATCTTTTAGCCTTGAAATCAAACTTGGTCTACCACTCCTTAGACACTTGAAAAATTACTCATATCCAAACACCCATAAGTGTGCCACCACTATTTTTCTTCCAATCCATAATTCATATTATATCTTATTTTTAAATATTTAAAAGTTGGAAACATGTTCTTCAAGTGCCATGTGATTCTCACTATCTTTACCCAAAAGACTAGTCCAAATGTGCACTACTTGAAACATACTCTTGGCTTGATCAAGCAAGGTTTTGTTCAACATTTTAGCCACTCTATTATGGGGTAGTCCTTTACTTCAAAATTCTAGCATGCTTATAGAATACATCAAACTCCTTAAAGAAAAATTCACAACCATTATTTGTCCTTTGAACCTTTATTTTCTTATTAGTCTCGTTCTCAATAAGATCTTTGAATTCTTCAATATTGAGAAACATCTTACTTGCTCATAATAAAATGTATCCAAGCATAAGTAGGATAATAATCAATGGATGATAATTAGTATAAATACCTATTAATAGATGGGGTATTCATAGGACCAAACACATCACTACATAAAGTATCACCTCCAAATTCTCCACTACTCTAGTGCTTCAAGAGTTGAACCACACTCTATTCTACTTACCCAACACATAGTGCTCACAAAAGTTAACATTGACATAACAAGAAACAATAACTTCCACCATATTCTTATCAATATTCTTATTCTATTTTCACTCAAATTACCCAACCTCAAATTCCATATAATTCTTGATTCAAATGTAGTAGCATTAGAAAATATAGATAAATTTGATGTATTTTACCTATACAGAGTAGCACACCACGCCCCTTTTGCAAGCATCAAAATACATATAGCTAATTTGGATCCTTTCTCATTAAAGTGACATGAATTGTTGATTCAACCATTCTAGAAAAAAATGGATTAGGTTTCTTGTCAATATTAGTACATATGTAGTACATTTGAGAGCACATGTACTCTAGCATCCATAAAATTAACCCTTACCTTTCCTTGGCCAACAATATTAAAAGAGCTATTTTCATTAAGAAACACTTTCCCTTCATTAATTTTGGTATTTAATTCAAGTACCAATCCTTGTGAAGTGTCATATGAAAAGAAGCACCTAAGCCAATCAACTAGGAATCATCACAAAAAATGCTAGTAGAGACAAAGAAATGATGAAACATACACATAATTATAAGAGGATTTATTCAAGGAATCATTCTTCTTCTTGGACTTACACCTCTTATTTATGTGACTCTTCTTACTAAATTTTGGATAGTTTACTTTAGAATTACCTAGATATTTAGACATGTCTTTCCCATTAGACTTATTATCTCCTATTCTCTTCTCACCTTTCTTGTCTTTTCACTCACCTATTACAATAAGGACATTAGAAGATTTACCATCCATGTACCTTTCCTAGTTTCTTCACTTAACAAAATACTAACAGTTTTTTTTTAGTTTAAGTGTTGTATCATTATTGTTTATAGACATTACAAGGTTATCCCATGAATTTGGTAAGGAATAAAGTAGCAAAATGCATTTGTTCTCTTCATCCATATTGGATCCTAGTGACACAATTTGAATTAATATCATACTAATGAAATTCAAATGATTAGTTACACAACCAACCTCTCCCATTTTATAAGAATAAAACTTATTTTTCAAAACAAGTTTATCAACTAGTCTATTGGGCTGCTACATGTACCTAGATTCCTTCACAAAAAAATTGTTGTCTACTCTTGAGACACATTCATTGACATAGAGTTTAATAGGGATAATTGGATTATTCTTCTAGCTTTCTTATCCAATTTTATCCAGTCCATTAGAAACATATATAGGTTTACTTTAAGTAGTTATTGCAGCCTATTAATATCTCCCTACTAGAAGATAATCCATCTTTAACTTCTATAGTTCAAATTTTTGACCATTAAATTTTATTTTAGACCACAATATGTTCACTATAGATTTGATGTTATTTTATTTTATCACAAAATTATTCAAATAATTCATTTTATTCTAGAATTATACACTAATTGTACCTTATTAACCATTGTATTGTTACACCACCACACATGTTAGGGTTTTCATTCCACCATAATAGTCACCACCCACACAATCAACCTTACACTCTAATACCAATGTTGGGTATTTAATCCTTGTAAAAGACTAATAGATTAAGATGATGAAAACTTAAGATTATATGTTTAGTTAATATTCAAAAAAAAATTATAAATCTAACTAATAACACATATAAAGTAATAAAATAGTATACAATTACAAGATTACACAAGACACAAATATTTTTTATGTGGGAAATAATTTCCAGAGAAAACCCACCACCAAATATGTTCACAATTTCATTATTCCAAATCAACACCAACTCTATATATCAAGGTCTTTGGAAACCTTTTACAAAGTATTAATCTACATCATACCTTGCTTCTATAAACACTCCACTTTTTACACCAATATCATACAAATGTCTTTAGTGTCTAAAATATGAGTTCATATCCAAGTGTCTAACCTTAAAGCACATTCACATATGCTAAAATATAGATAGATTCATGATAAATAAATATCCACAAATGTATAATACAAATGTATATCACATTAATAGTTTAATTTTAAATTTTGAAATATTTTGATTTATATATTTATAAATCATTTGAAGATATATTATGACTTATATTAATGATATAGATGTCTTTACTTAAAATTCTAGTTTACTTTATGAATGCATTTTATATTATTTAAAATGAAAATAATTAATTATTTATAAATTTTTATCATTTTTTAATAATATACATTTAATAATCAAATTAATCTATAAAGTAAATATTTGATGAGATGAATAATATAAAGCACAATAAGGTAGTAAAAGAAGATAATAGGTTTTCAATTGGAACACCAACCAATACATGAATAATAATGTTTCATATTAAAAGTGTTTTCAATAATATTACATGAGATGCACATTAATAAATATTATTATTAGTTTATAGATTTTTTATATGAATGTTTATGCTTCAAAATTTGTCTTTTATTATTGCTTTTTTTTTTTTTTCTATTATACAGTTGAAAAAATTTCAACTATTTTATTGAAGTTGTTCACTAAAAGAATTCAAATTGGTTGATGTGTAAGATGCACACTCTAATATAATATCTCACTACCTAAACTTCCACAAGTTTAATTGATATCAACTTATCTATTACACTTGCAAAAGTGCAAGTGCTAGTAATAACCTTTAATCATATATATTATCAATATATTAAAGGTTAGACATGGTCTATAGATAATATTTTAATTTTTTTAATTTATATTATTATTTAAATTTTAAATTACTTATAAACAATTATAAAACATAAATTTAAAAAAATTAATGGGAGAGAAATTCATAAATAATATGTAAATTGTTTAAAATCCTAATGATTTATGAGAATATATTTTGATTGATTAATGTTCATTTTTTTAAAGAATGTGTCTAAATTATGACAATTTATTGCTAGACAATACTTCATTTTAGAATTTACATTTCTAGTTTTGTAATAATAAAATTATTTAGTCAAATTTACCTTCTCATATAATGTTTAATCCAAGCATCAAATCAAGTGTAGAAAAACAAGTTCCCATCCTAACATTTTTTCAAGTTATCTTGAGTTGATTTCTTGGATATATAATTTGACTATTTTGGCACTCTCCAACTACTCTTCTTAAACATCATTGTCAAACATCAATAACAACTTTACACCTCACTAAAATGTACTAAATTTTGTCATATTTTATTGATCAGATTAACTTTTAACTGTTGTAATAAATAATATTTAAAAACAATCTTCACCAACCCAAAAATTAATCTATTATTCAACCCCTATATAACTTTGTTTAATATTTTTTTATCCAAATTCCAACTATCCACTCACCTTTAATAGAATCACTATACAATCTTTAACCCCACTTTCAAATTTACATTCCACAACTGACATTTCTAAAATCTAAAATCTCTATCATACCAAATAGATGATGCAATCCAAACCCTAATCCCAAAAACAAGTAGTCAAGTCAATACAAATATTCATTTGCCTGCCTACGTACACTTTAAGAAAAATATCTTGATACATTTATATCCATTTTCTTATCGATTTGTACATCATAATATTGATGGATTTCAATGAGAGTGGGTCCAGGAAGCTTCTAAAACAGTTTGACAAGAGATAAATAATGAAAATGGATTGCCTGTGACCATTACCAAACATTCAAAACATGTGACCTTTCTCGTGACTTTCCCAGTAGAGGATAAGCATCCGATCGATGGAATAAGACAGCATGAATAGATCTTTTGTTTTCTCTGTATTCTTTCAATGAGCCTTACCAAGAAAGTCTAAATACTTCAATCTAAAGTCAGTCAACATTAAATAAACGATTCAAAGAGGACGCATTTAACGTTTACAGTTTCCTATGACTCAAAAAATCATCGTTCATACGAAAGGGAAGTAGAAGATGAATAGTTCTTGTTATTCACCCTATAAATACCATGCATTCCCTCATACACCACACACCAATTCACCCCAAAATAGGGAAGCATTTCGAAGGAGAGTAGTTGTAGAAATCTTGAGATAAGAGAAGATGGTGGCAGGAAGCTTCAGTATTGAAATAGAGTCTCCAGTGGAGGCAAAAAGGCTGTGGAATTTAACTGTGAAGGACTCCCACAATGTATTGCCAAAGCAAGCCCCAGGGCTCATATCAGGCATCACAGTTCTTCAAGGGGATGGAGGAGTTGGCACCATTCGACAAGTTAACTTCACTGAAGGTAAGATTTTGATTACATAAACGTTCTTGAATAGAGCTATGAATCGAAAGAGGGTTAGATAATAATACAGAGATATTGTTACTAATATTATATGAAATTGTTATTGCAGCCAACAAGGATTTTAGCTTTGTGAAAGAGAAAGTGGACTTAGTTGATGAGGCCAACCTGGCTTATGGTTTCAGTCATGTGGAAGGAGGAGGGGTGGGGACAAAAGTGGCCTCAGTAAGCTTCAAGATTAAATTCGTCCCCAAAGCAGGGGGTGGATCCATTGCGACATATACATGCAACTATGACACCCTCCCTGGTGTTCCCCAGGATGAAGCCAAACTTGAGGAGATCAAGGCCAACAGCACTGGTTTGTTCAAGATTGTGGAGGAATACCTTATCTCCAATCCTACTTTATACTGCTAAACCATCAAGATCCCCCTCTTTCTAAATGGCAGAGCTCCACGTTCTCAATAAGTATATGTGTTTATCTCATACCGATAAGAATATGTGTGTCTCATGCCTGTGGATTGGGTCCAACAGTAAAGCTTTGAGACTTTCTCAATGCTGGCTCAGATTCCAGGCACAGTCTGGCTCCCCAATAGTAGCCGCCTCCCAGTTATGTAGAAAAACAAAAGAATATGTGTGTCTCTTTTGTAATAATGAGCCAAAGAGTGACTCTCTCTTAAGTATTCAGCTATGGTTGTGTAATTTTGAAATATAAAAATATGGCTTGCCTTATATCTTTATAGAAAAAGGTTTCAATAAATATGGATAACATAAGTAATTTATATAGAATGCAAAGTAAAAAAAAAACTAAAATATATGATATGTAGTGTTTTAGCTGGAAAAAAAATTATACCAAAAATTCAGCATAAAGATTTTCTTATTCTATTGCATAAAAAATTTAACCATTCATAATATATAGTAGTGATAAATGGTCAGCAGTTGACTGGGCTTCCTAGCTCTGTAATAAACTTTTCCCTACTTATATATACTACTTGGTTGTTTCATTCTGAAATTTAAACATATTGTTTGAAGTTTTTACTCTCATGATATTTCACTTATCTGATAGGCTGCAAACTAAGCATCAGATATCTTACCAGATAATTCATCATGTTGCTCACAGTATTAATATTTGGTAAGAAAATGGAGAAGTGTCCCATCAGCCAGTCTGATCAACGCACATCTTTATCTTTCACTGTGAGAATTTTAAACATATTCAATTTCACTAAGAAGGAAGAATAAAACCCAAGAACGGAAATAAAGCAATCATTAAATAGAACTTCTACAAATAAGTGGCATCAATTAACATTGCTTATTCTAATTTGATCAAAACTTTTATACAAATTCAATGGTTTAGTGAAAGTGATTGAAGATAGAAAGTAATCATGCAATGATGTTAAGATGTTGATGTATGCTAATGATGCAATGCTTTTATTCTATGACATCCCTTCAGTGATCATACAAATAGTAATGAGAGATTATGGATATTATCTTAATCTTTTGACATAAGTTAAATTTTGTTCTTTCATACAACAATCTAATATACAATTTGAAATATTTTGCACTTTTATAAGTTCATAATAGTTAGCTGGAAAGGGATAATATTCTCACTTACAATTTTGTCTTTAAAATAAAAATTTCTAAAATCCATGAATACTAGATAAGAAACATGTGTAAGGATATAAATGTAAAATGACATAATGTTAAGCTCAAATAAATTTTAATCCTCATAAATATGTGATCTTAAGATGTAAATATGGCAATCATACACACATATAAGAATTAGATTATAAGATGCAATCATAGTAAGCATAAGTGAATATGTAATATAATCATAAGAAAACAACAAAGTAAAAATATAAACAAGCACAATCAACATACAATGTAAACACTAGAATAGTGTGAAGCATAAGATAAACATGTGAGTATAACATTACCACTTGGGTAAAATAAGACAAGTAACATAAGGGAGACTCCCACAACTAAGGAAACATGATATCATGGACATACACAACAAGACATAATATAGAAGGTGAAATGAGAATGTAAACCTATTAGAATAAGAGATTCACACAAACATGACACAATAGAAAGGCCATTTTAAAAAATATATATAAAATATAATGGATGACATGATGAATAAGGAACATAAAAACATGACATAATAAAAAATACTAAATAAAAAACATAAGGGAGAGATGCATACAACACAAGAAAAGAAGTAATTACAAGAAACATTGAGCAAATATATGTTCAAAATCACTTATTTAGGAGTTGATAGTGAACTCTAATAACCTAAAATCACTCATAAAACCAAATAACCTTCCAAAAGAGAGTGTGAAGGTAATTGCTTGCTTGATATTGATGCAAAGTGTACAAAACCCTATGACTACAATGTACAAGAGGAGATTTGCTTATATAGGAAAGGGGAGAGATAAGGATTAGAAAAGATAATGACAAGTGTCTTAACCTTATGACATAAGACAAAAATATTGAATGACCTAAGTCATAAGAATTAAATGACATAAGACAAGATAAGATCTCATGACGACTAAGATTTCAAGAAATTTTTTGACAACCTAAGTAAAATTAACATGTGAATAGGACCTGCTAGGTGAACTATCCAATGTGAATATGTAAAAGATGGGTCACGACAACAAGGCTTGATGAGGTGCCCATGTACAAACAATCTCTCACAAATGGAGAAAATGAGAAAAATGCAGTGGGCAAAAAATCCTTTCCAAAAGAGATAACTACAAGATGAATGAGTAAGAATCCTCCAAAACAATGTCTCAAAAAAGAATAATAGCATGAAGAACACTACTGAAGCATGAAGAAGCTACAAACATTGTCAAATGATGGCTACTATAGTGCTGAAAATGAAGAACCTCTTTTGAAATCATGATGATAATTAGGATCAAGAAGACAACAATTTGCATGAGTGCCCCCAAAGACACTACTCAAACAATGACTAGATAGAAAAAAAAGGAAAAAATATGACAATCAAAGATACAAATGGCACATGAATCTACATGAGTGACCCCAATGAAACTACTCAACCATTGCAAGAGTAAACTGCAAGTTGAAAATACAAGTGCCAATAGTTTGAAGAATATTGATCAACTAAGAATGGAAGATCACCTCCACAAAATAAGAATACAAGAGTGTCTATATGGTAAGTGCTCCATCTTACTTAAATACATGGGTAAGTATCCATTGTATCTACCTAGTACATCAAAATAAGTACTAGAAACATAGCTCACTTTAAAGGGAAACTAAGGAAACATTAGCACAAACTATATGATTCACCCCATAATGTTGACAGGGGAGAGGTATGACAGGTCCACTGAAACTATGTGTCATCATGGAGTGCAAGAAGGAGAAGAAACACCATTTGAAAGTGCACAAGAAAATACCTATAATTGAAAAAGTGTGTGTAATTGACAAAGGTGTGATGAAAAAATGATACTACACAACCCCACATAACACTTAATAATACAGTGTGACTAGAAAATATGGTAAATAATAGAAAATACCATAGAACGATGACATGCAGCCATAAAAGACAAGATTAACAATTAAAAACTTGCATCATAACATGAAATTCCACAAAGTGGGGTTTGGAAGCTTCGAAATCAATTGAATAACAAACTATTGGGTGATATTTTGTATTCAGTTCAGCAAGAAAATTGGGAATTTTCTCAATAAACAATCAACCGACGACTGAATCAACATTTAAATAGCTTTCTCAACTTGACCCAACAATCTGCATTTTTGTTTTGATTGAAACACTCTTGGTAACTCT
>VDFB02000003.1:706492061-706556098 GCA_007258455.2 Sequoia sempervirens | reverse complement strand
TCTCTTTTTCCCTACCTTTACCTCTCTCTCCATCTCTCCCTTTCCTTCCCTCCATACTCTCTATCTCAACTCTCCCTACCTTTCCCTTGCTCTCTCTATCTATATATCTCTCTATCTCTCCCTCCTCCCCTCTTTCTATCTCTCCTCTCTCTCTCCCTCTCTCTATTTCTATCTCTTCTCACCCTCTCTCTACCTACATTTCTCTATCATATTTAGCTCAACTATCCCTCTTTACCTCTCCCTCCCTCCTCTTTCTCTTCCACCAACATCCTCTCTCTACTTCTCTCTATCTAACCTAACACTATATACCTTTTTCTCTCTCCCCCCTCCTTACTTCCCTCTCTCCCTCCCATCCTCTCTCTCTTCCACCAACCTTTGCTCTCTATTTCTATCTACCTACCTATCCCTCTTTACATCTTTCTTTCTCCTCCCCTCCCTCCTTCCCTCTCTCAATCTCTCAACCTTCTTCCCTCTCTACTTATCTCTCTATCACCTCTCTCTCTCACCTCTCTCTCCCTCCCCCCTATCTCTTCCTCCCTCTTTCCTTCCCTCTATAATTCTCTTTATCTCCCCCTCCCTCTCTCTACCTATCCCTCTATATGTCTTTCTTTCTCCATCCCTCCCTCCTCTCTCTTAGTCTCTCTACCTTCTTCCCTCTCTACTTTTCTCTATCACATCTCTTTATCACCTCTCTCTCTCCCTACCTATCCCTCCCTCCCTCCTCTCTATCTCACATATCTCCCCTCTCCCTCTCTCTACTCTTTATCTCAACCCTATCTCTATCTATATTTCCCTCCCTAAAATCTATCTCAACTATCCCTCTTTACCTCTCCCATACACCAAAGAGGTGAGGCGCTAGAGAGAGTAGAGATGGAGAGGTATGGAGGGAGAAGTGAGAGATAGAGGTGATAGAGAGATGTGATAAATAGAATTGGAGGGGACATAAGGAGAGATAGAGAGAGAATGGAAAGATAAAAATAAGTAGAGAGAGAAGGAGAGAGTGAGAGAGAAAGAGGGGAGAGAGAGATAAAAAGAGGGGGAGAGTGATGCAGAGGAATGTCTCAAGAAAATTAGTGATAGACCGAAGAGGTAGAGTACTCAAAGCTCAACAACATTTTGTTGCTCCTAGATGTGGCTTCATGAATTCTAGCAAAGGATTCATAAAAGGATTGGTTCAACATGCATGAGGACAACATGCTTGCATGGCATAATTTTCAAATACCTCAAGGCTAGGAATCAACCTTAGTGTGATGAAAAAACCAACAATAATTCATTAGACTTCCAAACAACCATTGAAGAAACTACCACTTTTGTATCGCTCAACTAGACAAGGTTGTTTTAGTGTAACAAAGGAAACCATTGAGAGAATTCAAACATCAATGCAGGCTTGGAAGACCTTTCATCAACATCATAACATGATTCCAAAAAGTTTTCAAATGCATAGATTCTATGTAGACCTAAACTTGTTTGATTACTCACAATTCCTTATGACTATCTTGACACAATCTCTTAGGGTAGTCACAATGTGATTTGTATGGACCTTAAAAGATTCCAAAGTACCTTGTACTATACTTCATGGACTCTAGAAACACCTTCCGACCTTGATCCCAACCAAATCTCGTGAAACAATGCAAGTATTTTGGCCAACAACTCCCAAAAGGGTTTCCACACTGTTTTTTCATGTTATGGGACAATAGACTATCCAAGTTATCTCCCACATGCATGCATATCAGAAAATAAAACCTTTTCCAAATAAAAGAACACCTCAAAATAGAATTTTGGAGAAGGTTTCATTATTTTTCCACAGTTTAAACTCGAGATGTCGCATTTTGAAGGTTCATTGCCTTCCTTAGCTAGGGTTTTGACCACTTTCAGAAAATTTGCAGTAACTTACAAAATACTTCATGAAATATAGTGATAAAAAAAGAAAGAAAAGAAAGTGGATTCAAATATATATGTTTCCCAATTTATTTTAGATCAATACATAGGTTGTACAGGTCATACACAATGCAAGAATGTGACTGAAACGTTGGAAAATCATAGAAAAAAAACCAATTTTAGTAAAAATGCAATAACTTTCTCAAAACTCAATGAAAATGGATGTCACAAAAAGAAAAATTAACTAGATTCATAAAATTTCATCATGCAATTGATTTCAAATTGATATATAGGCCATATAGTCTATACTAAAGGAAAAATGTTGCTACAACACTGAAAAAACTTAGTAGAAACTTGCTTCCATTAATTGTAAATTACAAAAAAATAAACTCAACAATGATTCCTTCAACCTTTTATGCCTTATGCATACATATTACATACTTTTTGACTATTCACCATGTTTATTTTAATTTGCATGTAACTGAAACTTCACTTTTTGATAACTTGCTAAAGTTGTCATGCAACATTTTTCGCAATTTTTTTATAATTTTAGCAATTTTACAAATTTTTCCACCAAAGACCTAAACCACTACAAAAATGAATTAAATACAATATAAAATGGTCATAAATGACCTCATGAACCACTAAAACCCAATAACAACTAAAAACGCTCAAAATTACAAAAAGGAGAAAAAATGAAGCACCTAGTGCCCCTACACCAGAGAGAGATAATGGAGGGAGGGAGAGGTAGGGATATATGTAGAGAGTTGAGATAGAGTAGAGATGGAAGGAGAGATATGAGGGAGAAGTGAGAGAGATAGAGGTGATAGAGATATGTGATATAGATAAGTAGAGAGGAAAGGGGGAGAGAGAAGGGGAGGGAGGAGAGAGAGTGGGGAGGGAGATAGAATAATGAGATAAAAAGAAGTAGAGAGGAAATGGGAGAGAGAAATAAGGGAGAGTGAGAGGAAGAGAGTGAGAAAGAAAGAGGGGGGGAGAGAGAGAAGGGAGGGAGGGAGAGGTATGGTGAGAGTGAGGTGAGATAAAGAGAGTAGATAGGGAAGGAGAGAGAGATGAAGGGAGAAGTGAGAGAGAGGTGATAGAGATATGCGAGAGATAAGTAGAGAAAGGAGGGAGGGAGGGAGAGAGAAAGAGGTATAGAGGGATAGGTTAGATAAAGAGAAGTAGAGAGGGGATGTGGGTGGGAGGAAGGAAGAGAGAGACAAAAAAAGATAGAGATAGATAGAGAGAGGGAGAGATAAAGAAAATTAGACATCGAAGAAGGGATGGAAGGGGAGAGAGAGGTGAGTTAGATAGAAGTAGAGAGAGATGGAGAGAGAATGGAGAGATAGAGAGAAGTAGATAGAGATGGAGAGAAGTATAGAGGGAAGGAGAGAGTAAGAGAGAAAGAGGGGAAGGGATGGGGAGAGAGAGGAGAGATAGAGAGAGGGAGAGAGAGGTGATAAAGAGATGTGATAGAGAGATAATTAGAGAGGGAAGAAGGAAGGTGGAGATATTAAGAGAGGTAAGAAGGGATGGATGGAGAGATAAAGAGGTATAGAGGGATATATTATATATAGGTAGAGAGGGAAGGTGGGAGGGAGGGGATAGAGAGATAAAGAGAGATAGGTAGAGTGAGGGAGAGGATAGATAGAGAGTAGAGAGGGAAAGAGGTAGGGAGGGAGACAAAGGTGAGACATAGTGATGGAGTGAGAGATAGGTAAAGAGAGGGATAGGGGAGATACAGATAGGTAGAGAGGGAAGGAGACATAGAGAGAGGAGATATAGAGAGAATTAGAGAGGGGATGGACGGTGAGGTAGGGAGGATATAGAGGTGAGTGTGAGAGAGAGAGAGTGAGAGAGAAAAAGAGGGGAAAGAGGAAGGGGGAGAGAGAATGTGAGTAGAGAGGGAAGTGGAGAGAGATAGAAAGTAGAGAGGGAAGGAGAGAGTAAGATAGAAATATGGGGAAGGGAGAGTGAGAGGTAGAGAGAGTGGTTGGGAGTGCAAGGAGAGGTAGGTAGAGAGAGGAAAGAAGAGAGGGAAGGAGAGAGTAAGAGAGAAATATGGGGGAGGGACATAGAGAGAAACTTAGAGAGGGAAGGAGGTATGGAGGGAGAGTTAAGGAGGGAGATAGATGTGTGTGTGTGAGAGAGAAACATATCACGACCCACCTCTCTATGTTTCTCATTTCTCTCTCCCCTTCCCTCTACTTCTCTCTAGCCACCTATCCCTCTATACATCTTTCTTTCTCCCTCCCACCCTCCTTCCCTCTTTTAATATATCTACCTTCTTCCCTCTCTAATTTTCTCTATCACATATCTCTATCTCCCTCTCTATCTCTTTCTCCTTCCCTCTCTACTCTCTCTATCTCAACTCTCTTTCTCCTTACCTTTCCCTCTCTCTCTCTCTCCTTCCTTCTCTACTCTATCTCAACTCTCTCCCTACCTTTCTATCCCTATCTCTATCTATCTATCTATATATATCTCTCTCTCTATCTCTCCCTCCCTCCCCCCTATTTCTATCTCTCCTCTCTCCCTCCCCTTTCTTTTTATCTCTCCTTGTCCTCTCTCTATCTACCTCTCTCTCCTGATATCCATATCAACTATCCCTCTTTACCTCTACCTCCCTCCTCTCTCTCTCCTAAACCAACCTTCTCTCTCTACTTCTATCTATCTAACCTACCTGTATATACCTCTTTCTCTCTCCATCCCTTCCTCCCTCCTCTCTCTCTATACACTCTATCTCACCTACCCCTATATACCTCTTTTTCTCTCCCTCCCTCCCTCCTTCCTTATCTAAATCTTTGTACCTTCCTCTTTACCTCTCTCTCCCACTCTCTCTCTCCCCTTCCCTCTCTACACTATTTCTCTATATCTTAACTCTCTCTCCCTACATATATCCCTCCCTCCATCTTCTCTCTCTATCTCACCTCCCTCTCCGTCCATCCTTCCCTACCTCCCCTTCCTTCTCTCCTTCCCTCTCTACTCTCTCTCCCCTCCCTCTCTCTGCATACCTCTCTCTATCACTCTATCTCTCACCTTTCTCTCTCCATCACTATCTCTCCCTTTATCTCTACCTCTCCCTCCATCTCTCCTTCCCTATTTCTATATCTCCTCATCCTCTCTCTACCTACTTCTCTCTCCTATTTATCTCAAATATCCCTATTTACCTCTCCCTTCCTCCCCCCTCTCACTCTCTCTCTCTCTCTCTCTTCCACCAACCTTTGCTCTCTACTTCTCTCCATCCATCTAACCTATCTCAGTATACCTATTTCTCTCTCCCTCCCTCCCTCTTTCCCTCTCTTAATCTATCTACCTTATACCTTACCTCTCTACTTCTCTCTATCACCTCTCTCTCTCCCCTTCTCTCTCTACACTCTCTCTCTATCTCACCACTCTCCCTACCTATCCCTCCCTACCTCCTCTCTCTTCCCCCTTCCCTCTCTACTCTCTTTCTCTCTATCTCATCTCTCTATCCCTACCTATCCCTCCCTCCCTCCTCTCTCTATCTTACCTCTCTCCCTACCTATCCCTCCTTCATTCATCTCTATCTCACCTCTCTCTCCTCTCCCTCTCTACCTACCTCCTCTCTCTCCTCTCCCGCACTCTACTCTATATCTCAAACCTCTAGCTTTCTTCCTTCTCTACAATCTTCTCAACTATCCCTCTTTACCTCTCCCACCCTCCCCTCTCTTCCTCCCTCTCTCTCTCTCTATCTCACCTCTCTCTCCCTCCCTACCACTCCCTCCCTCTCTTCTTCCCTCCACTTCTCTCTATCTTCCTTCTCCATCTCTCTACCTACCTCTCAACTTATATCTCCTCTCTCCCTCTACCTACCTCTTTAACTCTCCCTCCCTCACTTTTCTTTGTGTTCCACCTTCTCCTCTCTTTCCCAACTTCCCTCTCTCTCTTTGTATCTTTATTTGTCTCTCTATTCTATGTGCACAAGATATGATATAGGAAGTGGAGCTAGGTGGGGAGATTTGCATAAAGAGGGAAGGAGGGAGGGAGAGGTAGAGAATGAGAGAGTGAGAGAGAAAGAGGAGAGAGATGGAGAGAGATTGAAATAGAAAGAGGGGGAGAGAGAGGTGAAATAGAGAAAGTATAGAGGGAAGGAGCCAGAGAAAGAGGGGAGAAAGAGGGAGAAGTGAGAGAGAGATAGAGGTGATAGAGACATAATAAAGAGAAGTGGAGGGGAGAGAGCGAGAGCAAGAGATAGAATGGCGAGATAAAGATAAGTAGAGAGGGGAGGAGAGAGTGAGAGAGAAATAGGGGGAGAGAATGGGAGAGAGAGGGGGAGGGAAAGAGAGAGAGTAGCAAGGGAGGGAGAGGCATGGATAGATATGTAGAGAGTTGATATAGAGAGAGAGTAGAGAGGGAAGGAGAAAGAGAGGAGAGAGAAGTGAGAGAGATAGAGGTGATAGAGATATCAGACAAAGATAAGTAGAGAGATAAATAGGGAGAGAGAGAGAGTGGAGGGAGAAGAGAAAGTGGGGAGGGAGTGATACAATTATGAGATAAAGAGAATTTCAAAGGAAAGGAGAGAGAAAGAGGGGAGAGAGAGGGAGAGAGTGAGAGAGGAAGAGAGAGAAGGGAGGGATGGAGAGGTAGGGAGAGAGAGAGAGAGGTAACATAAAGAGAGTAGATAGGGAATGAGAGAGAGAGGGAGGAAGGGAGAATTGAGAGAGATATAGATGATAGAGAGAAGTAAAGAGGGAAGGTGGGTGGGAGGAAGGAAGAGAGAGACAAAGACATAGATAGAGAAAATTGGGCATAGAAGAAGGGATGGAGGAGGGGGAGAGAGAGGTGAGATAGAGAGAAGTAGAGAGAGATAGAGAGAAAATATAGAGATAGAGAGAAGTAGAGAGGGGAGGAGAGAGAGAGAAATAGGGGGAGGGAGAGGGGGGAGAGAGTGAGAGTGAGGTGAGATAGAGAGAGTAGTGAACGAAGGGGAGAGAGAGGGAGGGAGGGAAGGAGGGAGAAGGAGAGAGATGATAGAGAGATGTGATAGAGAGAGAAGTAGAGAGGGGAGGAAGGTGGAGAAATTGAGAGAGGTAAGAAAGGATGGGGGGAGAGAGAAAGAGGTAGATGGATAGATTAGATAAAGATAAGTAGAGAGGGAGGGTGGGTGGGAGGGATGAAGAGAGAGAGACATGAAGAGGGAGGGAGAGGAGAGATAGAGAGTATAGATGGAAAGAGGTAGGGAGGGAGATATAGGTGAGATACAGAGTGATGAAGAGAGATGGAGGTAAAGAGAGGGAGAGGGGAGATAAATATAGGTAGAGAGGAAAGGAGATGTAGAGAGAGGAGAGATAGAGAGAAGTAGAGATGGGAGGGAGGTACATGTAAGGAGGAGATAGAGGTGAGTGTGTGTGTGAGAGAGAAAGAGATAGAGAGGAGACATCATTTAGATATAGAGTGATGGAGGGAGAGGGGAGATAAAGATAAATAGAGGGGGAAGGAGATGTAGAGAGAGATGATAGATAGAGAGAAGTAGAGAGTGGAGGGATGGAGGGATGGAGGGAGAGGAAAGGAGGAGATACAGGGTGAGTGTGTGTGAGAGGGAGGGAGAGTGAGAGGAGAGACAATGAGGGGAGAGAGGAAGGGGGAGAGAGAGAGAGAGAGAGAGAGTAGAGAGGGAAGAGGGAGATATAGAGAGTAGAGATGGAAGGAGAGAGTAAGAGAAAAAGAGGGGGGAGGGAGAGAGAGAGAGGTAGAGAGAGTGGTAGGTAGTGGAGGGAAAGGTAGGTAGAGAGGGAAGGAGAGAGGGAGGGATAGGAGGGAGAGAGGGAAGGGGAGAGAGTGACATGGAGAGAGAGTGGTGAGATAGAGATTAGAAAGGTAAGGAGAGAATGAGAAAGAGAGATAAAGAGAGAGAGGGAGGTTGGAGGGAGGGAGATGTAGAAAGGGATAGGTGAGATTGAGAGAGGGAAGGAGGGAAAGTGGGATAGATAGAGAATGGTGATTTAGAGAGGAGGGAGTGAGAGGGATGGAGGGAAAGTGGGAGAGAGAGAACCATGATGTAGAGAGGAGGGAGTGAGAGGTAGGGATAGATATAATAGCCATATAGAGAGAAGGAGAGAGTGAGAGAGAAAGATAGGGATGGAGAGATAGAGAGAGAGGTAGGTAGAGGAAGGGAGAGGAGAGATAAAGAGTAGAGAGGGAAAGAGGTAGGGAAGGAGACATAGGTGAGATAGAGAGGGATGGAGAGAGAGAGTGATGGAGGGAGAGGAAGGTATACAGAGGGAAAGAGATAGGAGAGATAGAGAGTAGAGAGGGGAGGGAGGGAGGTATGGAGAGGTAGGGAGGGAGATAGAGGTGTGTATGTGAGTGAGAGAGAGAATGGTGAGATAGAGTAAAGGAGCAATTGAGAGAGAAAGGGTGAGGAGGGAGGGAGGGACAATAGTGAGAGAGACTAAGAGACAAAAATAAGGGGAGAGAGGGTGAGGTCAAGAGAGGGAGGTAGAGGAGAGATAGAGAGTAGAGAGGGAAGGTGGGAGGGAGGGAGAGTTAGGGACCTAGAGATAGAGCTTTGTGTGAGAGAGAGATAGAGAGAGTGGTGAGATAGAGAGGAGAAAGGGAGAGGGAGGGAGAGAGAATTATGGGATAGAGGAGAGTTAGAGAGAAAGAGGGGGAAGAGAGGGATAAAGAGCGAGAGAGATGTAGGTAGAGGGAGGGAGAGGAGAGATAGAGAGTAAAGAGGAAAAGATGTAGGGGTAAAAGTAAGAAGTTGGGTACAAGAAGAGGGGAAGTTTCGGCCAAAAAAAAATCTCGTAGAAAATGTGTACGCGTTATTAAAAAAATGTGTATGTGTTATGGTTTGGGTACTCGAGCCTAAAAAAATGTGTATAGACTAAAAATTGCATACACATTTTATAACATGTACAAGTCATTTATTTAAAAAAATAGATAGAAATGCTTAAGCATTTCTAAAAAGTATTTAATTTTTTAAATAATCAAGAAAATAAAGAACGCATATGATTTTGTAAAGCGTACTTGTTTTTTAAAAATGCATACGCATTTTTAAAATATTGAATTCTCAACCCACATGCTGCCTCAATTTTAGGCTCGGGAAAGACTTGGCAACTTGACCCTTAGCCTTTGACTTGCAACTAAAAAACTAAGGCAAATTGAAGAAGAATGTTCAACTTTGGCAATATGGATGATGGACTTTTTTTTTTAATCAATCTATAAAATTAAAACCCATTAGAAAACACAATGTCTAGTTTCTAAATATATATTTTTTATTAATATTGGATTATATTTGTTATTTTTTAATTAATTTCTAAGGAAACTAGTCCTTAAACTTGAAATATCAGTCTTTTTTGTTTTCTAATAACTTTTTTTTGGTTAAGTTTCTTGTAAAAAAAATTATATGGCATCAACCTTCAGACAATTCTCTACACAATGAAAAAAATACATTCAAATTTTTTTTAGTTTAGGTCCAATTATGTTGTCTGTACACGTTGATTTTTAAAAACAACAATTAAGGCCAATAAAAATTCAAAAAAATTACAATTTTTTTTTATCATCAATCTTCATATTATTAGCTATCTTTCCCCAAAAGTAATTAGAAAAATACTTTTATTTGGGTCAAAAAGTGTTGTCTGTACACATGCATCGTATGGTAAAAAACAAGGACTTTTAAAAAGTGGTTTTTATACATCCCTATCAAAATTTAATTTCTATCATATGGGTATTTGAATAAATTACATATTTGGAAACTAGATTCAAAATGATAAATTTCATATTACTGACTTTTTTCAAGGTTTATTGTGTAAGTGCCTCAAATTTTTAGTCCAAGTGTGACAAATTTTGAAAACAACAAAAACACTTCCACTTTTTGAGCTTTTTGTGTACCCAATTTCTTGCATCATCCCAGGGATGGAGACATAGGTGAGATACGAAGTGATGGAGGGAGAGGTAGAAAAATAGAGAGGGGAGATAAAGATAAATAGAGAGGGAAGGAGATGTAGAGAGAGAAGAGATAGAGAGAAGTAGAGAGGGGAGGGAGGGAGGTAGATGTAGGGAGTAGATAGAGGGGTGTGTGAGAGAGAGAGAGGGGAGAGAGGGAGAGGGAGTGGAGAGATAGAGAGTAGAGAGAAGGAGAGAGTGAGAGAAAGATGATAGAACTTGTTGACTACTAAAATTTGACCTAATTATTGAACTTTGACATGCTGATTACCTTGGGAATCTAACCTAAATGGTTGGACTTCCATGTTAATGACCAAAGATGTGTTTTCTATAAAATATAGAAAAATAACTAAATGTCAAGTGTGCTCTCCATCAAGTTTGAACATTTTTTATTTTGATCTAAAAATTTACCACAATAACATAAATCTCTTCCTTACCTTTTTAACCATGTATTTTCTCATACATTTTAAATATGTTAAGGTTTTGATCTTCAATTTCTTTTGCTAGTGTCTTCCTTTTTGTGAAAAATCTATCATATTTTTGTTTCAATTTTTGACTATTCATTCAAATTCTAAATAAAATATATTTTTACATTCTAGACTCTATTCTATACACATTCAAAAAAAGAAATTTAACTTTCAATTATTTTTCAAAATAATAAGTGTTGGAGAATGCCAAGATCAAGAGCATGAAATAACTTCCACAAGTGAATAAAATATGGACAATAGTATATTTCTATCAAATATAAAATGAAGAGCACGTGTTATACAATGATTATTCCTTGCATATATAGGCAAGGATGAGGAGGTGACAAGGTAGGAGTGAAACTCTGACTACCCCTCCATATGTGGAACACTTGTGAGATCACTTGGCAAGTTTATAAAATGTGTCAATAGATGCTTCTGTTGGTGTAATTAATTATTTAATTACACCTACATAAGTTTACTTAGGACATAAGATTCTTTCTAGAAGTCTTAGTTGGCTTTTCTAGAACTTATCTTATCTAGCTAATGCATCATTTCCTAGGTGATTAGTTTGTTAGTTGTCTCATGTCATAGGATTATGACATTTGTCAACATCATGTTCACTACTACATTTCAACCTTTCCTATATAAGGAAGGCGATTGTACTCATTTGTAATATACTTCATACCCCATCATTTGATAGGTCTTAATATCAAGCAAGCTCTTTCTTGCATACTCTCTTGTAGAAGGTTTTCATTGTTTTTGCAAGTGGTCTTGGGTGTTGAGCTAATATCTTCAGCTCTTACAATTTCAAGTCATGAGGAGACATTTATATCAACCATATGAAGTGATACAAAAGAAAAAGAAACCTAAGTAAACTTAAGATAGGTGTGAATAGGTCAATCATAGAAAGGTGATTAGCTAACTAGGTATGATAATGATTCTATTTACACTAACACCCTGCTTAAGTGAAACTTAGGGAGTAATGTATGTAATAATGATTAGTCTCATCTACTATACCATGTTAGGTGCTCATGTACAAATATCTCATAAAGTGGAGTAAAGGAGAAAAACCTAATGGGAAATAAAAACCCCTCTCCAAAAGAGAAATGATATAATGAAACTAAATGTACAAGTGAAGTGATAGATGGAGAACTCATGATGACCCTAAAAGGATTAATTCTATCACATAAGTACAAGAATTTCCCCCCATAGGAGAGAAAAGAGAAGTTCATGTGACCCCCCAAAAAATGTGAAGTGATGAACTCCATGTAAGGAAATGCTTCCTCCCAAAACTAATAGTAAACCATGTAGCCTCCCCTCAAAATGATGCTTGTAGTGCTAATAGATGCTTAAAATGGGATGTTGAAGATGATCCATGAATTTTGAACAACATTTCTCCCTTTGGGAAGAAACAACACCACAAATGTGTGCAAAATGACTTCCCATTCCAAATAGGAATATGCAAGAAGTAAGGAAAATGCCTCTAAATGATGCACTTTATTGGCAACATATAGAGGGCTTGAGAAACCTCATATGTGTTTTGGGTCATTCTAGACCTACATATCCATTATATACCACTTAAATAGCCTTAAAAACACCTCTAATATGCCTAAATAAGATATACAAGTACAAAATATTATAGAGAAAAAGGTAAATTCATTGGAATAAGATAATTAAGTATTATTATGAAAGGATATGATGGAAAAAATATATGAAAAGGTATTAAAAGGATATATAAATAAGGGAAAAGTGAGAGATAAGAGTATGAGAGTGTGGAATCAATGGATTAAATATATATGAGAATAAGGAAAAGTGGAAGATATATATATATAATATATATATATATATATATATATATATATATATATATATATATATATATATATATATATATATATATATATGGACATGAAGCATAATGAATAAATTATAAAACATTAAAGTATATGAATATATTATGTATTAATGGATGTATATATTAATGTGCATAATTTATTATAATTCAGTCTATAATTCTTGTATATCTAAGTTCTCCCTTTTTATTGCAACACATCAAGGTTGAATACATATAATAGAATATTAAACCTTAGACTCCAATCAAGGTTTTTCTATCAACACACATGATTCAAAAACTGAAATGATGAATATTGGATGGGCATTCGAAAGGTGTATGAGCTCTGCTAGGGTTTTTTTTTTTTTTGCGGTCACCCTTGGCCCCTCTTGCATCATACTATGCATCCTACGTAGGAAGCCACTCTTTTCTTATGTGTACGATTGTATTTACTCTAGTTTTTTTGTTTTAATATGCCTTCAACCAGCTCTAACCCAACAGTTCTTGTTGGTGTTAGCGGTTCAATGATGTTGATCAATCGCTCTTCCTCCAAACAAATGTCCCTAGAAATTTGTTTTGAAAGTATTTCATGAGGTAAGTGATTTGATTCACCAGCTAATGTGGTTTTTCCTTTACTAGATTTTGATACTGCTTTTCAATGGCTTGAGCAATACACCCTTGTTGGGAGAACTCCCCCTGAAAGTGTGCTTAAAGAATGGGTTAACAAGACTTGGGTCTCTCGTGGGGTCTGCCTTAATATGGTCCAAAATTTAATGAAGGGTTTCTTTTTGTTCTGCTTTGTGGAGGTCAATCATGTGCAGGCTATCTTAGCCCATGGGCCCTAGTATGTCTGGTCTTCTATGTTAGTTTTACAGGTGTGGACCGGTGATTTTTTTGTCTCGGACGACACCAAGTTGCGGGTTCTGGTCTGGATTGAATTCCCTAGTCTACCCTTGCCTTGTGTTCCTTTTTTAAACAATATAGCTTCCTCACTAGGGAGGGTTATTTGCATTGATCCAAATAGGTTCTTTCAGGCCCGACCCCAGAAGAGGGTTTGTGTGGAAGTGGACCTTTCCAAAGATTTGAAAGATTCCATTGATATCCAAATTGGAGCTCTTTGTCACACCCAAAAGGTCACATATTTTAATTTTCCCAACACGTGCTATAGGTGTTAGTCAGCAAACCACAAGATTAAGGATTGCCCTTTAGCATTGCCTCCTACACCTTCTCTGCCATGAGATGTTGAAAAGCCTCATTTGATGGTTGCATCTGTTGCCAAACCTGATGTGAAATGGAATACGGTTATGAACCGAAAGAATAAGGCCACTGGTTTTGGGTCGGATCCTGTGACCTTTGAACTAGTGAAAGATGTTTCAAACCCTTCTGTGAAGGGGAAAGAAGCTTCAGTTGGAGCTGATTATATTCCACAGTAGTATAGGCCAAAGGCTATGCCTTGGCTAGCTGTTATCATGTTAACACAGCCGAATGTTTCTTCTCTTGTGACGGGAGCTCAAAGGTGATCTCGCAGCCCTTCCCCCCTAGGGAAGAAGGGGAATATGTTCATGAAAAGTGAAGGATTTCCTCTCTGTCCATCTAGATTGGATCGGTCCTAGCAAATTTTTTGCAAATTTTTTTCTCTTCTCTAAATGAAGAGGAATCAAGTTTCAAAAATATGGAGGAGTTTCACTCATGAAGTTCCTCTCATGGAATGTTTGAGGTCTGACAGACCTCTCCAGAAAGTATTATGTCAGGGATACCTTGTGTAAGTACTCTGGTATTGAAGTGCTTTGTCTCCAAGAAGTTAATTTTTGGTTTTTTGCTTGTTGCAGCTTGTCGTTCTATTTGGCTAGCCAGTAAAATATTTTGTACTACTCATGATGCTGGGCGTGGCGGAGTTGTCACCCTTTTGGCCCCATGATAGCACTCTTCTATGGTCAACCACGAGTATGATCCCACTCATTGGATCATCTGGATCCTTCTCAACATTGATAATCATTCCTTTGGGATTATTAATGTCTATGCTTCTAATGATGTTGTGGAACGCTCTTTCCTCTAGCGTTGGATTGTTGATTCTTTACTAGTTGCTACCTGGTTACTATGTGGGGACTTCAATATGGTTGAGGTGGCATCTCACAAAGATGGCACTTTTCCATTCAGGTGGATAGCTAGGGAAAGGGAGGCATGGTTTTACATGCGCAATAAATTGGGGCTTTTTGATCCCAATATTGGTCACTGCCATTCTTATTCTGGTATCAGGACATAATAACCCGACCAAAATAACCCTAGATAGAATAACTTGGCCAAAATAACCCAAGGACAAATTAACCTAGGGTCATAATAACCCATGGAAAAAATAACCCGTGGTCAAAATAACCCATGGACAGAATAACCCATGGTCATTTTAGATCAAGCTAGTAAACTAGAAATGACATAAAATAAATTATAAATATGATTGTGAGGCACCATAAAGGCTATTTAGGTCATTTTTAGACCATATATCCATTATATACACCTAAAATAGCCTTAAAACACCTTTAATATGATTAAATAACCTATAAAATGGTAAATAATTATAATTTAAATAAAGGTAATTTTGTGGGAATAAGTTGATTAAGAGGTATTATGAAAAGATATAAATGAAAATGCATTAAGAAGATATATAAAATGGTAGAATTAAGAGAAGTGAAGCAAGGAAGAAGGAGAGAAGAAGTAAGAGTGTGCAGAGTGATAAGTAGAGGAGAAATCCAAATTCATAAAAGGATATATTTTGTAATAAATTTTTTTGAACATTATTTTAAATTTTCCTAGGGTTTTCTAAAAGAGTGTACAAAAAATCAATATACTTTTTAGGGAACCAACACATTCTTCATAATTTTTAATATATACAATGCCTCTTCAGTTTTTAACAAGAAAAATAAGAATTTACTTATTATAGATGGTTACACATTTGTGTTTCATCAACAAGGCATCAATAAATGATCTGGCGTTGTGTGGAATATTTTACAAATAAATGTTTAAGTCGATGCTATACTACGACACAAACAAAATTTGGTGATGTGATCTAGGATTTAGTGAATTGCTTCAAGCATCGCATAGCTCAGTCTTGAAATTCATCAAAGTAGTGAAAAAAGAATAGAGTCTCCAAGAGAATATAATAGAGAAATATATGGCTGGATACATTGGACAACCAAGTAGGAAAAAATATCGTGAACTCAAAGAAAGACTAAAAAGATTGGTTGATGGTTATGACAACCATAAAATTTTAAATTATATAAGAGGCATCACTCATAATTTGACACTTTAATTGAAAATTTGAATAATAAAGTTTTTTAGCAACATACATGTAATTTATAAATTTTGTTTTCCTTTCTCTATATTCTTATGGGGATATTTTGTCCACGGGTTATTCTGACCACGGGTTATTTTGGCTTGGGTTATTATGACCTTGGGTTATTTTGTTCCTGGGTTATTATGACCGGGTTATTCTATCCAGGGTTATTTTGGCTGGGTTATTATGTCTCGTAACCTCTTATTCTCTCTAGCACACTTGGTGTAATTACAGATCTGGTTCTGATAGAATATTTAAGTTCCTTAATCGTGCCATGATCTTAGTGCAATATTTTTTCTCTTTTGATAGCTCCTCTCTCTCGGCTAATCCGTTAGTGGATGTGACCTTGTTAGACCACTTACCCATTTATTTTTTCATTGAATGGGAGACTCGACAACCTTGTATGTGTAAAACTCAATTTTTTTTAAACAAGTCTTTACTTTGCCACAAGCCTACCTTGGCCCACATTCCCAGATTCTAGAATTTGGAGTGTAGACCAGCTCATCATACAAGCTAGATTAATTGGTGGAATGAGGCTATCATCTGCACAGCTAGATTTATGTGCATTTATGGGCGCCAGCTGGCTATTTTTCGCTGGCGGTCTTATGAGGCTACCACTACTGACCTTCATGTTTCTACTGAGGCTTTGGCAGCCAACCCCTTTTCTCCATCATTGCAAGTCAGGGTGGAAGAATTAAGGCATAAGAAACAAATTGCTGATAGCTATGCTGCTAGAGGTGCGCAAATCAAAGCCTGGTTACATTGGCTAAAAGTTGGTGATCATGCCTCCAAAGAGTTTTTTTTGGCTCAATGTGCCAGACACTCATCCCTAGGAATTAAAAAAATTAAAGATGGCGTTCAGGTGCTTTCTAAGCCACCTGACATTCTCCAGGCCTTTGTGTGTCATTACGAGTAAGTATTCACTACATAGGAACTCATGCCTATGCGACAAAAAGCCCTTCAAGATTGTCTTGTTGTACCAAATAAGCTTTCTTCAGCTCAAATTTATTTTTGTGATCAACTGTTATCAGTTGATGATCTCAAAGAGGCTATCTATTCCATGGTTGATGACAAAGCCTTGGGAATTGATGGGTTCCCTTGTGAATTCTACAAAGCCATGTGGGACTATATTGGGCATGATCTGCTTCAAGTTTACTTAGAAGCTTTTCATTCTAATTATCTAGGTAACTTAATTAATAAATGTAACATAAAATTCATACCTAAGTCAAGAGACCCAGAAGACATAACTGGAGACCTATCATGCTTCTTAATGTCTCCTACAAGATTATCGCCAAGGATTTGGCTCTTAAAATCTGGCATCTTCTACCTCAGATTGTGTGCCCGGAGAAAATTGGGTTTATCAAATCCAAATTTATTTTGGATAATATTATTGTTGTTTGGGAAGGCATGGAATGGGTTGAGACGTTCAAATCAGAAATCCATGCTCATTAAAATTGAGTTTTCCAAGGCCTATGACCGCATTGAATGGCCGTTTATTCTTGCTATGTTGCAAGCTTTGGGTTTTGGGCCCAATTTCATTCAATATATTTGAATGCTCTTTGTGGATGCCTCAGCCTGTATCATCATCAGTGGTCGTCAATCCTCTGCCTTTGGACTCTTTCCTTCCATTCAGCAAGGGTTCCCACTAGCTCCCTCTTTGTATGTGCTTGTAGCTAATGGTTTTGGCTACCTCTTGGCCAATGCGGTTTCCCAGTAGTGAGTCAAGGTCATTTCTCTGCCCAACTCTCAGGCTCATCTTGTTAATGGCCATTTTGTTGATGACTCATTCCTCACCCTTCTGGAGGAAGAAGACTCTATTGTAGTAGCTCTTGAGTTTCTTAATACCTTTTGTCTTGCTTCCGGCTCTGCCATCTAGTGGCATAAAACTTTGTGTTATCGACAGTCTATCTTTCCTTCTCCACCTTGGTTGCAATAGTATGGATGGAAGTGGATTGGACCTAAAAAAAAAAATTAGTTTTTGGGCATTCCCTTTGCCTTTTAGGCATCCCCGGCTGAGCTTTGGCAAGTCGTGCTCTCCAGAGTTGAGCAGAAGCTTGCTTATTGGGTTACCAAGCCCCTCTCTTTGGCAAGGAAATTCTAGGTGTGTTCCAAAATTCTAGCGGCCACCCATGTTTATTATTCTTCTTGTTGGGCCCCTTCCAAAGTTGCCTATGGCAAGCTTGAGAAATTTTTTAGAGACTTTCTTTGGGCCTCCTCTAAGTCTCACAAATGGTTTCACCGTATGGCTTGGGAATTCAACTGCCTTCCCAAAGACTTAGGAGGTCTCGGGTTGTTGTCTACTCAACGACAAGGGACTACTCTGTGTTAAATGGATTATTCGTTCCCTTACTAGGGATGAGGCCTAGAAAATTCTTCTCAAACATAGTATTCAATCTCGCTTCCCTGTCCATAGACCTACCTAGATGGGGATTGGCTTTCAAACCATTCTGGTCATGGAAGAATGAGTCTAGAGTGTTGGTACATTTCTGGCCAAAAGTATCTAGCTATCATGGGAGGCTGTCAAACCCTAGCTCCATTGGGATGGTTCTAGTTTTCGAGATGGGATTTCTCTCAACCAACACAATATTTGATGGTTGCCTCTTTTTGCTTGCAATGGTCAATCATTGGCTAAGATACCTAGGCTTAAGGCACTCAGGTTTCACAAAAAGGGTAGCCAAACCTTGCAACAAATATTTCATAGATCCACCATGCGTATTATGTCGTGGGAAGTTTTTCATGCCTAGTATAAGCTTCATAACCAGGACTGTGCTACTTATGATGGTCTGGTGAATGCTATTCCTGCTGAAATGCTTCATAAGGTTGGAATTCATGGGACCAAACTTTGGTGGAAAGACTGGAAGTGGTATCCAAACACCCCTTTTAGGAACTACAAGCCTTGGCTTGGTTACAGGTGGTTCTCACCACATTTTCCTATGATTCAGAGTTTGAAACAGAGGTGGCTTCTTCAATCTCCCACTCATGTCCAGCGTAAAATATTTTCTGCCACTTGGTTTGCAAGTGTTGAGCCAAAAATTTCCCACTTTTCCTAGTGTATTCCTTTCCAAGGATTGCTTGTGGGTTCTCAGCTGGTTCACCTGGGGTTCTGTGACCCTCGTTGACCTTTTTGTGGGCAAGCTGAGAATTTTAAGCATCTTTTCTAGTTTTGTCCTAGAGCCCAACAACTTTGGACTTGGATTCATAAATTTTTTCAGCCCTTTAAGCTAGAGCCTTTCTCTTGGCATATGGTGTTGCTAGGAGATTCTCCAATATTTCCTCCAAAATTCACCCAGCTTTGGCACACTTTTAGGGTGGAAATTCTCTTCAATATTTGGAAAGACAAAAATGCTTGCATTTTTTCACATACTCAAATGGATATTCATGTATCTTTATATGCTAAAGCTATGATTTTCTCTAATGTGCTTCTACATGTTCAGGTGCAAGCTAACAAAGTTGCACTTAAGGTTGCTCACCTTCGGGTTCTCCTAGATCACTGGGGTGATGCCCCTTATACTATTGCTTGGGTCCTCGCTTCACCCACCTATTCTCGTAGTTGGTCGCCCTCCAAGGGTCGTCAGCGGAGTGGCTCTACGTGTCCCTATTCCTAGCCTCTGCCTCAGCAGAATTCTCACACTCCTTGGTGAAACTGCTTTCCTCCACCACAGGCTAGCTCGGGGTGTCCTTCTAGCGGTGCTTTGGGGAGCAGCGGTGGCAGTTCTAGGTGGCCCTCTGATGACCCTCCTGCTTCTAGCTCTAGTTCGCCAGTCACTGGTAAAAAAATTCCATGTCTGGCGATTGCAATTTCGCCTCGGCATGAGGAAGAAGATAAAGATAAAAAAGATGTTGTTGATGGTTGGGGTCCTCCTCCTAACATCACTCTAGACCCTGTTGATGTAGGGGGGGGGGAAATTTGGATGATAGAGACACTCTTGGCTCTATTGGCACTACTCTAGCCACTTAATGGCCTTTTTATTTACTTTGTAATTTTGGACTTCTAGGCTTCGCCCATGTGATCTGTTGGTTTTTCTGGGCACTGCCCATTGGACTCTCTGGGTGTGCCTTTTTACCACCCACCCTTTTTTGTGAATATGTATCTTTATATTTGAATTAATATAGATAGTTTCCTATTCATCAAAAAAATTTGAAATGATGCCAATGATACCTTCAAAAGATGCTCAAAGATATCCAAGCCAATATTGATTTGAAACAGATGTTGATAAGATGGAACAGGTACCATAGGCGATTCTAGAACAAGGACCATGGTTGTTGTTAGATTATGACAACAAAATTAGAAAGAAATAATATTTTATCTTTTGGAGAGATACGAGAATTAAAGCAGTCTTATCTTTCAAAAATATTATGATCTTTGGAATCCTTTGGAAAAGATAAAGATTAAAAAAAAAACAAAACAAAACAAATAAATTAAAAAAAGCTATATTTTTCTATATGGAACACAAGTTGAAGATATTATTTATATCTTGCTACCTTGAAGGATAAATCATTATTGTAATGAATTGTAATTGAAGAGAAATAGTTGTGTGAAAGTTGTTATCAATTTCTTTGAGCAATGAGAATACCGATACTTTTCCCCATGGATGTTTCCTTGGCATTTTTTTAAAGTTTTACCATGTAAATATGTGCTTCTCTATTATTCCATGATTCTATTTAATTATCTTTTTTATTTATTTGCATCTAACTTGAGTTGCAAAATTATTAGTTTTTTGGTTTTGTGTTTCTATTTTTTTTTTTTAATGAGGGGAATTGGGTGCAGCACGACCCCCCCTATAACCCCCCACCGCCAATAAAATTTTTACTGTGACCGGTAGTGCTGGCGGGACACACCAACCAGTACCACGGGAGCACCAGAGAGTCAAACCCATGGTGGGCACCCTGCGACAGGGAACACCTTAACCAACTGGGCTCGGATCGACACCCCGACTTTGTGTTTCTGTTTACACAAGTGGTATCAAAGCAATTATTTTGCAACATTTGTGTTAGGATTTAGTGTTTGTGTTTAGCATCATATGGAAAAGGTTTTGAATGCAAGGTTCAAGGGTGAGAAATTCAATGGGAAGAATAATTTTGAGCTATGGAAGCTCAAGATGCATGATTTGTTAGTGCAACAAGGATTGCACAAAGCATTGGTAGGAAAGTCAAAGAAACCTGCAAATATGACTGATGAAGATTGGGAGGATCTTGATACAAGAGCTTGGAGCACAATTCAGTTGTGTTTAGAAGATGATTTTCTCTTTAATATTATTGTCTAGAGGATACAACTACAGGCTTATGGAGTAAAATGGAGCCTCTTTATAAGAAAAAGTCCTTGAAACATTGAATCTACTTGAAGAGGCAGCTACATAGTTTGTGAATGAAGGAAGGTATAAAAATTGTTGATCATTTAAATATTTTCAATACTCTTATATGCCAATTATCTAGTATAGGTGTAAAATTCAAAGATGAAGACAAGACAGTTACGTTATTGTGTTCATTGCTTGAATCTTGGAATCACTTAATCACTTTTATTAGCTTTAACACAATTGACACCCTTGAATTTGATTCTATTGTGGGAATCTTGTTGTTTGAAGAGGTGTGGAGGAAATCTAACATTGAATCCTCCACATCTAAAGAAATGGTGGTTAAAGGTCGATCCAAGGAAAAAGGGGAAGATTTGAGAGGTACATCCAAATCTAAGTCAAAAGAAAAAAAGGTTAAGGGAAAATGTTGGTATTGTAATTGTAGACATCTAAATTTGGACACTTAATTTATCCAAATTCATCCCCTTTCATCTTATTTTCGTTAATTAAGTAATACTGGTATTATTTAATTAATATCTTTAATTCTACCAAATCCCTAAGGTATTTAATCAATAATACCTTATCTCTTTAATCCTCCTTTCATCAAGTGAGTTAAATAAATATGTTATTTATTTAATCCCCTTCATGTCACATCCTCCATTTTTTATCTTATCCTAATCCATCTTCTAATCTCATCATTTAGGATGTGCACATGCCTAATCTTTGATTAGGATGTGTCACATCCTCCAACTTTTGCAAGTTGGTCTCTAATCTCTCTTAGCCTCCTAACCCTCCTCTAATCCTTCATTACCCTTCCCCATGTGATCTTTGACTTGTCACATCAAGTCACATGTGGAATCTAACTCTCTTCTAATCTTCATGAATCAGTCTAATCAAGTACTTGCACAATCCTAATCACTTAATTGAGTCAACCCTCTTAAGTGCTTTTCTTTTTTGACAAGGCATCTCCACTTCCCTATGTGAATTTTTAATTCACATTTAATCCCCCAATGCACCCTTTGGAATTTAAAATTCTTTCCCCTCTCCCCATAAGGATATTTGAGGAATTTTTAATTCCCCACTTGTCCTCTCACCCACATGGGGACAAGGACATCCTTTATGAGGATATCTTGACCAAATCCCAAGGTACTTTGTACCCCCTCCATGTCATGTACCATCCTTCCACCTCATGTCCACTTCACCTTTTAGGGCTATATCACATGCCACATGTCAAGATGTGAGGGCCTGTGAGTTCTCAACTCACCTTAGCCCTACATCTTGATATTTGGTTGCTCAATCTTGGCCATCCATCTCCTCTAGGAATTCTCAAAATTCCTATAAATACCCCCTCTTTTCTCTCATTTTAGAGAGAGATCATTTTGCTAGCCAAACTCTTGCAGTTTTGTTTCTCAATCTACACTTAGCCATTTTCATACTTTCATCCATTTTCATCCATCTTCACATCATCATCTAGCTTGCATCTTGCCATCCAAGGAGCATACACATCAAAGATCGAAGGGCCAACCAAAGGATCGATTCGACACAAGGTATAAAGTTCCATTTGTTGCTTTTATCTTGTGTTGATTCCAACTTAGGCTAATCTTGAGGTGTAGGTTATTTTGGTGTTTATTTGCACTCTTTAGCTTGCTGCTCATTTTCTAACGCTTACATTTGACCTATCACATTTCTGGCATGCCCGGTGGGACCCACAAACGAGTCTTTTTTCTTTCATGTATGCTATTTTTTGCATTTTTTGCAGAGTGGCAAACCTGTCCCTACAGAGTGGCGGACCTGTCCTTATGCAGTGGCGGACCTATCCTTCTGCACTTTCTTCCCGAGGCCGCCATTTCCACACTGTTTGTTTGATTGACTCCGTTCAAAGGTAGTTCTTATTTTTCTGTGCTCTTTCCAACGATATATAACACTTGATACTTTTGAGAAGTTGGCCGGGGCACCTTTTTTTTCTCCGATGGCAGACCTGTCCTAATGCATTGGCAGACCTATCCTCATGCTGTGGCGGACCTGTCCTTATGCAGTGGCGGACCTATCCTTATGCAGTGGCGGACCTGTCCTAAGGAAATGGCAGACCTGTCTTAATGCAGTGGTGGACCTGTCCTAATGCAGTGGTGGACCTATCCTAATAGAGTGGAGGACCTGTCCCTACAGAGTGGCGGACCTGTCCTCTAGAAGGTAAAAGTTCAAGTTTTTACCAACTGTCCTTTGGTAAAGTAGGCACATAGTTTAACTAGAGGGGTCAATAAACCTTGTTTGGCATGCTTGTGGAAGGCTATTTGACGTATCCAATCCCCTTGCGCCATTTGGCGATCCTAGGTGATGAGAAATCGTAGCTTTCCAAGTCCTTTGAGTCACCTCCTTTTTCATTTTCTTAGAGGGACCTGCTTGGGGATTTCATCACCCCAAGGGACGATTCCAACCATGCATACCGGCGGGGTATATAAAGGGGGGAGAGCGAAAGTTGTACCTCAATCCAACCACGTTGTAATTGGCAAAGCGTCGGGATGACGTGAAGAGTTGGTCCGAGCCTTTAGTATCTCGCTAAGGTTCCCGACTCACACTTGTAACAGGTTGGTGTTTACGGTTTGGGCCTCACGTACTGAGTGTATATCGAGGACTCCTTAGCAACCATGTTCATCCTAGAGTAGAAAACTTTGTTGGCCATACTCGTTTCTACTAAATCTTAGGGTTGTGTTGTTTGAATTGTCTTTCTCATGCAAAACCAGTCATTATCAGTGTTTTCTATATTTTGGGTCCTTTGCCTTACCCATCTATCAAAACATCAAGCTTAAACTTATCCTTTGGCAGACCTATCCTTATCCTTTGGCGAACCTGTCCCTGTGCTGTGGCGGACCTGTCTTAGTGCAGTGGCGGACCCATCCTTGTGCAGTGGTAGACCTGTCCTAGTGCTATGGCAGACTTGTCCTAGTGCTATGGTGGACCTATCCTTATGCTGTGGCAAACCTGTCCTTATGATGTGGTAGACCTGTCCTGCTCTTTCTTCCCAGGGCCACCATTCCACTCTATTTATCCGATTGAATCCATTCAAAGGCAATTCTTCTTGTTTTTTCGTGCTCTTTTCGATGATATATACCACTTCATACTTTTGAGAAGTTGGTCGGGGCACCCTTTTCTTCACCATCTACCTCCTCGAAGGGGGTATACCCTACCATTCTCTCTGTTTACTCATTCCCAGTAAACGTTCATCCATTTAACATATCCTTTCATCATTATGAACTCTCGTTCTGTCGTTCTGATCATTTGTTTACTCATTCCGAGTAAACGTTCATCCATTTCACATATCCTTTCATCATTCTGAACTCTCATTCTATCATTTCAATCATTTGTTTACTTGTTCTGAGTAAATTTTCATCCATTTAACACATCCTTTCATCATTCCAAACTCTCATTCTGTCATTTCGATCATCCGTTTACTCATTCCGAATAAACGTTCATCCATTTAACATATCCTTTTATCATTTTGAACTCTCGTTCTATCATTTCGATCATCCGTTTACTCGTTCCAAGTAAACATTCATCCATTCAACACATCCTTTCATCATTCCGAACTCTGGTTCTATCATTCTGATCATCTGTTTACTAGTTCCGAGTAAACATTCATCTATTCAACACATCCTTTCATCATTCTAAACTCTCGTTCTATCATTTTGATCATTTTTGTACTCATTCTAAGTAATCGTTCATCCATCTTGATCAACCGTTTGCTCATTTTGAGTATTTGTTCATCCATTTCTCTAATCAAATCATCATTTCCCCCATCCAAATCCCCTGAACTTCGTCTCGGGTTATTATCCAAATTGACCTAAGTATCTGATCTGATTGTCATCATTAACATCCTCTTAGGATTTTCATCCATCCTAAGTTAATCATCATCGTCGGCCCAATCAATCCATTTTCAATCTCAAAGTGGATTCGGTGCCGCAATCATCCATTCATCCTTTGATATGATCAATCAATAGCCTACGTCACCTAGGGTAATCTTTGAACGGGGTTTTACAGTCCCTTTCGTCATCCAATCCAATCCATCATCTGACCTTTCAATCGATCAATCAATCCAATCCAATCCAATCGCATCCCTATCCAATCACCTTCGACCCAATCAATCTACTTCCATCTCGAGGCAGATTCAGTGTCGTGATCACCCTTTGATAATCAAATCCGATCATCAAAATCAATCCCATCGTATCATCCAATCATCCTAATCTGAGCTTGTCCTAAATCCCAATTTGGGCTTTTGTCTATTTCCATCCAAAATCATTATCCATCATCTTTATCCTTTCATCATCATGAATTCTTATCCTCCATCAATAGTGGTCAAGGGAAACCCTAATTATGTCAACGATGATAATGAAAGTCTTGTTGATCAAGAGGTATACAACATAGATCCCCTTGAAACTATCATTGCTAGTAAGATTTCTCCACCCACATTCCAAAATGCAATCACCCCATTAAGTTATCCCATCATGTCTTCATCTATGCCTAATCACACTCCTTATGCTACCTTTGACAAGGGATGTCCACCATATCCATCATATCCTTCATCTACATCATCCCCTTATCCTAGTTTTCCGTCACAATACCCCTATCTTGATCCCCCATCCACATCCTCTTATCTCAATCCTTCATCCACATGTACCTACTACCCTAATCTTCCATACCAATCTGCTTAGCCTAATCCTACATTCACACCTTCCTATCCTAGTCAAACACACCCATCAACTTACCCTAATCCAACATTTGCATCTCCCTATATTAATCCAACACCTGCATCTTCCCATCCTAATCCACCATCCCAATACCTTTATTACAACACACCGCCCATATCTTCTACCAACGATCCACCATCCATGTCATCCTATCCTAATTCCCCATGCCCATATCCTTGCCTTAATCCTCCATCCAATCTTAATCTTCCATCTAATCCTAGTCCACTAATCCATAAACCTTCATCCACTCCCACCTCGCCATATCAACCTAGCATATTCAAGTTTCTCCAAGGACTTATAACAAAGGAAACATCCCCCACTCCACACATTACAGTCGTGGAACCATGCCATCCCTACCCATCATCCATGGTCGTTAGTGATGAGACCCTTCTCCATCCAACACCTATCATTGATGATACCATCACGTCCTCCAAATCCACTAAGTCCCCATCTCCTACCATCACGTTCTTTGAATCCACTGAGTCCCCATCTCCTACCATCACATTCTTTGAATCCACTAAGTCCCCATCTCCTACCATCACATCCTCTAAATCTACTGAGTCCCCATCTCCTACCATCACATCTACCAATTCCATTGAACACCCATCCCCTACTTCGAGAATCGTCGAACCTATCGACGACACCCAAATCCAATCCACTTCTTCCACTCCTAGTATCCATTCCCAGGAATATTTTGAATCCTCCATCCTTCCATCTTCCCCACTTGAAGAGTCCCACCATGACTCCATTATCATGCCTTCCACACAAGATGAGTCATGTCAAGAGTCTAATCCAAAGCATGCTATCATATCCCCTCCTCCAGATCAAGATCCTACCATCCCATCTAGTCTACCGCAAGATCACAGTACCCCATCCATTCCATCTCATGATCCTCTTGACATTCAAGATTCTACCGCTCCATCTCCATCTCCATTGCATGAGCCTACTACCACAAAATTAGATCCTATCATATCCCCTACTCCCTCTCCAGATACAACCCATCCAAATGCTGCTATCCTATCATCTCCTTCTCAGGATCCCCCATCATCACCTAAAAATACTACCCCCACACCACTTGCATATCCCCTTGGTACTCTCACATTCTTCAATGGTGGCCTCCTTACAGAAGAAAAACACAGCGTATATACCACCCATCATCCCCCACCTAATAATGGACTCGCATCATGTTTTCAGAATAACAAAAATCCTATCATGGATCGAATGCTCAAGAACATGAACTATCAAGGAAAAGGTCTAGGCCTTCATGAGCAAGGTATTTTAGAGCCCATCCAAGTCAAAGAACAAATCTGCATGCAAGGTCTTGGATCTATTCCCCAAGACTCACAATCTAAACACATTGGTACAACCTCTAGACGTCGTCAACGAGCCTTTTCCAAAAGAAATGTCGGCTCTTCCCATCGCTCCACCAAATCATATGTTGCCATCCCTCCTCCTCTATCATATCACCTCAAAACAACCATCCATATTCCTCCTTCATCCGCTCCATCTATTTTGGGTCCTTACATCCCTCCATCCACAATCTCCCATCCTTCATCTATTGCATCCATCTTGGGTTCTTATGTCCCTCCACCCACTCTATCCATCTTGGGTCTGTATATCCCAAGATCACCTCCTCCATCTCATTCGCTCATCCATCATAAACATCCCTCTCGCATGTCCCATAATCAGGATCAACAAAGGCACATAACTGCACATCCTCCATCTACACGTAATCCTCATAATCCTACCTCCACCACTCCACATCATCCATCTTCTCACAACCATCCCATTGCTAGTACGAGCACTTTGGATGCCAGAGGAAAAATGCATCAATCTAAACACCCACATGAATCTAAAGCTTCCCATGTCCCCTCTATACGACATGTTGAAAAAAAGAAAAATCAAACCCATCAGCCACAAAGGCCCACTAAAGCAAAAATCAAAACCATGTGGATCCCAAAGAAAAAATATGCAATGCCATCAAATGGAAAATCTATAAGAACATCCAAAGTTGCTAATCCAAAAGCTAATCATCCCCCCCTTTCATCTCCTAAGTCTGTTTTGGGTCCCTATGTCCCGAAATTCACTATTCCATCTCCTTCATTATCCCCACATTCTCCATCCATTAGTCCTCTTATCTTTTCACATCCATCACCACATGTGCCAATGTTGGTCCTAAACACATCTCCCCATCACATATCCACCCCATCATTCCATCCATACACTTTCCAACATCCCACCCATTATCCCACATATCTCCCCCATCAAATCCCTCTAATTCATCCTCTTACATAATCCATTTATCCTCATAAGGTTGTACCAACATCCAATAGTCGGTTCAAACATGGGCTCTTAATACCTGATATAGAACTTGATGACTGAGTCCTTCATCCATATCCTTATCGCATGTCTTCTAAATCCACTTATTCACCTCCCTATCCTTATCCATCTCCTTCTGCATACTATCCAAAAAGTCCAAAAATCCAAAAAAGTCCAAAAAGTCCAAAAAGTCAAAAAAAAAATCAAAATCAAAAAAATAAAATAGTAAAGAGAAATAATTCGTCCAATGGTGAAAACTTGGCAACCAAGCGCCTTGGATAAGTACCATGATGAAAACCTGGCAAACAGGCGTCATGCGTAAATCACTATCTGCACTTGGGGGCAGCTTCTTGATATGCATTCCCTCCATCCGCTATGCTTCTTGCTACGCTTTTGGCTATGCACCCATCTTCTTGCTATACATCATTTTCATCCATCCCCTCCACCCTATCTTGCACATCCTGTTTGGCATATCTCATTTATCCCAATCCTTCCATCCTCCTTGTGATCTTGATAACAATGGGGCAAACATATAAGCATGCTTTGGACACCTCTTAGCATACATTCCCCTCATCTGCATACTATCCCAACTGTCATTCACACTTGTCTACCTCCCTGATCCACCTGTCATGCTACCCTCAATCTCCCTTCCTTATCCATGCATCCTATCTTCATCCATCCCACTCTTTTATTTTCCTATCCTTCTCTATTGCATCCCTCATGCCTCCTCACACATGACATATCTAGAGTGGGGGAATCTATCTTCCTTTGTGATATAGTCCTTGGAGACATCATTCATTCCATCAAATCACTCTCCAGCAAAGTTTCCATCCCTATCTGTATCTCCTTATTGATATATCCATCTCCCCATCCTTATCTTTTATCCCTCCACACAATCCTTATATCCATCTTCCCATCCCTATTTTCATACCCATCCACCATCATGGCATCCATTCTCATCTATCCCTCTGGTCACCTTTTCCTCACCTAAATCCCTATCCCTCTATCCAATCCACCCAAACAATCCTTTTCCTCCCCCCATCCTCTACCCTCATCCCATCTCATAATCCCTTGTCATTGGTTTTGAGCTATAGGCTTTTCCCCACGCAATCCAATGTCATCTATCTTATCGCCATCACTTATGCTTCTTTTGCACATCTTTTCAATCTCCTATCCTTTTTCATCATTCATCTATTCGTCATCTCATCCTCCCAATTCATCTTTTGATGATTTGAATAACTATCCCATCCCTGAGCTTTGTCTGGTCACTATCCTCCAATCCAATCCAACAAGTCTATCTTGTCCCATCGTGTCGGTCCAATCATTTTATCCCCTTATCTAGGGTTATCTCTTCATCTTTTATCCATCATTTTTCATCGGTCTTTTGTCGAACTACGTTGCCCCTACACTTTCACGTAGGAAAGGTCAATCATTTGATCTACCCCCGAGGTTCCATCACCAGTCTTTCTACTTTGTCCATCTGATCCTTTATCATCTATCATCAATCTTCATATCTTGTTCCTATTTGTCTATCCCATCTTTATCATCCATCGAGGTCTCCTATCTTGTGTCATGTCTCTCATGTCATGTCGTCAAGCTATGCCCTTATCTAGCTAGTTCTTAACAAACAAGATCCACTTGTATCATCATATCTTTCATATCAATCTTTTAATTTCATATCCATCATCGGTCTCAATAGGATGCATCCTTCATAACAGACCTCATTAATCCCATCCATCCCCTTGATTGATCCTATGGCAAAGGACGTTTGAAATTGATTGTGATGTTTTGATGCTTTTGACTTTTGTTTATCATTTGAGCTCCCTATCATCACTTGTCATCGTCGCCTTGATCCGTCATATCATGGTGTGCTTTGACTAGTCAACATAGGGGTGTATCTTGATCTTTTCTTCGTTGTTGTCTTCTTGGTTGTCCCACGTAGTACCCACCAAGATCCTTAAGGTCTTGTGTTACGCTGGGGCATCCTTGTGTGCTTGTGGTTATCCCACTACCTGGCCCGACCAAGGTCACCATGACTTTGGGGTGTTGGGATAGCCTTCTTATTTGTTATGTTTTTTTAATGCATTAGACACTAATCTGCCTTGGTTCTTCATACCTTGGCGTCTTGTGTCTTATGCTATAGCAAAAATCAGTGCTCCGACGATGGCAAATTGCATTTGGATTTCATTTCCTCTTCATCCTCTCGTCTATCAAAATCCCCCCCATCCATTCATCTTTCATCACACTCCCCTCCCAATCTTCCATCGCATTGCATCATCTTCTTCAACTCCCCTTGCATCATCTCATCCATTTCGAGAGCCCACCCATGTTCTCTTGAACCCGCATGTCCTCTCGAGGGGGCATCCTTCATCCCTAACTTTTATCTTTTCCCCCATCATCTTCCTTCCTAGTCACTTCTTTGAATGACTGGGGCATCTTTTCCAATCTAACCATCTTCTTCTAGGTTCTATGTTTTAATATTCTTTGAAATGATGCTACTTCGTAACACCATCTCAAAGAGGGGCAAAATGTAGACATCTAAATTTGGACACTTAATTTATCCAAATTCATCCCCTTTCGTCTTATTTTCATTAATTAAGTAATACTTCTATTATTTAATTAATAACTTTAATTCTTCCAAATCCCTAAGGTATTTAATCAATAATACCTTATCTCTTTAATCCTCCTTTCATCAAGTGAGTGAAATAAATATGTTATTTATTTAATCCCCTTCATGTCACATCCTCTATCATTTTTTATCTTATCCTAATCCATCTTCTAATCTCATCATTTAGGATGTGCACATGCCTAATATTTGATTAGGATGTGTCACATCCTCCAACTTTTGCAAGTTGGCCTCTAATCTCTCTTAGCCACCTAACCCTCCTCTAATCCTTCATTACCCTTCCCCATGTGATCTTTGACTTGTCACATCAAGTCACATGTGGAATCTAACTCTCTTCTAATCTTCATTAATTAGTCTAATCAAGTACTTGCACAATCCTAATCACTTAATTGAGTCAACCCTCTTAAGTGCTTTTCTTTTTTGACAAGGCATCTCCACTTCCCTATGTGAATTTTTAATTCACATTTAATCCCCCAATGCACCCTTTGGAATTTAAAATTCTTTCCCCTCTCCCCATAAGGATATTTGAGGAATTTTTAATTCCCCACTTGTCCTCTCACCCACATGGGGACAAGGAAATCCGTTATGAGGATATCTTGACCAAATCCCAAGGTACTTTGTACCCCCCTCCATGTCATGTACCATCCTTCCACCTCATGTCCACTTCACCTTTTAGGGCTATATCAAATGCCACATGTCAAGATGTGAGGGCTTGTGAGTTCTCAACTCACCTTATCCCTACATCTTGATATTTGGTGGCTCAATATTGGCCATCCATCTCCTCTAGGAATTCTCAAAATTCCTATAAATACCCCCTCTTTTCTCTCATTTTAGAGAGAGATCATTTTGCTAGCCAAACTCTTGCAGTTTTGTTTCTCAATCTACACTTAGCCATTTTCATGCTTTCATCCATTTCCATCCATCTTCACATCATCATCTAGCTTGCATCTTTCCATCCAAGGAGCATACACATCAAAGATCGAAGGGCCAACCAAAGGATCGATTCGACGCAAGGTATAAAGTTCCATTTGTTGCTTTTATCTTGTGTTGATTCCAACTTAGGATAATCTTGAGGTGTAGGTTGTTTTGGTGTTTATTTGCACTCTTTAGCTTGCTGCTCATTTTCTAACACTCATATTCGACCTATCACAACAATAAATAAACCATCTCAAGAAAGATTGTTGGAAGAGGAAAGAAGACAACGATGACTCCAAAAAGGAAGCAAATTTGGTTGAGACAAGTTCAAGTATAGTTGATGAAGTTTTATCTATTTATAATTTCTTACAATATCATGAGGAATGGTTATTAGATTCTGGTGCTTCTAATCACATGTGTCCACATAAGAATTGGTTTTCATCTTACCAAGCTATTGATGGAGGTGTTTTTCTTATGGTAAATAATGTTTCTTGTAAAAGTATTGGGATTGGGAGCATTAAGATTAAATTGTTTGATGGTGTTGTGAGGACATTAACAAAGGTAATACATGTGCCTAAAATAAAAAATAATTTAATTTCCTTGAGTGTTTTGGATTCTGGAGATTATAAATTTACAAGCCAAGGTGGATCAATGAAAATTTCCAAGGGAATTTTTGTGGTCATGAAGGCTACAAATGTTAGAAACCTTACAAGCTTGAAGGGAGTACAATAATAAATGAAGCGACAGTGGTATCTAAGGAAGAAAAAGAATCTGCTCATTTATGGAATCAGCGATTGGGTCATATGAGTGAGAAAGGATTGAAGGTATTGTTAAACCATAAGTTACTTCCAAATTTAAAATCTTCGAATTTGAATTTATGCAAGCATTACATTTATGGGAAGCAATCTAGACATAAGTTTAAAGTAGGGATTCATACAAGGGTATTCTAGATGATACATTCATTCAGATGTTTGGGGAGCATCCCCTATAGTTTCTTTTGGAGGATCATCATATTTTGTGGCATTTATAGATGATTACTCTAGAAAGGTGTGGGTCTATATTCTTAAAATAAAAGCTGATGTGTTTAATGTATTTAAGCATTTTGGAGTTTTGGTTGAAAATAAAACTAGTAGATCAATCAATTGTAAGGAAGCTGGGATCGAAAGGCATAAAACCACTATTTACACTTCTTAGCAAAATGGTGTTGTTGAACACATGAATAGGACTCTTCTAGAGAGAGCAAGGAGCATGCTTAGTAATGCTAAATTGCAACAAGAGTTGTGGGTAGAAGCAATCTCTACAACTTTTTATTTAGTAAATTGATCACCATTAGTCACAATAAATTGTAAGATTCCTAAAGAGGTATGGACAGGTTATTCTTGTGATTATTCAAATCTGAAAATTTTTAGTTGTGATGCATATGCTCTTATTTCAAAAGATCAACGTTCTAAATTATATCCCAAATCTAAGAAATATATCTTTGTTGGTAATGATGATGAAATTAAGGGATATAGATTATGGGATCCTATTACCCAAAAAGTTATTATTAATAGAGATGTAGTATTTGATGAATCTTCTCTCATAAAATTAGATATTATTTAAATTGATTTGAAATAGGAACAAGTACCTCAACATCAAAAAATTCAATTGGAAACTCATCCATATATAGAAAAAAGGAAGCAAGAAGAAGCTTCTAAAGAAGAAGAAGATAAGGATGCAAAAAATCTACAAGAAAATGTGGAAATTCCACAACAAGATCTAAGAATATCTACATGGGTCGTAAATCCATGTAAAAGGTATGATGATTATGTTTCATCTGTTGCTTTGATTTCTAATGATGGGGAACCTAGTTGTTATCAGGAAGCAATGGATGGTGCTGAAAATGCTAAATGGAAAATAGCAATGAAAGAAAAAATGGGTGCCTTGGAGAAGAATAAAACATGGGACCCGATAGAACTTCCAAAAGGTAGGAAATTGTTGGTTACAAATGGGTCTTCAAATTGAATAAGGGTTTTGATGATAATTATGAAAGGTACAAAACAAGACTTGTAGCAAAAGGGCATTCTCAAAAGAAAGGTATAGATTTTCATGAAATTTTTTCACCAGTTGTTAAGCTAGTTTCTATTTGGGTTGTTTTAGCACTTGTTGGTTTATTTGATCTTGAGTTGGAGCAATTAGATGTTAAAACAATGTTTTTACATGGATATTTCGATGAAGAGATATATATGGACCAACCTGAAGGGTTTGTTCAAATTTACAACAAATTTTTTTTTGCAAACTCAAGAAGTCATTGTATGGCTTGAAGTAGTTTCCTAGGAAATGGTACAATAAGTTTGATTCCTTCATGGTGAGAAATTTTTTTACGAGTATGATCATTGTTTTTACTTCAAAAGTTTGAAAAATGGCTTATTCATTATCTTGGTATCATATGTTGATGATATTCTTGTAGCAAGAAAAAGCATAGTTGAAATCAATGTGTTAAAGGCTTAAATGGCTAAGACTTTTTATATGAAGGATCTAGGAGTAGCAAAATAAATTTTAGGCATGAAAACACATAGAGACATGGAACATGGTAAGCTTTTCTTATCACAACAAAAGTATGTGGAGAAGATCCTCATAAAATTTGGTAGAAAGAATGTGAAACTAGTAAATATGCCTTTAGCTTCTCATTTTAAGCCTTTTTCAAGTTTATGTCCTAGTAATAAAGAAGAAAAGGATTATATGTCTCGTGTACTATATGCTAATGCAGTAGGAAGTTTAATGTATGTGATTGTATGTACAAGACTAGATATTTCACATGGAGTTGGTGTTGTTAGTAGATACATGGAAAATCTAGGTAAAGAGCATTGGGAAATAGTAAAATGGGTGCTTCAGTATCTTAGAGGCACAAGTGATTATTGTATCACCTTTGATGGTAGTAGTGGTTCAACTTGTGGTTATGTTGATTCATATTTTGCAAGTGATTTGGAAAAAAAGAGATCTACATCAGGTTATGTCTTTACTCTTGTAGAACCTATTTGTTGGATGTCAAAGCTTCAAGAAATAGTTGCTTTATCCACTACTAAGGCAGAGTATATGGCTGTCTCACATGCTTGCAACAAGATAATTTGATTGAAGGGTCTTTTGGGTGAGTTTGGAAAAGTATAGGACAGGGTTATTGTATTTTTTGATAGTCAAAGTGTTATACATCTAACTAAAAATCCAGCTTATCACAATAGGAACTTAAGCATATTGTGTTTAAATATCATTTTGTAAGATAGGTTATTGATGGAGATGGAGTAGCTTTTGAGAAAGTTCATACACTAGAAAATTGTGTATATATATTGAAAAAACCAGTATAGTTAGAGAAGTTGAAGTGGAGTTTGACTTCTCTTGGCTTGCAAAAAAGGTGATGAATGGGCATGGGAAAGAATAAAGTAAATCATTGTCAAGGTGGAGATTGTTAGATTATGACAACAAAATTAGAAAGAAAGCATATTTTATCTTTTGGGGAGATAAGGGAATTAAAGCAAAGTCTTATCTTTCAAAAATCTTATCTTTGGAATCCATTGGAAAAGATAAAGATTTAAAAACAAAACAAAACAAAGAAATTAAAAAAAAGCTATATTTTTATATGTGCAACACAAGTTGAAGATATTATTTATATCTTGCTGCCTTGAAGTATAAATCATTATTGTAATGAATTGTAATTGAAGAGTAGTATCTGTGTGAAATTTGTAATCAATTTATCTGAGCAATAAGAATACAGATACTTTTCCCCATGGATGTTTCCTTGCAATTTTTTAAGGTTTTACCATGTAAATATGTGTTTCTCTATTATTCTATAATTCAATTTAATTATCTTCTGTATTTCTTTGCATCTAACTTGTGCTACAAAATTATTAGTTTTTTGGGTTTTTGTTTCTGTTTACACAACAGATATTTGGTTTTTCTTGGACCAATGTGAATTTGATATTGTTACAGATGTTGATAACGCATGAATGTTTGTATGTAATCTATCACAATAAAAGTCAATGTAGGTGAGGCAAGAGCAATATATAAAGATGGCAATGGTGATGCAACTTCATCAAAGCTAACATCAAATAGAGGATGAATGTCCTCAACAATATCATCCAAATTTGCAAGGTGAGAGTTTATAAACAAAGATGTGATGTCTGGTAGATATGCATCTCGATGTGGTGGATTTGGATTAACAGTAGCAATAACCTAATGCAAACAATCATTGTAACTCATGAAAGAGTCAACACCATATTCAAATGTAAAAAAATGTATTAGACTACATTGTTCATCACCAAATGGTGTTTTCTCGCAAGATGTTTGAGTGATATTGGATGATGTTTCCACATATGCTAAAACTAGAGGATTAGGGAAGGAAATACCATCACTAAGAATAATTTATCTAGTTCCTAAGTTCGATGAAACTGACATTCTTCTATTGTATTCCTTTTCTTTTCATAATATCCACATTTGATTTTCCATTTATTAGGAGGATTACAAAGAATAATCAAATGGAAGGGATTTAGTGTGAGAGGCATGATCACATGAACCAAGAAACTGAAAAGAAGAAACACCTAGATTTCCCCCTTGATTTAGAGAGCCCTCTAATAATGATTATTGTTGTTGTAACCCACCAAAACAATAAGCAAACAAATTTTACAAGTTTGTGAAGATTAGATGTGAAAATCTTTCGTTTATAATTCACAAAGACTTTTACAAATTTTGAAAAAAGAGGCAACCCAAATCTTATTTTTATATACAAAATCAGATTCCTTTGCAAAATTAGGATAGAAATTAAAAATAAGATTACAAAATTTTGATAACCGTGGTGAAAGTTATGCCTCGTCAAAATTTGCTTACAATGTTGACTTCAAAAAGAAAAAAATGCAATTAAATAACACAATTTCCAAAACATCTTGACACTAAAATATTGGCACAAAAACCATATTTCCAATGACTATGCACACTTGAAAAAGCACCATCCATTTGCAAGTTATGAAAAAAAAAGAAAAGAAAAAAGACCTTTGCAAGCTTTAAAAATGAACCAGTTGATTAAATAACCATGACATAAAATGCTTAATATTATCATTAGCCACTAGTTTAACATAAAATGTGAACATTTAATGCTATACTTAATAAAAAAGTATGGATGTTGATGGAAGAGATTGATCAAGACTAGGGACACCAAGTGTGAGGTAGACCAAGTCAAAGGTGAGAGGTCATTGTTGGATGAGTCGTTGAGTGGTAGAAGCTGCATGGAAGTTTGCAGTGTGGGAGATTAATATCTATTGTTTGTATGAGGCCACTTGAGGGTATTGTCTGAGTGGAAAGGACAGACAGAGAAGCTAGAGTAGATAACCATGACCCTTCACACCAATAACACTTTCCTTGCAGGTTGATGAAATATGTTGATCGATGCCCACATGGGGTGCTCACTTCCAACTGGAATCCATGCAATCTTCAAGATACCAACTATATTCAGTTCAATTTGTAAATGATAAAAAGAAAACTACAATATTTGAAATTACAAAATAATAAGCTCAATAGCCTAAACTGAGCTTGTTGCACACCTGCACTATAACAGTGTTGAATCAAAGCATGTAGTTTCCATTAGGCATCTTGAAATAATTGTTGCATGATTGAAATCATATCTGATTATTGTGAGGTTCCAAATAACACTCAAAGAATGCATTCACAAGGCCACTAGAAATTTAGGTTGGTGTATACCTAGTCATTTCCAACAAATGGATGTTGATTGTTGATTGACATATTCACTCCTATGCGCCAATCTCCAAGGAATGCAAAGGTTCCTTTTTTAAATGAAACTGCAAGCTCTAATAGATCAAGCTCCTTTATTTTCTATTCCTTCTGCTTATTTATCCATGGATTTGCAACAAACCCTACGCAAGCTGCTCATTGAAGAGAAAGGGCTTTGATGGCTGTATATAGAATATGATACACACGAGTTGCGCAGCTTGAATGCCCCTCCATTGAAGTTGAAGTTGGTTTTTCCTAGCGAATGAGCAAAGATGATGCTACCCTTCTCTAATGTAAATTTTCCTTGCAGGTTGTTGAAGAATGCTACTGAACCACATATCTAATTGTCACACCTCTAGAGAGTGGTATTCTCAAGAGTGAAGATAATTGATGCTGACATTGGCGTATTCTTATCTTGAGGAGATAATTGATGCTACAAGATCTTGTTTTTTTCCAGCCTAGCTTCCAATCTTCTTATCATCATTGTGTAGCTTTGTTTCTTGTCTATCTTTAGTTAGTTTGCTTTAAATATTTGTTTTTAGTTTTATTTCTGCCAATAAAGTATGCCTTTTTTATGCGTTGGTTTTAGGCTGCCTTTTCTAAGTTGTAGTTGGTTTTTTCTTAACTTCTTTACTTCTGTTGGAAGGCTATGAGTTCTTTTTATTCCCAGCCTCTTTATAATCTAAGTTAAGCTACAATAAAATAATATTTCTGATAAAAAACATAGCACTCTATTTTTTACGAATTCTTTGTTTGATTAATTTAGTTTTTAATGTTTATTGATATTCATTGCAGATGTAAGTATTTATTGTGATTCATTTGTTTTCTTTTAAATTATACGAGCTTATTAGCTGACTGTAAGAAATAAGGGGGTCAATTTTGAATCTACAATTGGTATCAGAGCTGGTATTTTTCTTTTGGGTTTAAGATCTAGTAGTTGGAATTTTGCCAAAGATTATCATGTTGAATTCTAACACCTTGCCCATTCCAGAATTTGATGGAAATGAGTATGATTATTGGGGTATTAAAATGATGATTTTTTTGATAGGAAAATATTTGTGGGAGATTGTTGAATCAGGTTACTAGGAGCCAGCTGATTGGAATTCTCTCACAACAAATGATAGAACAGCTACGAAGGAGGCAAAGAAGAAGAATTTTCAAGCATTGTTTCATATTCAAATAGCTCTAGACAAGAGTCCATTTCCAAGAATTGTAGGTGCAATGAAAGCTAAGGATGCCTGGAAGACTCTAAAAGAAGCTTACCAAGGTAGTGATCAAGTCAAAATTGTCAAGCTACAGACATTGAAGAGAGAATTCAAGAATTTAAAGATACAAGAAGCTGAAAGTGTGAGTTAATATTGTGTCAGAGTTAAAGATGTGGTCAATAAGATGGCTACACTTGGAGAAATTGTGAACAATGAGGTTAGATAAAAAAAGGTGTTGAGAACTCTCACACCAAGATGGAATCATGTTGCCATCATCATAAAAGAAAGTAAGGATTTAACAACCCTTCAGTTCGATCACCTCATTGGATCTTTGATGTCACGTGAAGAAAGACTAGAAGATTCTTTTGTAGAAAGTGTTGAGAAAGCCTTTTCCTCCAAAGTACAAATCACAAAGAATGAAGATGGCAGCATTAGTAGCAAAAATAATCAAGGCCAAGGTAAAGGTCAAAATAAAAATAATTCAAGAGGTAGAGGCAGATGTGGCTCAAGAGGAAGAGGTGGTTCTAGAGGAAGAGGTAGAGGCAGATTTGATAAAAGGAATGTTCAATGTTACCATTGTAATAGGTATGGACATTTTGAGAGAGAATGTAGATTAAAAGAATGTAAAATTGTTAAATATGCTCAAGAAGGTGATGCAAATACTCCAGATCATTTATTTCTATCTTATTCTAAAGGTGAAAATACTAGTAAAGATGTTTGGTACCTAGATTTTGGATGCTCTAACCATATGTCAGGAAATGGGAAGTTGTTTTCAACAAAGGATGAAAGTTTCAAGTCAAAGATTTAGCTTGGTGATGATAAATCATTGGAGGTTGCTGCTGTTAGAATCCAAGATCACCTGCATGCAAGATGGATACCTGTCACATGCAAAAGATATGAAGAACTGAAAAAGATGTTCTCTGTAAACCTCTCAGTAAAAATGCATTAAGAGAATCAATTATTACAAAGTGATCAATCTTTATGGAGATCAAGAAACCCTAAAATAAACCCTAGTGTGCACACTTAATAATTAATAATTAATTATTAATGTGCCTAAGTTTAGCTTAAGTAATAAAGAGGAATAAGTGACTTAATTAATTAATCAATGTGATGTAATTAATTAAGCATAATAACTTATTACTCTAACACCCCCCCTTAAGATGAACTTAGGAAGAAGCTAAAACACTAGAATAAGATGCATGAAAGAAAAGATGGGTCCCAACAACTAGGCCTGATCAGATACCCATTTACAAATGCAATGAGGAGTAAGAGAAGGAAAAACCCAGTGGGACAAAACCCCCCTTACAATGAGATAACATGCTGCAAAGAAGCACCGGAAGAACTTTGTAGAGTAACACTGGAACTTGATATAGGCAAGCAAGGAAATATTCTTCTGTATACTACTGAAACCGGATGAGAGTCACTGATTGACTCAAGGAATTATGATTAAAGCAACAGAAGACCCGATGCCACGGAACACTCGAAAACTCCAAACTGGAACAACTCTGGAATCTATGAAGTAGCAAGCAATTATTGAATGGTGTATTACTGAAAATGAAGTGCAAAGATGCAAGATGCACTCTCCCAACTGCCAAAACATCCAAGTAATCGCCAAACAACCCATCGGGCCAAATCTGGACTAAGTGATAAACTTGGGATAGATACAAAAAATGTGCATGGACAGCAACCTAGAGCTCCTCAATACCTTTCTGACGCTTCAAATGAGGCAAAAAATGGAGATCGTGGCAAAAAGTTATGAGCTCGGAAGCAAAAACAACATCTGACTTCAAACAGAAATAAATGTAGGAAAATTGTAAAATATTGAAAAATAAATAGTACTACTGGAAAGTACTCGAAACCAGCTTTCCGGTGATATCTCGTTTGCCTGATTTCGATACCGTATGCCCAAGTTATGACCAAAAGAAAAAACTACTTCTTTAGGGAAAACTGGGGTTAGGAGGGGGCATATGAGGGTCGTACGGACGTTGACATCATGTTGACGTCAGCTGTTCACGAGCTTAAAATTGACGGTCGTCTGGCCGTTGCCGCAAAAAATCGTGTACCCCTACAAAAAGAAAATTTTTGGCCCCTGGTCTTGTGGGCGACCAGGCGCTGGAGCGGCGCTGGAGCGCTCAGTTCTCCATACGACCTGCGCTGGAGTGGAGGGGGCTGGCCCGACCGAAAGCCAAGCGGCTGGTTCCCATAGGACCTCGGCTACATATTTTGGAGCCTGCTGGCGGAGCAGGGGTGGGAAGCGCGGGTGGCGGTGGCGGATGGGTGGCCGCCCGGTGGCTGTCGGGCAGCGAATTGCTTGATAACTAGAGGCGCCAGCATGTTTTTCAAAAAAAAATTTTTTTAATTTTGAGCATGAATGCGTGCTGGGGAGGCCGTACAGCCCCTCAGACAAAAATTTTTTGCCTCCCGGATCAACTGCACCAAATTGGACGATTTGACAGGCATTTCTAGGGTTTTGGGACGTTGCGAACACGATGGCGATGTCCGTTTGAGCCCATTGTGTCCCGAAAAAATAGCTACCCCCAGATCTTGCAAAAAAGATGCCTATGGAAACCCTTGCACCCGAAACTCACAAAGAGGCCATATCTTCAGATCACGAACAAGCAGCTATAGGTCTGGAGCTCTGATACCATGTTAGAATCCAAGATCACCTGCATGCAAGATGGATACCTGTCACATGCAAAAGATATGAAGAACCGAAAAAGATGTTCTCTGTAAACCTCTCAGTAAAAATACATTAAGAGAATCAATTATTACAAAGTGATCAATCCTTATGAAGGAGATCAAGAAACCCTAAAATAAACCCTAGTGTGCACACTTAATAATTAATAATTAATTATTAATGTGCCTAAATTTAGCTTAAGTAATAAAGAGGAATAAGTGACTTAATTAATTAATCAATGTGATGTAATTAATTAAGCATAATAACTTATTACTCTAACAGCTGCAAAAGGAGCTATGGAGGTCCACACAAAAGAAGGTATGAAGAGTGTTAAAGACATTTATTATACTCTTGAGTTAAAACATAACTTGTTAAGTGTTGGACAATTGTGTGAGAAGAACTATAGAATTGTCTTTGAAAATAAGAAATGTACAATTTATGATAAGATTCAGGGAAACAGAGTAGTCACAGTTGTGCCTATGACAAAAAATAGGATGTTCCCATTGAGATTTGGTGAACATAATATCAGCCTTGCCAATATGGCATATGAGGATACAAGTTGGTTGTGGCATCTAAGGTATGGCCATTTAAATTTTCGTAGTTTGAAGCTTTTGACCTCACAAGCATTAGTTTATGGTTTTCCCAAGGTTGAAGAGCACAAGGAGGTTTGTGAAGGATGTGCTAAAGGAAAGCATGCAAGGGAAAAGTTTCCAAAAGGCACTGCATGGAGGGCCCATCACCCCCTTCAACTTGTTCATTCAGATATTTGTGGTCCTATGCAAACAAAGAGTTTGGGTAAGTCATCATATTTTATCACTTTTATTGATAATTACTCACAAAAATGTTGGGTGTATTTTTTGAAGGCTAAGGATGAAGCCCTTGATACATTCAAAAGGTTTAAAGCACTTGTGGAAAATGAGAAAGGGTGAAAAATCAAATGTTTAAGGATTGATCGTGGAGGTGAATTTTGTTCAAGAGCCTTTAAAGATTATTCTGATATGAATGGCATCAAGAAGAAACTCACCACTACATACACACATCAACAAAATGGGGTAGCTGAAGGGAAAATCCGCACTATGGTAGAAATGGCAAGGAGCATGTTACAAACCAAAGGATTGAGTAACTCTTATTGGGGAGATGCAGTTGCTACAATAGTGTACATTTTCAATCGAAGTCCCACCAGTGCACTTGAGAAGATGACTCCTTATGAAGTATGGTATGAGAAAAGGCCTAATGTTAATCATTTCAGAGTTTTTGGTTGTTTAGATTATGTTCATGTACCTGATCATAATAGACAAAAGCTAGATGCAAAAAGTGAGTCATGTATTTTTGTTGGGTATAGTGAGGAAAGCAAAGCTTATAGGTTATATAATCCTCTCACTAATAAGCTTATTGTTTCAAGAGATATGATTTTTGATTCAAAGAGAGAGTTTATGGTCATCAAAAATGCCATATGGAGAAGTCAAAATCTATTTTGAATGATGATGTTGATCATGAGTAGCCCACTAATTTTGTTCCAAGTGCTATAAATCCACAAGTAGCCCCTCATCTAATTCTTCAATTCCAACATCAACTCCAAGTTCTAGAAGGAAGGTAAGAAGTTTGAGTGATATTTATCAAAGGAGTGTCAATCAAGCACATGAAGAAAATCCAATAGGTGAGACAGTTAATTTTGCTTTATTTAACAAGGCTGATTTTGAACCATCATGTTTTGAAGAAGCATGTACTAATGAAGTTTGGATGCAAGCAATTCCAGAAGAGATGGATTCCATTCATAGGAATGATACTTGGGAGCTTATAGAGCTTCCACATGACAAGAAGAAGATTGTCACCAAATGGATCTACAAGACTAAGAATAATAGTGATGGAAGTGTTGGAAGGAATAAGGCAAGATTAGTTGCTAGAGGCTTCACACAGAATTATGGGATTGATTATGAAGACATTTGCACCAATTGCAAGACAAGAGACCATCAGAATGTTGATTTCATTAGCAACTCAAAAGAATTGGAGCATACATCATATGGATGTGAAAAGTGCCTTCTTGAATGGGTACTTAGAAGAGGAAGTATATGTGGAACATCCACAAGGTTTCAAATGGAAGGAAAAGAGAATCATGTCTACAAATTAAAGAAGGATTTTTTTGGCCTCAAGCAAGCACCAAGGGCATGGTATGCCATAATTGATGAATACTTTTAGGAGACTGGCTTCAAGAGAAGTAAGAGTGAACCTACCCTTTACTACAAACAAGAAGGTAATGATATTCTTATTATAAGTTTGTATGTTGATGATTTGTTGTATATGGGTAGCAGTTCTAAGATGAAAGATGAGTTCAAAATTGCTATGATGAAAGAATTTGAAATGAAAGATCTTGGTCTCATGAAATACTTTTTAGGAATGGAGGTTTATCAATGTAAGAATGAAATTTTTATTTGCCAAATCAAATATGCAAAAGATATGTTGAAGAAGTTTGACATGGTTGATTGTAAACCATACTCCACTCCAAGTACTCATGGAGTTGTGTTGAGTAGGAATGATGGTGTTGAATTAGTTGATGAGACAACTTACATAAGTATTATTGGGAGTTCAATGTTTCTAACCCACACAAGGCCCAATATTGCATATTCAGTTTCACTTGTTTCAAGGTATATGACAAATCCATTAGAAATACACATGAAGGCAGCCAAGAGAATTTTGAGGTATGTGAAAGGCACTCTAAATTATGGTATTCATTACTATTATTCTAAAAGGTTCAATCTTGTTGGATTTAGTGATTCGGATTGGGGAGGTAGTATGGATGATCGTAAGTTTACATCTGGAAATTATTTCTCTTTTGGTTATGCTTTGATTACTTGGAGTTCCAAAAAATAAAGCATGGTTGCTCTCTCATCCACAGAAGCAGAGTATGTTGAAATCACCTCAGTAGGTACATAAGCTCTTTGGCTTAGAAAAGTTTTAGAAGAAATTGGAGAGAAACAGATTCAACCTATAGTGATTTTTTGTGACAATATGAGTGTCATCAAGTTAGCAAAGAATTTGGTTCATCACAGTAGAACAAAGCATTTTGATTTGAAGTATCACTTCATCAGTGATTTAGTATAGAAGAAGGAAGTTGAATTGAAACACATCAACACTCAGGATCAGTTAGCAGATATCTTCACCAAAGCAGTTGCAAGAGATTAGTTTTTGTCACTTCGTGATCAGATTGTGAGCCCTCTCGGCATCAAGGGGGGGTATGAAGATAATTGATGCTAACATTGGTGTATTCTTATCTTGAGGAGATAATTGATATTGCAAATATCTTTTTTTTTTTTTCTAGCCTGGCTTCCAATCTTCTTATCATCGTTGTGCAGCTTTGTTTCTTATCTATCTTTAGTTAGTTTGCTTTAAATCTTTGTTTTTAGTTTTCTTTCTGCCAATAAAGCATGCCTTTGTCATGTGTTGGTTTTAGGTAGCCTTTTCTAAGTTGTAGTTAGTTTTTTCTTAAGTTATTTGCTTCTGTTGCAAGGCTGCGAGTTTTTTTTATTCCCAACCTCTTTGTAATCTAAGTTGCAATAAAGGAATGTCTAATAAAAAATAGAGCACTCTGTTTTTCACGAATTCTTTGTCTGATTACATTAGTTTTTGATGTTCATTGATATTCATTGCAGTTGTAAGTATTTACTATGATTCATTTATTTTATATTAAATTATATGAGCTTAGCAGTTGGATATAAGAAATAGGGGGGTCGATTTTGAATCTACAATATGTGTTTGTGTGTGAATTTGCAGGAAAAGACAAGCCAACACAAGGAATATGTTGTCACAAATAAAGGCTAACTCAATAAAACTTAAAAGTAGGCGAACGAGGCCACAAATTTTGCAAATAGGAGAAATAGACCAGAAATGCCTAAAAAATTACAAATATCTACCTTAATGAGTAGATGGGCAGAGGAGAAATTAGTCATTTGTTAATTTTTTTTTCAAATTTTTACTACTTTTCGGTACAATGTGAATAGAGATAAAAAATTTATCAAAAATGAAAAATTTATCAAAATTGATGAAATGAAAGGTATTTTTTCATTTCTCAAATCTTTTGAATGCTATGGTGCAATCCGTATAGCTCTATGGCACTCAGTTGATAGGGCTATGTGTAGGAGTCACCTCAATGCAAGAAGGAACATGCTCTTATGGCTCTAATACCATGTTGGAGAATGTTAAGATCAAGAGCATGAAACAATTTCCACAGGTGAATAAAATATGCACAATAGTATCTCTATCAAATAAAAAATGAAGAGTGTGTAATATAAAAATCAAGCTAAATCCATATATAGGAAAGGATGAAGAGGTGAGAAGGTAGGAGTGGAACACTTGTGACCTCACTTTCCAAGTGCATGAACAAGTGTCAATAGGTGTCTTAAGACATGAAGACGCATGTCTCAATCATCTGAAGTAAGACAAAAGAAAAATGAATCGAAGTAGACTTAAGCTAGGTGTGAATAGGTCAATTCTAGAAAGATGATTAGCTAATTAGGTATGATAATGACTCTATTTACACTAACAATAAGGAGGAGCACAATTAACTAAGTTTCATTTTCTCAAGATGTGTCCATATTGAAAATTAGTAAAAAATCATATATTTATTAAAATATTAGCAAAAAAGTCAGGCATAAACTATGTTATTTTAGCCAAGTTTCTATTGAAATGATTTATGAAATACATTTAAAAAGTTTGAAATTTTATTGTGGGAGTACACTAGAAACTATGTTATATTTTTCTGAGAGAAACATGAGCACTTTGTGTGCTCCCCCTATTTAAACATGTTAATATCCATTATTTAAAAAATTAGTATTTTATAAACTAGATTTTGAGAACTATGAATCTTGTTCTAGTCACATCTTCAAATTTTGAGCACTAATATCTTCAATTATTCATCCAAGATCAAATATTATTGATTTACAAAAATATTGGTCACTTTTGACCCCCTTTTGATGTTAGAAATTACAAATAGAATTATACTAGTTATATGCAGATTAATAGAGATTAAATGCACATGGAATTAAAACCAATACACAAAAATAAATGACAGTAATAGTACAACACCAATTTAATGCGGTTCACCTAAAATTGGGCTACATCCACCAACAATAGAGTCTCTTTATTATTTAATATTCAACAAATGTAATTATAAATAACTTGCAGCAACGTATTGCAATGTTTTCACTGCTATGTTTCTACCGCGCTTTGCTACATGTTCCCAATGCACAGACTTGTCACTAAACCACAACCTTCTATTTTTTGGTTGCTTACACACCCTACAACAAATCAACCTCAAACTTCACACACAACAATGAAAAAATTGATTTTCATGTGGGTGTTAACCTTCCAATGCATGCACTACTTCAGGAATTCCAATGTGACTATTGGTCCAAATGTGCAACCAAACTGTTCATATTTTGGGCATTTTTTTAATTGTTTGCAACCGAATTTCATATTCAAATTAGTGGAAATTTCCTTATGAAAATAATGGCCAATTTTTGCTTTAGGGGTGCTACCCCTAACAACCCTCGTTGGGGGAGTTGCCCCCAAATCCCCACTATGGGCTCCACCCATGAGCCCTCATCAAGGGGATAATAACCCATAGCCCTCACAAGATGGGCTATACCTCCTTGCATTCCTCTATTAAATAATTGGGAGGGGGAGAACACACCGAAAAGGGTGGAGAAAATTTAAGAACAAGTCTGATCAGGCTCCACAATACAATAATTGGTCCCTCATTTCCTTGCACATACTCATATCTAACTTTAAAGTATCTAGTTCTAATGCTTAATTAGGTAACCTTTATTTCCCTAAGGAGATCTCCATTAACAATTGAGAAGGGATACCTAATTCTTTGATTTCATAATCATTGTTAAAATTTAAGCTAGATTTTAGTCATTGCTCCTTCCCTCGGTGCTTTGTTACTTTTTCTTCCTCTTTCACTTGTGTTCATTGTAATCTACTTTATTAATCTATAGATCCTATAGGATTATTTTTCTTTCTTCTAAATTTTCTATTTACTCTTCTTGTTGGTTTTCACTAAGATTTTTAGCTTTAAGGTCAATTCTATTCTAGGATCCCTTCTTTTCTTCCCTTTCATGCATTTCTACCTTATTTATTTTTATTCTTCTATAATTCTTGGTTTTATGACTTAACATTTTGCATTTTCACATCACAACTAAGATTCTTTCAACTCTACCATTTGAGACCATACTCTAGAGGTTAATTTTAGCTCTATTTATAATGGAATAGGTCATGAAAAATAAAATTATAATCATAAGTGTGCATAGATGTTAGTTTCTCCTTCCACAACATTGTCATCAATCTTGATGAAGGAACCTAGCACATTTCCAATGTTTGTGAGAATTATTGGTTCTTGGTGCTTTATTGGGAGATTTTAAAATTAGGTCCACATTGGCACTTTATAAATTTTTACTTTTAATAGATCAAAGTTCACCTCCTAGTCTCTAAGAGAGATTCCAAAGTCATTTGTCATCCACATTGCTCCTTCTAGAATTTTTTTTTTTAAATATATGCTAGTGCATTCTATAAAACTTATCCCTTATATTTTTAATTTTATATTGCATCCATGATTGTCATGAGTCTAATATTTTAATTATTCCTTCATTGGCCAATAATTTACAATTTTGGAAAAAAGGCACAATATTTTAGATGATTGTTCACTTCATCAATGGGAATTCTTTAATTTTGATTGATGGGCCTAATGGGCTAGAATATTCTAATATTTTCCCCAATGGAGTTAAGTTTTCTTCAAATAGAAAATTTGGGGGCTTGGCTTAATCATCCTTTTTAATCTAGGGCTTTTATTGATCATTTTTATTTTGATTTTTCTACCAAGTTTGATTTGTAGATCTTTTGTGATTATCATAAATCTTCTTGCTATTTGTTTTCCCTAATGATCATTTGAATTCCATAATTCTAGATCTGCCATTGTGTAGGGAGAAAAAATATTAGAAAAGCTTTATTCCTTTATTGGTATATCTTCCTACTAGTTGGTTACTTTTATAATCTTCATTTCCTTTTCTATCAAAGTTTTATTTCCGCACATCTTGGTCTCTAGTTGATTCATTCCAATTATCTATGAAACCTCCTTTATTCCAATTTCTTGTGTGGGCCTATTAATTATGTCTTCCTCTTCAACAATTTGGTATCAAGCCGTTGTAATAAAAGAAAAAATAGTGTAAACAATATTTGTATACATATATTATTAATTTAATTATGTTGCTTATTTTATAGTTTAATAATTTTCTTACTTTATCATTTTAAATATTTTATTATTGTATTAAATCTATACTTTTGTTAATTATATATATTATTTTATTTTTTAAAGTTGTGATTTTTTATTTTACAAAATTAACTCAAAAGGTAAAAATTTAAAAATGAGAAAAAAAAAAATCCTAGAAATGTGACTAAAGGAGAAGCAAAGGACTTAGTGTATAAAGAGATATCTTATTGATTTCTCAATTACAAGTGCCGAAAAATTTAGTTAGCATCAGGGTAAAAGCACAAAGCTATGCCACACTTTTAGTCAAATAAATAGTTTTGAGTGAAATATTTTAGGCCAGAAAAGTTTCCGCCAAATAGGTTTTGACCGAAACCATGTGGCATATACGTGGCACATAGGGTTTCGACTGAATAGGTTTCAGTCGAAACCTAAAAAATATATTTTTTTCTTTGTCGCTTTGAAATTGGTTTTCAAATTGGCTTATTTTATGTGCAGGGTTTCTATAGAAAGGGTTTCGGCTAAGACCCTTTCTATAGAAACCCTTTTGGCCAAAATTATCTAATTGGCATCCTAGTTAGCAGCCAACTCAACTTTTTTTAGAATTTTCTGAAACTTTCAACTTCAACTAAGTATTTCTTCAATCAAAATGATGTTTTTTTTTTTAAATACCCTTTTGTAGAGCTCAGACCGTTGAATCTGAACATGTATTTTTTTAATTTTTTGATTAGTTTTAATATATTTTATTTTTAAAATAATGCAAGTAGATTATTAAAGTTAAAAAAAAGGCTGATTAATTTTTTTTTTTAAATAGTAAAACATATTAAAAAAATTTAAAGAATATATGGGGCACTAGAAGATAGAGTCCTCTTCAAAAGGATATAATTTAAAAAAAAAATGATTAAAAAAATAGACAATAGTTGACAACCCCAAATTCTGACAAGTTTGACTTTAAAATGTTATTACTAGAAAAATATACATCAAAATTTATTTTTTTTTTCCATGCGCTAGATATTGAAGTTACCTATTTGGAGGAAAAAAATAGGGAGAATTAAAGCTTTTTTCAATTTGTTTCTTGACAGCCCGTGAAATCACTTTTTTCTAAAATTTTCAGCATTCCAATTTTTTTTCTTAAATTGATAAAAAAATAATAATTTTTTTTTAAAAAAAATATGAAAAAATTATAGGAATAAACTTCACCAAAAGTTCTACATTTCATTAGCTTACATCGTTTTGAAATTCAAAACATAAAGACCACTTTTATGTGGTCAAAGTTTAGATTTTTTTTTTTGTTGTTGGTCGATTCCTTTATAAAGTGTGACATGAGTTTGTGCTTTTACCCATCACTATTTATTCTTGAATGCACTTCTATTGAGTTTAAGTGCTAACCAAATTTGATCAAAGCCCCCTTTGTTTTGATCAACCAAATACTTTACATTTGGCCTAGAAGTGGAACATACTATTGTACCTTCATCTAACACCCTCAATGTTGGACCATTTTCTCAAGCCACATCTCTCATTGCTTCACCTAAAGACTCAAAACCTATTTGAGGTTTTCTTGTAAAGAAAAAACATCATGAAGTCCCACCACCTAGGCTTGGAAGAATCTAGTTGTTCTACATGGATCCTAGGGATGAAGGATAGTAATATGACCTCACATTGGTGTGGTGAAGTTTCCTAGTGGATGTTTGCACATAGTCCCAAACTAGTGAAGTAGAGTAGTTGGGTCTTTAGTATGGGATAAATTGTAAGTAAATTATCCATGCGAGTAGTAGTTCTTGATAATTTAGGTGAATAATGTTATTTTTTGTGTTAATAAGAGCTTGGGGTATGTGAATATTTAGGTTTCTAAGTTGGGTGCTAAATAAGGTTTCCTATATACGATACAAAAGAGGTCTAAGACCTCTAGTCCCATGGGAAGGAGATAGAAGTGACTTTGAGAATAGGGTCATGATGTGAGAGATCATGGGTGAGCTAATATATAATCAAAGAGTATAGGACTAGAGATAATTTTTAATGAATAACAAAGTTGTATAGAGTGTTAAGGCCATTGAAGGAATGGTGTAGAGGCAAGTATCTAAAGTATCACTGTTGGGTTGGATATGGAATCTAATACTAATGATATTCAGATGGGCCATAGACAATGAGTTTAGGGAACCTAATGAGGTTCAAGTATGAATATGTAGAGAATTCCATGAGGGAAAATGGGTTGGACTACTCTTTTTTTGGTGTTGGTATGACTACCTAGAATGTATAAGGTTAGGAATCTATTAACATGGCTATGTGGGGCATGGTGTGGAGCTAATATAGCCATATATGAGGATGTGGATAGATAAGCTATATTAGGAAGTCTACTCCTCCTAAGTAATAAAAAAGAAGCTCAAAGGGTTTAAAGAACAAATTTGGCCAATATTGCATGCCAATACTATTATAGTGGTTGACAAAATCAAGGAGGTTGTCAATGTAGCATCAAGGGTGTAGGAAGAAGGTGGATTCAAGGAGTCTCAACTAGTCACAATGCAAAGGAGCAACTCAGGGAAAGATTGTGAGACCAGGTAAGTCAAGGAATAATGAAATAAGAATGGATACAAGAGAGTCTATCCATGCTAGATTTTGAAGCTTTTTAAGGAAGTCATATATTTCCCTAAGGGATATAAGTGGAAAGGTTCAAGAGTTAGTTTGAATGGAGTATCTAGGACAGATTTTCATAGAGATCCTATGAAATGGGACTTAAGGACGTAGGAATAGTTGTACCATGAATTATATGCATGTGATGTTGACTCAAGAAAATGGGCAAGAGTCTATGGGAGACTTCCTATAACTTATAGTGATGCCATAGATTCAATGTGTAGGACAAGGACTAGCTCATTCATCTTAGGAGAAACAAAGGGATATGGGTGGACCATGGAGCCAAGCTATATGGTAGGATCATAAAATAATAGACAATGGGAGGGTAATGAGAGGCAACTATGGTTGGTGGAGATCAAAATAATGAAATATGGCTAGGTAATACTTGATTGAGTGGAAGTGAAGAAAAAATAAGTACCTTTAGGCTATAATAGTTTTGAGAAAGGACAAAAAAAATGTTCTTAAAGAGAATGACATGTAGTGTCATCAACCCACAAGATAAATAAACAAAGTGGTATCAATATTCAAAGAGAGGTGAATAAGATTTCAATTTAGTTTTTCCCACCCTCACTACATTATATAAATTACATTTACTCCATGATATGATTGAAATACTATTCTTAAGGCCTTTGATGCTCTTTTTATTTTGTTTTGGGATCAATCAAAAGTTTTTGAAATAGTAGTAGGAGTAAACAATCATTAAGCATTATTTTGTTGGACCTTTTGTGAGTAACATCTTATATTCCTTCAATGATTAGTGAATGAATAAGTAATGATTGTTCATAGTTGGATATAGTTTTTCACAAGTGGTTTGTGATAAAAATATTTAAACAAAATAAAATGGACAAATAATATCCAATAAATAAAAATGTTTGAAAACTTGTCTAGAGACCCCATCTTCAATTGAGATAGTGAAAAACTTATGTTGTAGATATGAACAACCATATCCTAAAAACTCTAAAAGGTTTATTTGTTTAAAGTATAAGAATAAATCTCTTTTAATCCTACTCCACTATAAAAATGGTATTTATCTTCCATTTAAAAGACTAATGATTAAATAAAATTTCAGCTCTAACAAATTATTTGCTTCCTATAAATTGTTGGTAACATATATGTGTTTTGTTCCTATTCTAGAGATTACAAGTTTATAATTTTAACATAATCCATGGAAGAATGATATCATTTACCATTTTAGAGACACTTGATTCTTTACACTTTGTGCTGAAAATATGAGATAATATTAATCTAGCCCAAACAAAATGAGTCAACAAAAATGCAACAATATATAATTTATCATTAGAGAGACATTTTGTGTTCAAGATGTGCAAGTATGTTAATCATCATATTAAAGTTTTCCCAAACAAAATGAGTCAAATAAAAAATATAATGATATACAATTTTCATACATTTAATGATAAGCTAAAATATATCTTCAAAAATATTGACAATAAAATAAAAACTAAAAATATATCACAATATATTTATGACTTAAATCACATGCTAGCAAGAAAACCAATTTGCATATCCTATTACACACTCTTACACAGGCCTTATTCTCTCTTAGACTGCTATCATTGAAATTGTTACAAACTTCTCTTCTCCCACAACCACTAGTAATGGAAACATTATGCTAGTACACAACGCCTTATAGCCTAATCTTTTGATGATTGTTTCTGCTGAATAGATGAAACAAAAATATTTTAAATTTCACAAATAGATAGAGCAACTGATAACTAGTGAATGAGGCAAAGGAGAAGTGAGGGTTGTAGTTGAAACTCCAACTGCAACTTTGGGAATCTGCAACTGCACCTAAGCCTCTTATTTTGAGGCCCCGCATGGAATGTAGAAGTTTGTCCCACCATACTATTGTTGATATTGTGCCACCCAGTCCAATCCCAAATCCCAACCCTAGAGCAATCAGTGAGACATGTTCTTCCACTTTATTCAATACTGATTTACCCACCATTTTTGAAGGGGAATGCACTATTACACTTTTATTCTGTTTGCAAGCTTTTAATGGAAACCCACATAAACACATAGGGTTTCCCTGGTAAGATCTCTCATTAAAAGTCATAAGTTGTTTTCCTTCCGGTATTTTCCCACAAAGGTGGTTGATGTGAAAATTCTATTGCAGTTACTGATTATTAAACTCCTATCTAATATAAGATTATTTGACTGCCGAAAATTAATTCACAGCAAACATTGAAAAATAACACAACTGCAACTTCACTAATAAAAACAGGGACATAAAATATGCAACACAATGAACACGATATTTTTGGACAAATTGTCCGTGGAAAAACCCCGAGGGGAAAACCACTACTACAGATGAGGAATTATATTAAACTTCAGCAAATTAAGAGATTTAGGGACGGAACCCTCTAGTCCATTATAAATAAGGTCAAGTATACTCAAAGCTTTAATCTGGCCAAGCTGAGGTGGAATCCTTCCCGTTAAAGAATTGTAAGAGAGATTTAATGTGTGTAACAAGGAGAGTCCTCCTAAGGCTGGAGAAATTGTACCTTCCAATTCCAATTCAGGAAGAATTATGGCCACCACTCTGTAAGTATTCTTTCTGCACCAAACACCGCTCCAGAGGCACACATTTTCTGAATTGGTAGAAGTCCAGTTAGAGAGCGATCGCGTGGGGTCGGCTGTAATGCCATTTCTAAAAGAGAGTAGAGCTTCAACGTCCCTCTTATCAGCGTCATTTTTCTCTGGCAGCATACGATCTTTCCTAACAGAAAAGCTTTCAAAGACATGAGGAGAAGAGGAAGTGTTGGCATTCTGTATTGCAGTGGCGGTAGTTAATGCGAATGCCACAGCCAAGCCTAAGCACAACATTGTCATCATCATACGTTCATTCATTTCCAAAACAAACCTTCTGAGTCTGTTCAACAGGGATAAAAATGAAAGTCTGTCCAACAGTGATAAAAATGTGGAGTGACCATTCAACCCTATACTGTTCAATATTTGAAATCAGTGATCAAAGGAGGGGGCCACAAAAATTGCTAACGCAGAAATTTCCAGTAAACCATATTTTTGACTCAGTAAAGAGTGTTCCACAGGGACGCGTCCCCCCGGAAAAACCACCCGTTTCTGAGACAGGGAGACGCCTAGGAAACGTCCCTCCACTGTCCCCCCGTTTCCCTGCCGTCCCCCCGCCGTCCCCCCGTTTCTCCGCCGTCCCCCCCGAAGTCCCCCCGTCCCCCCGAAGTCCCCTTCTGGGAGACTTCAGGGAAACTTCTGGGAGACTCCAGGGAAACTTCTAGGAGACTTCCAGAAGTCCCCTCCACCCAAGGAAACTCCAAGGAAACTTCTGGGAGACTCGAGGGAAACTTCTAGGAGACTCCAAGCAAAATCTGGGAGACTCGAAGGAAACTTCTAGGAGACTTCCAGAGGCATGAGGCCATTAGCATGGAGCCATTTACTATTAGCATTTACTATTTTGTACTTTGTTTTTGAAGTTTTGAAGTTTGAACATTGATGATACAGGGATAGTTGATTGTAATTATGATTCATGAATCATGATTATGAAACTCAAATTATGAAACATCTAGTTCTTGTTGCATTTTCCAATGTCTATATTTTCATTTTGATTTTCAATGTTCAATGGTTCACTAGTTCAATGAAATGATATATATCATTGCAATGTGTTATTGTGTTTAAACTTTAAACTTTTAAGTTTTAAGTTTTGTTTTTATGTGTTAACTTTACTTATTCCTTAGGCTTCTACAGTTATATAATTATATTGTTATACATCTTTTTATAACTAATTTTTTAAGTACTATATGTATTTCAGCGCCACTCCCCCACCACCCCCCTGCCGCCGTCCCCCCGCCGTCCCCCTGCTGTCCCCAAACTTAGGCCCCCCGTCTCCCATCTTGGAAACGTGTCCCCCGCCGTCCCCCCGTCCCCGTCCCCGAAACTCCGTGGAACACTGGTAAAGACCCCGTGACTCCACTATAAATATCAGCTAAGCGAATGTACCTCCTTGCCTGACACGTCAATTTACACGCACTGGAGGACTTTGACGCGTGATCGGTGACAAACGAGAGTTTACTTTCTAGTTGTTGTGGTCCTATTATTATTTTTAATGTTTTGAGCAATTTAGACTACTATCTTACAATGGAAACCCACAACATCTTGAAATGCATTTAAGATTTAGTGGCTTTCTCCCATTTGTCAATAATCAAATTTGTATGGAATACAAATTTTTTATTTCTCAATGTCGAATTATGTTCGTACATGTAAATTGACATTTTTTTTTGTTTTGAGTGTTTTTGAAATTTCTTAATGATAATGGACAAGAAACATACTTTAATGTGTGGTTATTGAAAAATGAGAGGTCACTATTGATTTCCCTTATTTTTAGTGTCTTAGACCACAATCTATGCAAATTTGAAACCTACAACATCTTTGAATATGTCTAACATTTAGTGGCTTTCTCTCATTTGTTAATGATCATGCATGCATGTTGTACAAATTTTCAATTTTCAAATGCCATAGTGTATTCATATGTGTAAATTGACATCTTTTGTTTTGAGCACTTTGAAATGTTTATGATGAACTTTGACCCATGGTAAGTGACAAACAGGAGGCCACTATTCTAGATGTTGTGGGTCATTACTGACAAGGAGATATGTTTATGACGAACTTTGACCCATGGTAAGTGACAAACAAGAGGCCACTATTCTAGATGTTGTGGGTCATTGTTGATTTCCCTTATTTTGAGCATCTTAGACCATAATCTATGCACATTTGAAACCAACAAAATCTTGAATATGTCAACATTAGTGGCTTTCTCTTATTTGTCAATGATCTTGCAAGTATGGTATACAAATTTCCAAAATTTCTTGTTTTGAGCACTTTGAAATTTCCACCTTAGTGGCCACGGACAATGAGATACATTTACCTATTATTTTCACAATATTTCCTACCTAACTTTTTTTTTTCCACACTCACCCACCCCTTGCATTAGATGTTGTTTAATGGTACATGGAGACATAATGACTACTACAAAAGAATAGAAAAAGCTTATATTTGAATTTGAAAAGTTATTTGAAATTATTTCTTTAAATAGATGACTATCTTCAATATTTTTTCTTTTAAGTTTATCAATTTAGAAACTTACTTTTAATTGTAATAATAAATCTAAGGTTTGTGTAGTTCTTTGGAGTGTATCTCCTTTTGTCATATTTCTAGGGAATGGAACAAAGTGGCATATTGTTTGGTCAAGTGGGCTTCAGAGCATGAGGAGGGATGTAATGTTAGGGATTGGGGTCTTTTGCCTCCGGATTATATGGGGACTTTGGAAAAGGTTATTATGGAGGATAGGAATAGGTAACTAGTTCTTTTTGGGCTCCCTTAGAGACCCCGAGTTGTTTTCTAGCTTTTATGTATTTCTTAATCTTTCAATAAAGTTTTACCCCTTTTAAAAAAAATCTAAAGTTTTTAATTTGTATATAAACTTTAAAAATATCTATTATTTAGAATGATAATAATAATTACTTTAGTATTCAATTTCTAAATTTTATTTTTCTTAACTATAATACTAAGCTTGTTTGGTTGCACATTAAAAAAAATAGTAACAAAGTAATCATAATGTGATAATAACAATTATAATAGAAAACATTATGTAAAAAATATCTAGTAGATTCATAATAGACATTGAAAAAGGCATCCCACCATAGTTAAAAATATACAATTGTGACCTCCAAAATACAAAATATGATAATAAAAAAATTAAAAAAAAATCAAACCCAATCTAATTTATATTGTCTTAATTAGCCTACCTTGCTTTCTTTCTTCTTTTATTGAAGAAAATATAAATACTAGCAAAATAATATAACTAAAAATATATGCCTAATATAAATCATGCCCTCCAAAATATTTAAAAGGATAAATGTAAAATCTCTCACAATAGATCTAGTCATTTGCTCTTGAGTGATCCTTAGAAGTAAAAATATCAATAGCTAATGTAAAGGTAGAGGTAGACTTACACTTTTTCCCCCTCTTCCTCAATCTCTAAAAAATATTGAGGTTTGTTTATTTATTTTGTTGTGATAGATTGACGAGTTTTTATTTATTTAATTTATCATAATTTTCTTTAATAACAATTGAAAGGTAGGTTATCATAAAAGAATTATATAATAAATAGAGGTATCTATAAAATTCTAGATTTGTTCTTCACTTTGTAGTAATTTATACAAAAGCACGATCTTATGCTTTTATTAGTTCATGTATGCATGTAGTTCCAATAAATTAACCAATAAAAAATAGAATTAAAATATTTTGATTAAAAATTTTAATGTCAAGTTTCATCATTTTTTTTTATTAAATGTAAACAATTAAATTATCAATTATTTAATTGGCTAATTTAGATAAATATTATATTTTGGTGAAATAAAACAATAGTGCACACATTAAAATTTTAAATTATTTTGTAATACCTCTAGAATAATTTAAAATCAAGTTCATTTATTATTTCTTTTGCTTATAGAGAATGCTCGTCCAATGGTTGAATGTTTACAAAAACATGTAAGGTGCACATTTATTCATAAGATCTTGCAATGCACGTACATACTATATAGAGGGTGTGATAACAAATATGAGTCAATTTAGATAAATTAGATTTGTTTCTTGAATAAAAGAGCACTTTGTCTCCATACATGGCATGAAGCATTCAATTTCAAATTTAATATGTTATTAAGTGATGAAAAATGGTAGTGGTGCTCATATAAATATGAAATCTCCATTCTCCTCATTTGTGTTGCGTTGGGAAAAGATGTCTCAACCTTGCATTCATAATGTTCAATATTTAATACTTTTTATGCATTTACTATTTCATCTTTAGTGTTATTTGTCCTCGTATGCTTGGAAATTGACATCCCATTTTGAGTTGGCACTATTTTCATATTTAGTGGATTTTCTCTCACATGAGGAAGTAGGCATCCCACATTAAGGTGCCACCATTTTTCATGTGTCATTATCTTGTGATGTGTGTAATATGTTAAAGAGCATCCTGACATGAGTTATTTATGATAGATTCTTATGAAATGTAAGAGCATATCAAAGGGAGGTTGTTACAGAATCTTGACAAGCATTATGACATGTTTGAACACTTGTCATGAAACATCTTTATGCATTGGGAATAAATATTAATTGAGATTCCCATGTGTGGGTGGTCAAATATGATCTTATAACATGACATGTTGTAAGGAATATACTAATAATATCTAGGAGAAGGGTATGTGCATGGAAATGGGGGAGCAAAAGGGTGTAAAAAATGACCACTTTTTTTTGTAAAATTAGTATTTAAAATTAAGATCTTGGATGAGTAATTGTAGTTGGCCACCCTTAAAATTTGAAGACGTGACAAAAACAAGATTTATAGTGCTTAGAATCTAGTTTCTAAAGTACTATTTTTTAAATGGTGGAGATTAAGATGTTCAAAAAGGAGCACACAAAGTGCTCTTTCTTTTGTAAGAAAATATAACATAACATTTAGTGTGGTCCCCCCTAAAATAGTATTTTTGTAAGTATTTCACAAATCACTTTTGTGAAAAAAATAGTTAATGCCATGTGGTTTATTTTTTATTTTCTAATGAATAAATATTATATATATACTAATTTTCAGAGTGGATGTTAGCAGGATACAAGATAGGGAGTAAAATATATCGTAACCTATCGTATAGGACTTGTGGAACCTATGTTCGACAAGGAAGTTGGGCTAAGAGGTGACCTATAGGGGTCACAACTCTATAAGAGACAAAGTGAACACTATATGTATGTAATAGATATCAAAGTAATATAGGGAGTCAATCATAAGAAGAGATTGTAATACAAAGTAGAGAGTAAGACCTACTATTGTAAATGTCATATATATATATATATACATGGAGTTATTTAAGGGCTTAATACATGTTTGTAATTTGGATAAATGTTGACTTTATTTAAGTTATATATGAAATGTTGATAGATATAGATTCTTGCCACGCTTGCTCTTTTCTCTCACTGTATCCTCTATGGTATAAAAAAACTATATAAGGGATAATATAGTATAGATCTCCATATTGTAATTTCCCATTTTCTCTTGCCAACATTGGTTCCATTGCCAAGACCCTAGAGTGAACAGTGAAGAAAATACATAGTAAAAGAATAGACTAGTAGTGATAGAAAGAAAGATAATAATAACAAAAAGAAAATTATTCTACAAACACCACTATTAGGTGCTACCTCTATGAAAAGGAGGAGGCATTTAAGGGATGACAAATGGAAAGGTGGGGGATAAAAAAAAGATTCCTCAAAAGATGTAACTATTCAAACTTTTAAACTAATCATGGGATATATAAGGATTAATGGAAACCTAGACCAGACAAACCCATGGAAAAAGGAGATAATAAAAGAAAATTAGAGGTTATTAAAAGAATTAAGTTGGAAATGGAAATGAATGCAAAAGAGAGAAGGTTGAAAAAACCTAGGATCAATAGGAAATATATTGTAGAAGGATGGAATATGTAGAAAAGAGGAAAATAGAACATGAATTAGAGTTAGTGGTAGAAAATAAAAAGGAAGGGGAGGAGCATTTCACTAACAGTTCTATCAAGTGCACCATTAAGGGTGTAGCAAAGGAAGTAGGGAAGGAGATGGTCATGTGCACCAAGATGGGGCACAAAAAAATGGTCAAATGCCCAAAAATGAGTCAAACACATTTTGAAAAAAATTCAATAACGTGCACACGTTATTATAAAAAGTAAATGCATATGCGTTATTATCAAAACAAAATGTGTGTGCAGTTTTATGAAAGAAAAATGTGTATGAATTTTACTCAATTAAGTTATAAAAAAGAAAAATCCTATCCATTTTGCTCATCTACAAGTTGTGTTTTCTACAATTATTATTTTCCCTCATCTTTGCATTTAACAAAAATGTGTTTTTCCCTTTGCAACCTTGCTTCACAATGCCACGTCGAAAAAGAGGTAAGTGATATTTTTTGCATTAGATTTAAATTATGTTTGCATTAGAAAAATGGATTGTTTTTGATCAATTTCATGTTTTTTTGAATTATATAATAGATCATGTAAACCCCGAGCCACAACCAAATTTAAATGATGAATTTTTCTAAGGAAAACCCTAGGATGCATGACACTCCTACCATTCCAACAAACCTTGTACAAAGCCAAGAGGATTTGTTAGGGAATCTAGAGAAAAATAAATTAATTCATGAATTAGTTTCCAAATTGAGGGGTTCAATATCAAGAAAGCATCACCAATCCCTTGCCTCAGCATTGGAAGCCATGTTGAGGAATGTTGACATAGTCACAAATCATATAAATCAATTTAAAGCTTATAGAGATTCATGTTGTCAAGATTATGTAACAAAATTTTCCTATGATGATGTGAAAAAGAAAGGCATAAGCAAAGAAAGCATATGTCTTCTTTTTATGGATCCTAGGACCAATGAACCTATTCCTCTGAATTCAAAGAGGTTTCCAATACATTGGAGTAATCATGATGAGATAAGAAATAATTTTTAGGATAGGTGGCATATGGTATTTGACCAACCTCCATGTAATAATTATGAGGTGTTACTATATTTTCTAAGAAAATTATATTGTGAGTTTATCCTTCATTAAATTCCTAATTACTTTGATATAAGGGTGCTTCAAGGTAGAGGTGGAGGCTCTGCCCAAAATAGACCAAGAGCTCATTGGGTAGATAACTGTGCACATTGAAGAACACTAGCACAAAGACCTATTTGTCATGTGACAGTTCCAATAGCTAGGAAGGAGAGTATGGAGGTGTAAAATCTCCATGCAATTGCTAGCCTGACAGACACCATTATAGAGCATGGCAGACAAATATCCTATCCTTTTTCCTCACAAGATGATCCAATAGTTCAACCATCTAGCTCTAGTGCCCCTAGCTCTCATATATGTCCAAACTATTGTAATCTATGCTTTGGGAGAGATAGCAATGTAGAGGGTGCAAATGGTTCCACATCCCATGTGTGTTCTCATTTTAAGTATAGATGTCGTAGGAGTAGCGAGGGTCATTAGGGTGGTGCATTAGATGATGTGGTGGGGTAAACCCACAATACTAGTTTACAATTCCATTGAGGAATGAAAATTACAAAAATGCTCCAAAGAAGAAAAAAAAGGATTTTAAGGGGTTCACTTGAAGGGGGAATTCACATGAACCCAAAAAGGGGTTCACTCGAACCCCCCTTTGAGCAAACCCCTTTGTGATGTCATCCATTTTTGACATTTTTTTAAGGAAAACAACAAGGAAAATGAAAAACAACAGGGGTTCGAGAGAACCCTCCTTCGAGCGAACCCCCTTCACTCAAAGGGGTTCGCTCGAAGCCCCCTTTTTGCTCTTCCCCCTCTCGTCTAGAATTTTTCCTTTCTAAGCTCAAGTTGAGGATCAAAATGGAGGAAAATTCACATACCCAACTAGATGATGGTAGTCCTCAAAACGAGCTATCCATCAAATATAATTTTAATATATTTTGGTTTCATTATGTTTTTTTTAGTTTAATTAAACATAGGCTTTTCACTGAAAATCAAGCTCTATGTTTTGCACATGTGGAAAAATCGTAGATTATCAGAAAAAAATATGTTCGGGCCAGGTATTGATGTCCTTGATCCAACAAAGAACAAATTGAATTTCGATACATACAAAAAAAATTATGTTGTATACAGTCCACCTATGTCTAAATTGTAATTGGTTTAACTCCAAAACTTAATTAAGAAAAAAATATTCAATAAAACACTATGAAACCAAATGAATGTGCTAGATATTGTAGTTACAAAGCTAAATTTGAAAAATTAGAATTTTATCCTTCATAAAAGAAAGTTATGTTGTTTACGATGAACATCACTCTTTAAAAATGTTGTTTACTATTAAAAACTAGTTTGAAGGAAATGGAAAAAGAAATGCAATTTGATTCTAATTTTTTTAAAAAAAATATATTTAGAATCTACAGACAAAATGTTGGAAATCACTAGTTTGCATCATGTTCAAATTCCTCATGGTTTAATAGCTATAGGTGCCCAAAAGTGAATATTTAGTTAAGAAAATTCAGTTCAATGTCCAATTTGGCCAAAAATTGTAAACCAGTATTGTGGGATCACCCGGTGATGACAAATGAGTTGTTGAATGAGGTGTATGTTGGTCAAATGCAAGTATGTTGATTTGAATTTATAACATTTTATCTATTAAATACTTGAAATTGTAAATGTAAATATATATTTTAATTATAGAATTGAATTAAATTGATGCAAACATTATGCATTTTAGGTTGTAACACTAGAGTTTTTTACATAATCAAGCATTCCTACAACTTGTACAGTTGCATCTGTATTAGACGTAAAATTTGTATAATATATCAAAATAACATAATACTTTCTATTCAAAATAATGTTTAATAATTTAAAATAATTTTTTTATTGAATAGGTGGGCATTGCATCACCATCTACGATACATGTTACCATGGATGGTTATGGCATTGGATTTACTCAGGTACAATATAACACATTTAAGTTTGTTTTTGCAAATTTCATATATTTTTTTATATATATTTGTGAACTTTCAAATGGTTTTATTATATTATTTTTTGTTTAGTTGATGAATACAATAGACACACCTCCTGGCATAAGAGAAAATTTGGAAGCTGGTGTTAGTACAAAAATTTCATCCTCCATGTGCTTAACTCAGGTATTAGTATGAATATATATTTTTAGTAATGATTATATTGTTTCAATTGATATTAGTAGACCTATCCAAAATAATTGATAAGTATGTCTTTGTTATGGGTAAGTGCAAAAAGATGGGGGGCCAAAAAAGTGTCTTAAGTGGCCACTTTTTTTCTGAAATTAGGAAATACTGACCTTACATGTGAAATTGAGGATAGTTACACTCAAAAAAATTTGATGCAACAAAGACAAGGATCTTAGTGCTTTGAGTCTACTTTATAAACTACTATTTTTTATTGAAAATGGTAGAGATTAAGGGGTTCAAAAGAGGGAGCCACATAAATTGGTGCTATTTTTATCAAAAAAATATAACATAGTGACTTTTGTGGCTCCCTCAAAAGGTTAACTTTTTTTGGTATTTTTAAAATCGCTTCAATGAGAAATTAGCTAACAGCATGTAGTTTATGTCCAATTTTTCTAATAATTTTTTAATGAATATTTTATTTTTTACTAATTTTCAAAGTGGACACTTCCTAAAAAACAAAATTTTGGTCGTGCTACCCTTGTAAATTTTGAAAATTAATTGAAAAACATTTTTTTAATATGTGTAGAATGGAGTCTAGTTTCTAAAAATGTAATTTATTTGAAATTTTGATGAATGGTTAATTTATAAAGAAAAAAATACCAAACATTGGTTTTTTCCAAAAAAGAGACACACAAACAAAAGAAATTAAAGACGAATGGCTTAACATTGTCAAAATGTGAAAAAAATTAAATCATTAGATAGCTAAGAGAGAGCCTAACATTACCCAAGTGTTTTATTTTTTCGATCTTGAAACATGTGCAAACCTAATGCTTAGCATAAATGCAATTATGTGAAATATTGTAGAATTTGCAAAAACACGTCTTTGGATGTTGGGAAGGAACTACAAGCCTTTGGGTTGGTATTCCAAAGAAAATACCAAACCTAAGGCTTGGGGATTCCCAAGCAAGAAATAACGTGAGAACATTATAAAACATTTGTGTTATTTCATAGTTTTGACATATTTTTTTGTGTTTGTGGTTGAGTTGCCTAAGCAAGACGTAACATGAGCGCATTATAACATGCCCACATTATGTCTTGATTTTTGTTAAATGATATTCTACTAAATGTATGTATATATATTTGTATGTATGGATGCATGTATGCTCGTATGACATGTATGTATGTATGTATGTATGTATGTATGTATGTATGTATGTATGTATGTATGTATCAGTGTGTGTATGTATGTATTAGAGGGAGGGAGAATTGTAAGAGAAAGAGAGAGAGAATTGTCTAGGTACGGTGGGAGGGATAGAGGGAGGAAGAGACCTGAGAGAGAGAGGGGTAGTGAGAGAGAGAGAGAGACTTCAAAGAGGGAGTGGGGTAGGAGGGAGAGACACGAGAGAGAGGGGGGGAGAGGGAGGGAGAGAGAGGGAGAGAGAGAGTGGGAGAGAAGGGGTTGGATTAAGAGGGACTTAT
>VDFB02000003.1:706445124-706491961 GCA_007258455.2 Sequoia sempervirens | reverse complement strand
GGGAGAGAGATAGAGGGTAGAGGATATAGGGTATAAGGGTTAAGGGTAGAGGGTAGATGGGGAGAGAGATAGAATGGGTATAAGGGTAGAGGGAAGAGAGAAAGAATTAGGGTATATAGGGTATAGACAAAGAGAGAGAAATAAATCAATTAAAAAACCAACTTTCTCATAATGCGAGCATGTTTTGAAGAAGTAGAGATATGTCCATTTTAGGAAGAAATAACACGCTCACGTTATAATGTGAGAGCGTTTTGTGTTGCACTAAAAATGGTAAAAAAAAATCAATATACCCATGATCTCAAGGCCCACATTTTGCATATTCTCCTGGTTCTGCGCGTGCTCCAACAAAAAGTAGCTTTTTGATGATGATGTGAAGTGTGCATGCATGTTTTTCACATTCCGCCACCTTTTTCATGAACTTTCTACCACCTTTGCATGAAATAGTAGAGTTTTCATGTTGAAAGACATATAATATCAATTCAAGTTTGAATTCCATTGAAAACTAATATATAATTGAAGTTTGGGGGGAACAAGATTTTGAAAAATTCAAATTGTTGAGGAGTTTGAAGAAAGAAGAAAATAAGGCTACATAATTGGATTGAACTACTCCATTTGAAACTCTACTTTTTTAGGTATGTGAAGTATTTACACATTTTCTTTCATTCTATTATGGCTTGCTTTCATTTTTGTTGTTTTGCATATTCCATGTTGATCATTGTTTGCTTGTCATTATAACCTTAGGTTGTCAACACACATTTTAAATTACACAATTCTATACACTTGCCAATTACATTTTTAAACCACATCTCTTTGAGGTATTTTGTTATTTAACAATTGACTTACCTTGTGTATGCTTCCACATTTTGTATACACATATATATGACATACGTTTTAAGGAAGTAAAATAAAACATTATTTCTCAATCCTTTATTATGGAAGTGTACCACTCTCCAAAGCTTTCATTGAGGTATTTTTTCAAACAATTATACCAAGAAGCTAATTTCCTTATCTATGCTACCAAATTTTCCATACATCTCTCTAAAAAATTGGAATATACTCCTCCCACATTGATAGATCTTAGAAACTATTTTGGTTTTCACCTCTATTTCTAAATTTACCTCATCACTAAACCTACCTAATCACTTTTATTTGTGATATATTTTAAATGTTTCATTTATTAGTCTACCTACAAGGGATTCTAACCCTTCTCTCCACTATTATAAGACTCTTTATTGAAGGCTAAGTTAGCAACATGGGGAAAGGTGCGGCCTATCTTGCAATCATGGATCAAAATGGAAGCATGGAAAAATAATTTGAATTGTGATGTAACCAGGGCAGGTCCTGCAACACAATTGAACACAAAAAATCAACCAACAACAACAATTCATAAGTCACAATTCTCAAAACTCTTCACTTTTCACCAAATCAACACTCTTCCTTATACCATTGCCAACTCATTCAATCGGGTATTTCTTCTTGATAAGATTCTTTCAGACCAATACTCGAACCATTTCAAGGAACATTTAGGGTACACAATCACATGCCAACAAACCACTATTGGTTACTTTGTAACAACTTTCTCAAATCAAGCTTTCTACGCCAACTAGGCCTCAAATTAGGACAGTCTAGTAAAGAAACTTATCTTGAAACTTGAACAAAACCTCCAAAAACATGTAGGGAGAAATTTATATGTATTCAAACCAAAGAATTCACAATTAGTTCTTAGAAATTCATCCACCAAGATGTCAAAACCAAAAACCCTCTTTTTAAGCCAAATAACCTAGGGCTTATTGGAAAACACACTTCCAAACCTTATCAAAACATGCCACCACCTCAAACAGGTCTAAAATGGCATGCACAAACTCAATTCAACAAGAAACAATACTTCCCTAACACAATACTCACTTTATCATGTCGAAACCTCTCAAATTTCACTCTAGGGCTTCATGCCCAACTCAACTCTTGACCTTCCCTATACACACTCAACATTCCCACACCTTTTTAGTGATGTTATAGACCCATTCCTCAAGTTAGAGTGGCAACAATGAGAGGAATGAGTCTATGCACCATTTTAAATGACTTTCAAACCTTAAAAATGTGTGTTCAGGCCAATCTCATAAATGGTTGACATGGTAGGGGCAGCGTATGCCTCATAGAAATGGGGTGTCACAGTGATTACACCATGACACCCCATTTCTATGAGGCATACATTGCCCCTACCTTCTCAATCCTACCGCATTGGAAAGCTAGTGAGTGAGCTAGCTTACCAACTCTCCTCTAGCTTGCCAATGCAGTAGGGTTGAGAAGGTAGGGGTAGCGTATGCCTCATAGAAATGGGGTGCCATGGTGATCTATGAGGCATAAGCTACCCTATCATCGGGTGGACAGCCTCATTTAGCAATGTGCCGCATGCACGGCCACAAAGATAAAACCATGACACCCCATTTCTATGGGCATATGTCAGCCCTACCTTTCTCAACCCTACAAGTGGCAAGCTAGTGCTCCACTAGCTTGCCAATGGTGAGTTGAGGTAGGGGCAGTGTATGCCTCATAGAAATGGGCATACGCTACCCCTACCTATATTTCCTTGACACCCCATCTCTATGAGGCATACATTGCCCCTACCTTCTCAACCCTACTACATTGGCAAGCTAGTGAGTGAGCTAGCTTGCCAACGCTCCACTAGCTTTCCAATAGTGTAAGGTTGAGAAGGTAGGGGAAGCGTGATAGAAACCTAGGTGGTGAAGACCCCAACCAACTCAAAATGATTAGATTGAAACAACAAACCAACCCCTTAAACACTATACACTCAACTTATCCCAAACACACACCTAAAGGCTTGTAGCCCTCCAACAATTATTTTTCTCAATATCTTTTAGAGAGGGCCGTACAAAGACCTAACAAACATCATCTGAGACACACTTCAACTCCTAACACAACATACCAAAAGGTTCCAAGAGGTTTCTTTGCAAAAATATTGAAAACCAATAGGTTGCCCTGCCTTGTAGGCCACCAAATAGCCCTCGTTTACAAAGGAGGTACCTCCAAAACACTTTTTTTTCACCAAATATCAACTAAAAGTCACTAATTGTGTTACAAAATAACAAATTCAACCATTATTTCTTAGATCTTTGACCTCTAAACTGTTGTACCACCAAACCTTCAACTTTCATGCAAATAACCTAGGGTTTATTGAAAGTCTTTACAACCGGGCTTACTAGACCTCACCAATTCCAACAACACTTCAAAAATGCCTTGAAAAAACTTAAACAACCATTAAATGTAAGGTTCCTTCAACATTTCATCAAAATCCTTCTTTAACACCCCATTTACACAAGGAAAACAATGTAATTCTGCTTATCTTCTAATCATGGCATTCCTTTGCACCACCTTTGTCTATGCTAGAAATAGTCTTGTACAAGATGATTGTAAGTATTTTTTATGAAGCCTTGAATGACATATATATTTCATTTATTTGAATGGATAAATATTTTAGGAACTAATATTTGTCTCATTACCATGCTACAGGTAAAATTATCTGCCATGCCAAGAAAATGAAGAAGGAATAAACTAACAAATGAAGAGTATGAAACCTTCAAAGAAAAGGAGAGAGAACAGTTGAGGGCATATTGTGAAAAGAAGAAATTGGGTACTATTGAAGAAAACAAGCCAACTGAAGAGGAACCTCAACCGTCAAAAAGAGGACAAGATTTAGCAGCACAAAGGGCATGAATGTGAAAGCATCATGGTAAGATAGATTTAGATACCGTAGTTGGAGACACACCCTCTATGGAAAGTGAATACAAAGAGACACCATTAAGCACAAGCGAATATGGAGGGACACTATCTACTACAAGTGAATATGGAGGGACACCATCTATCACAAATGAATATGGTTGGACACCATCTAGCACATCTCAAGTTGAGAGTACATCATCACTCAGATTTGATGAAGAAGGTATGCCATCATCCCCCCAAGAACCTCAAGGTATGTCTTCCACTCCACCATCGATCGAAGGTACGCAATCTAGTCCACCTCAATTAAATATTGATGAAATTCCTAATGCTGAGATGTATGTACCTAGGAGAACACCACCTAGAATTTTGCATAGAAATCCAAATTATTTGATGAATATTGATGAGGATATTTTGTAGCACATGGAAAGTAAGATTCCAACACACACTTGTAGAAGATATGCTGATAAGATTTAGAAATTCTATTTTGAAAGGCTAAATGAGATGGTAAGATGTCAACTATTTGTTGAAATGATGCAGGGTATAAAGTATAGAGACATCATGAAGACTCTTGGGTTGAGAACATCAAATGCATCAAGTGAAAACACTATTGTGAAAAATCTAATGGATGCATATGAGAGTGTGGGTAAGACCTCATGCTCAAAGGATAGTAATGTCACACAACGTGTCATTACATTGACTTTGGTAAGCAGTCAAACAAAGAGAGCTCGTCTCATTAGAAAGATGAGTGAACAAATGAGAATTAGTAGAAAAACTTTATTAAAAGCCGTTCAAAGGTGGTAAAGAATTGAGGGCACCGATTCAAATGAATTATGGGCATTCTCGAGGAGACTACCACAGAAAGATAAAAAATTTGTTGAAGCATTGAGAAAACAAATTGAAGAGTATTGGAAGAATAACACAAGGCCATCTCTGAATTAAAGGGATGTGGTAAGAAGGAGAATTCGTAGTCGGAACCGTGAGCCACATCCAAATTTTTTTTTGGATATCACTCAAACCCAATTTTTTTGTAAATTTAAATGGATTATCCTCAAATTAGTATTTGTTAAATATTTGTTGAAATGCTTAAACCTTTTTATGTCAAGATAAATCACACACGCACTACTTGTTGTTGTAGACTACATATTGAATTCTCTAACCATTATGATGTTTATCGTTCTATATGTTGTGATTTGCATACTAACAATGTTTTGTAGGATTTTGTCATAGAAGCCCCACAAAAATATTCAAGAGAGTTCTTATCAAAAAAATTATGTGAAATAGAGGATGGCCAAATATTCTATAGGACAACATGCTTGGATGGTCGATGTGAGCATTGTAGTGGGTTGCAGCATATGCCAGTATGTCAACATATGGAAAGCACAGATGAGGTGGGATAGAAACTAGTAGAGTTTAGGAAGTATAAAATAGTGGCATACACTACAAAAGATGGGTCTGAAGCAAAAAGGTGTGATTTTGTTATTCAGAAGATTCCAATGTATCATTTTATGTCCATGATGTTTCATGACAATATAGTGTATGAGTATGCAAGGCATACCCATAGAGCCCGATGACTAGACACACAATTCAAGCTATGCAAGGACACCTTTCCAGTTGGCATAATAGTATCAGTGGTTGAATTTGTAGATAATTACTCTCTATAGCCACATCGTGAGGTGTAGTCACAGTATTACAAGTCTACATAGTTTTCAATATTTGTGCAAATAGTATTCATTCATGCAGCTGATAGTATAGAGGACCAAAGGAAGGTGTTGTGGGAGTATCGCTTTTATATTAGTGATGATCACACACATTCTCCAAAGTTTGTGCAAGGTTGCTTCCAGATGTTCTACAATGATTTGGATCAAAGGGGCATAGCATACGGTCGGCATATAATATAGTCAGATAAATGTGAAGCACAGTTCAAGAACTCGTGCATGTTCTATTGGTTGAGCAGGATGCATGTCATTTCAGGTGTACAACATATATGGAACTTTTGTGAGGCCGGGCATGGAAAGGGGGAGCATGATGGTGCAGTAGCATGTGTGAAAAGAGCATTAGCATGAGAAGAGTTAAAGTATAAAGATAGTGCAAAGTTGATAGATGCAAGATCAATTGTCAAGTGGTGTAATGCTTTGATGGGTCCAGGTAATCAAGGTACATCTTTAGTTTGTAGGTATTTTTGGTTGATGGATGATACTAACCTTACACCATATAAGGATTATTGTACAGTAACATGATTGAGTGAGCTACACTCTTTCCTTAGCTCAAATGCAGGTTCATGGAGTATCGATACATGGAAGATGGAATGCTTTTGTTCTTCATGTACAATGCAATCCTAGAATGATTGTGAGTCAGGGGAGTGGGTTGACAAATGGTTGAAAAGTTATCTTAGCCCACTTCACACATATCATCCTCCGACGACATTGGAACTAACATAGATGGAATCATCAATCGACTTTGACCACGTATCAGATCTAGTTCAACCAGGTAATATATCTATTTGCTTAGTTTTTGAAATTCCATATTGTTATATTACTTTGTAGTGTATTCGTAATGTTGACTAATTTTAAGAGATTTGTTGCACATATCAATGCAGGGAAAGTTTATGCAGTTATTCCAAATGAAGACAATGAAGAGGGAAAAAAATATTACTTGTGTCATTGTGTTCAGGCCAAAAATAAATTGGAGGCCCCAATTATAGATGGAGAAAACACCGAATACCCTACAGGCTTGGTTGTTGTTACTGGAACGTGGCTTAGAAGGTACCCACATAAGAGTGTTAAACATTATTTTTTTAGGACTTTGACATGCATCGTAAGATTCTTCATTACTTGAACCTTGTCATGGCATCCAATGTTCATTTGACCAAATATGGGGTAGAACTTTGAACAAGGTCTTGTGGAAGGTCCGTGAGTCTGACCACGAGGCAATACTTGACACAATAAAGAGTAGACCAGACCCACATGGTTCATTGGATTAATTTTTAAGTATGCACATTGGTTCTTATTAATTTATACTTGTATGCACATTAATTTTTTTGATGGAAATGCTATCATCTTATTTTAATTTTCCTATTTGTAAGTAACCTACTACAAATTGATTGGTGTCCCCTTGCAGAAAATGTAGATTTATGAGCCATCCATGAGAATGTTAGCTAAAAAAGAAATGCAACATCGTTATTTTGATGATCTTGACAAATCTCAATTATGATTTAAGCCATTAAAAAAGTGTGTGCAAAGCTTGGTGAGGGAATTTCAAGTTATTCATTTGAAGTTAACCTTATCATGAGCAGGTATGATGTAGACATTATAAGAGATCTCAAATTTCAACTTACTCTATTCATGAGAGGTGTTGTGTGCAATAGGTATCTTGGAACTCCTAGTGAAGATGTATGGCTAGGATTGACTAAGTTGAGAGACTGACATGCCTATCTAGAAGTGTCTTCCATCTATTTTCATTTCATTTCCATTTTGGATGCTCTTTCTTTTTTCTTTTACTTTGCGTATTTGTAAGTAAACTACTAAAAATTGATTGGTCTCTCATTGTAGAAAATGCTGATTTATGAGCCATCAAAGAGAATCTCAGCCAAAAAAGGAATTCAACATCCTTATTTTGATGATCTTGACAAATCTCAATTCTGATTTGAAGCCATTATAAAAGATTGTGTGAAGCTTAGCGAGGGAATCTCAAGTTACTCAATTGAAGTTAACCTCATAATGAGCACCTATGATGTAGACATTTAAAGAGAATTTTGAATGTATGAGTGAAATTGTAAAAGATCTATGAGAATTAAGTACCTAAGGCATTTTAATGAGATTTACTTGTAATGAAATTTACTCAAATATTGTAATTTTAGAGTTCATGTTTGGTGCAGGAGCACCTTCTTCTGTAAATGCCTTCAATAGGAAAATTTGCAAAAAATGAATTTTGAAATGTAAACAATGTGAAAAAGGTCATGTGAAGGTCATATGTAATGTATTCAAAGTCTCAGAGAGGTCATTAGGTGATTATACAAGTGATATTGCACAAAAGATGTTATTTGGTGTAAAAATGCAAAAACTGCATTAGTTGCACAATTGCAAAATTAGTAAATAAAGGATGATGTTTTCTATATTTGCAGCACTTTTCATTTTTTGTTTCAAGCTTGTGTGGATTTTAAAACACCTTATACTTTGATTTTTGATTAGTTTTCTTCAGAGCAAGGCGTTAGGTAACTTTTGAAAGTATTTTGAAGTCTTTTAACTTAGATTTGAGGAAATAAGAACAATTTTATCATATCTGGTTTATAACCCTCAAAATAGGGTTTTGAGAGTCCATTAAGTGATAATATTTCCATTCCAACGATGGAGGGTTAAGAAGGTCAATGGAATGGATTGCAATTAGCTATTTTTCAATTTGAATATGTAAGTGGTGCAGGAGCACCTTGCTCACAAAATGCCTACAAATGGAAAAATTTCAAAAGATCAAAATTTTAAATATAAAATGCATGTAAAAGGTCATGTGAAGACCTATTTCAATGTATTTGAATGTTTATTAGGTCACTAGGATGTGAGGCAATTCAATTTGCAAGAAAAAAAATGTTGAAAGTGCAAAAGTTGTAAAAATTGTCAAAAATGCAAGAAAAGGCAAAAAAATTAGAAATTGAAGAGTCTTTTTGTGGGAAATTAGAGGGATAGGTCGATGAAGGAAGTTTAAAAGGAATTTATTAGTTTGAAAAAATCTATATAAAGCAGGTAAGGTCGAGCAAAACAAAAATCTTTTGTATTCTTAAAGATTTACAATCAATAAAGTCCCTGTTTTAGTGATTTTCTAAGATTTTCTAGTTGTTGATTAACTTGTACAACCTATACAGTAGTTTAAGGCCTTGAATATTGTTGTTTAAGGTAGAATAGTGAAGTATCTTTCATTTTAATCTATTTAGGAGGGTATCCATTGTGTTTATCATTAGTTTGAACTGATTTTTCTCAACTCGGTCTATAAACCCTCAAGATTGGGGTTTTGAGAGTCTAGATAACCAATAATGACTACTCCACTGAATTTGTTTGTTTAGATTGGTTGAGTAGGTTAGTTTTAGGATTTTTTAGGTGTGTGTGTTTATTTTTTTAGGGGAATACAAGAAACAAAGGTGGAGTTGCTGCTACAGGGTTTTATGATGGATTTCCAAGTGAAAAGTGTGGCTCCAAGTGGTGTTTTGAGGAAAACAAAGTGTTCAAGGATGGAAGGAGGTTTAGAATGAATATGAAGACACATATAAACATTTCTGTAGTAGTGGCTAAGCTTTTAAATGTTTTCAATGGTGTTTTCTATCAAACCCTTATTCTTTTTGCATGGTTTAAGCCTAAAAACAAGGTTTCTATTGTTGGGTGTTTAATTGGGCATTTAAGCCCCTAAATGTTGGTGAATCCTAAGTTATGGCACATGATAAAAGAATTTTTGAAGTCATATGGGGTTTTGGATTTGATTCATTGGTATTCCTTTTGTAAATTTGGGCTAATTTGAAGCATTTTCCAATGGGTAGGCTATAGGTTTACACATATTTTCCAAAACAGGTATATCTAATTTTTGGATATGTTAATATTGACCAAAATGGGTTGCTAAAAAGCTTATGGTATAGGTTTTAAAGGATCTCAAAAAGAAGTTACACCCAATTCAAGGTTTGGAAACCTACTTGCAATTTGATGCCTTGATAGCTAAAATGGGAAAATTTGTGTAAACAGTTATTTGAATGATTCTTTATGATTGAAACCTATTTGAAAGGTGTTGGAAAACATGTCTTAATGCTTGGATAAGACATAGGAAGCTAACTTTGTGTTTTGAATGTTTTGAGCAAGGTTTACACAATGTGTAAAATGATGTTTTGATTGCTAAAAAGTGCTAATTTGAGTAAAAAGAGTTTTCAGAGTTTGAATGTGTATTGGAATAGCCAAGATAATGTATTTAAAGATGTATCTATGGTTTGGTAAAGGTGAAAAATTTAATCTTGAAGATTTGATGTTTTGAGTAAGGTGGATTTTTGGTGCAAAATGTTGTTTTTGATTGCAAGTTAATGGTAAGTCTGATGGCCAGTGGTTTGTAAGTGTTTATCTGATTTATTTTAGTTAAGAACAGGCTATTTACAGTGTCTTGGATTTCTGGTGAATGGTTATAAGTAGACTCAATGGTTTGTAGTCTTATTCCCTCATTGAAATAAGTTGAAATGATGAGTAATTGGTTGAAAAATGAAAGAATTGAATGGTTTAATGTTGTTGATCAAGTTATGGTTTTGATACAGTCAATATGATGCTGGTAAGGTTGTTTTTAAATCTGATAATGACACAAAATACTGATGAAGTGCTTGGTTTGTTGGTTTCCTTATAGTTTCTAATGGGAAAAGTGGGATTTTGGTGAATGGATAAGTGAATTTTTCATGAAAGTTGAGCAAAAGAATGATGTTTGTTTAATTTGATCTTCTCCTGTTAAGTTTAGGTCAGAAGTACCCTAATGGTTTGTGGATCCTGGTATATGCTTTTGCATCAGTAAGCAAGGGGTGTCAATCTTCACAAAACCTCAAATGAATGAGTTTCAAACAAAGTTTCAACCAACAACTCTCTATCTCTTCAATTTTAACCCTTCACTCTGCCTTGTCTAGTAGGTCACCATACCCTAGTTTTAGACCTTTTCTTACAAAATTCTCAAATGACTTCACAAAAAAATGACTGATCTAGATAGCCATTATTGAGTTACAACACATACTTCAAAATCAATAGTGACTATCTTGGCACATGTGCATAAAAAATGACCTTCACTATCCTCATTAGGCTAACTAGGCCTAATTTACAAAGGAACATACCTTTAAAACTTTAACAACCCCCTAAACTTTTTGGGGTAGAAATTATCATGTATCCAAACCGTCAGATCCACAATTTGTCTCAGGAGAAACTCACTCCACCATGCCAAACCACAAAACGCTTATTTTATGCTAGTATGAGGAGGGTTTATTGAAAGGAATGGTTCCACACCTTAATAGAACATGCCACCACCTTAGACCTTCTTAAAATCACCTGTAAAAACTCAAAATACAATCACCCAAACTCCACATGCAATACTTTATCAAACCTTAGGGTGAAACCTCATTTTTCATGCCCGTTTCTATCAAAATCTATAGTGGCAGCAACACAAACCCCTAAAAACTTATTCCCTTTCACCAAATAAGCACCCTAACATCAAAATGGGTTTCTAAATATGTATTGGGTCTGTGGAAACACAAATATATTGAAAAAGAGAACACAATCACCCTGTATAGAACCGTACAGTTCAAGGAAACATCAGATTTCTGGTAAAAATACAAAAAAATACAAGGAAACAATGAATTTTATTGATCTTCTTCTAAGTACATGGTAAATTTACTCTAGGCATGGTACATTTACACTAGGCATGGTCCTCTTTCACACCCAAACATGCAGAATTGCTCTGAGCTACGTTCAACCGACTTGATCCCTTAAGGGTCCAAAGTGCAAAAGGGAAGCAATCTTTGACAGGGTATTTCTTGAAAACCATGGTACTTATGAAATCTTCATCTAAGCCTACAAGATCATGTTGATCCCCTCTAAAAAAACCTCTCTCAGTTTTTGCTATCTCAGAGTGGTTTTTCTGTGGTGTCCAGTTTTCACTTGATGGAAAAAGTGTTGAATGCAAGCACTGCAAAGTTGTAAAGTGGTGCAACTTTTGTTTTGCAACTCGTGTGACAAAATGAACTATTCCAACATGTCTAATTAGGTATGTTTACACTAGGAATGGTATTCTTTCACACCCAGACATGTGGAATCTCTCCGAGCTACATTCAATCAGATTGATCCCTTAAGAGTCTAAAGTGCAAAATGGTTGCAAACTTCATCATGTTGTTACTCAAATACTGTGATGCTTAGAAATTTCTCGTCTGATCCTATAGGATTGTGTTGGACCCCTCTACAAAAATTTCTCTTGGTTTTTGCTATCTCAGAGTGGTTTTCCTGTGGCGGTAGATTTTTACTTGATCGAAAAAGTGTCAAATGCAAGCAGTGCAAAGTTCCAAAGTGGTGCAACTTTCGTTCTGAAACTCATGTGACAAAATGGACTATTCCAACACATCTGAATAAGTATGTTTACACTAGGCATGGTCCTCTTTCTCACCCAAACTCGCATAATCGCTTCGAGCTACGTTCAACCAGATCGATCCTTTAAGAGTCCAAAGTGCAAAATGGCTGCAAACTTTAGCATGTTGTTACTCAGATACCGTGATTCTTATAAAATTCTCATCTAATCCTATAGGATTGTGTTGAGCTCCTCTACAAAAACCTCTCTCAGTTTTTTCTATCTTAAAGTGGTTTTCCCGTGGCGACAGATTTTTACTTGATGGAAAAAATGTCAAATGCAAGCAGTGCAAAGTTGCAAAGTAGTGCAACTTTCGTTCTGCAATTTGTGTGACCAAACAGACTATTCCAACACATTCGAATATGTATGTTTACACTAGGAATGGTCCTCGTTCACACCCAAACACGCGTAATCGCTTTGAGCTACGTTCCACCAAATTGATCTCTTAAGAGTCCAAAGTGCAAAATGGCTGCAAACTTTAGCATGTGGTTACTCAAATACCGTGAAACTTAGAAATTTTTTGTTTGATCCTACAGGATTGCATTGGGCCCTTCTACAAAAACCTCTCTTAGTTTTTGCTATCTTAGAGTGGTTTTCCCGTGGTGATGGATTTTCACTTGATGGAAAAAGTGTCAAATGCAAGCAGTGCAAAGTTGCAAAGTGATGCAACTTTCGTTCTGCAACTCGTGTGACCAAATAGACAATTCCAATGCATTTGAATAGGTCTGTTTATTCTAGGCATGGTCCTCTTTTGCACCCAAACATGCAGAATCGCTCTGAGCTACATTCAACTAGATCGATCCCTTAAGAGTCTAAAGTGCAAAATGGCTGCAAACTTCAGCATGTTGTTACTCAGATACTGTTATGCTTAGAAAGTTCTCATTTGATCCTATAGGATCTTTCTAGGATCCTCTACAAAAACCTTTCTCTATTTTTTCTATCTCACAATGGTTTTCCCGTGGTGGCGGATTTTCACTTGATAGAAAAAGTGTTAAATGGAAGCAGTGCAAAGTGGTGCAAATTTTGTTCTGCAACTCATGTGACCCAACAAACTATTCCAATGCATCTGAATAGGTATTCTTATGCTAGGCATGGTCCTCTTTTGCACTCAAACACGCAGAATCGCTCCAAGCTACGTTCAACTAGATCGATCCCTTAAGAGTCCAAAGTGCAAAATGGATGCAAAATTCAGCATGTTGTTACTTAGATGCTGTGATGCTTAAAAAATTCTTGTCTAATCCTATAGGATCGCATTGGGATCCTCTACAAAAACCTCTCTCATTTTTGGCTATCTCAAAGTGGTTTTCTCGTGGTGGTGGATTTTCACTTGATGGAAAAAGTGTCAAATGCAAGCAGTGAAAAGTTGCAAAGTGGTGCAACTTTCGTTCTGCAACTCGTGTGACCAAACAGACTGTTCCAACACGTTCGAATAGGTATGTTTACACCAGGCATGGTCCTCTTTCGCACCTGAACATGCGGAATCGCTTCAAGCTACATTCCACTAGATCGATCCCTTAAGGGTCCAAAGTGCAAAAGGGAAGCAAACTTTGACGGGTTATTACTCAGAAACCGTGACACTTACGAACTCTTCATCTGAGCCTATGGGATTGCATTGGGCCCCTCTACAATAACCTCTCTCAGTTATTGTTATCTCAGAGTCATTTTACTATGGTGTCTAGTTTTCACTTGATGGAAAAAGTGTTAAATGGAAGTAGTGTAAAGTTGCAAAGTAGTGCAACTTTCATTTTACAATTTGTGTGACCAAACAAACTACTCCAACATGTCTCGATAGGTAGGTTTACACTAGGAATGGTCCTATTTTGCACCCAAATGCGTGAAACTTCTCTGAGCTATGTTCAATCAGCTTGATCCCTTATGATGGCATGCAAAACAATGGAAAAAAGAAACATACACACAATGGTTGAGAAGTTTGAGTATTCCACACAAAAAGTGTATGATCATTGGTGCAAATCACCTTGTTCCTTCATTTGATGAAGAAGGTCTAGTTTAGTGGTTTTAGTCATTATAATCTCAAATAAGGTCATGATAGGCCATTTTGTAATCTTGCTTTTACTTTTGAGTTAGTGTGGGGTCATTTGAGTCAATTATGTAAGTATGAATAATAAAATAGCATTGGTAAAGGCATTGGAAGAGATTACTAACGCTGCCCCTGTTCAAAATTTAGAATTTAGGCCTTAAAAGCAAGGCTAGACGAGGTGAAAAGAAGAAATTGCTTGAGAATAAGTTAGAATAGATTGGAAATAGGGTGAGGTTGTGGAGTTTAATTTGTTCAAACAGTATGCAATGAAAAAGGGAGGTCAAAATTATGTTATGGTATGGTGCCCTAATTGGGAATATAGGGGTCTTGAATGAAAAAGAGAGGTTTGAGGGAGTAAAAGTGGGTAAAGTTAAGAGGCAACATAATTTGGTGGTCAATTAAATTTGTGCAGGTAGAATGAAGAGTGTTGGAAGAGGTTTTGAGGTTGTATGACATCTGGATATGTGGTTTTCAATAAACCCTAGTGAAATTTGAGAAAAGTGAGGGTTTAGAGGATATTGGGGTTAGAGGGCCAATCATGCCCTAAAAATTATGGATTTTGTGGATTTGCAGACTGGTAAATGCTGCCCAATGGTGTTTTGCAATTGGAAGAGTGATTGAGAGGGTGTTTCTTTGTTAAATAGACCTATTCAATGGTCTAGGACAACATTGAGTCCATTTCTTATTTGTATTATAAATTATAACTTGGTTTTTCCCAAGTCCATTTCGTATACAAGAAATAATATTGCAAAAAGTTGACATATAAATATTTTGACGTGTTTATATGGTGACGCATCAAGAACATAAAAATTCATTTGCACTATTAGGATTATGCTGTGAAAATGTTACAAGACTATTAAAAGATAAATGTTTGTATAATAATGTGTCAAGAAGTTAACTACTTCATCTACTATGAATATTATGTTTTGCAAGTGTTTATTGAAGATTATGTATCCTTTGCTTAATTGGAGTTGTTCAATCAAAAGGATTAAATATATTGGAATCTTTTATGAATCATTTCATGGAATACCAATTAAGCGTGTTTTTTGCTTTTAGATAAAGTTGTTTAGCATCAATCAATTAATTTATTCAAGACAAACCATGAAGGGCAACAATGATCAATGCTAGGGCTAACCAATTAATAAGTATACATGTGAATAAGTCAAGCATGTACATGTGAATAATGGAAGCACAAGTACTCACAAACATGTAATCCTTAAAGTATACACATGAATACATAGTATACACAAATTAATACACAGTATATGTACGAATACAAGGTATATGCATGAAAACACGTAAGTCACAAAGTATACATTAGAACACACGTAGGTTGTAAAGTATACACTTGAATACACATAACTCATATCTATTGAACCATCAATTTAGAATGCACATATGGACACCATCGATAAAAAATATTTCTATTGAACCATCAATTTAGAATGCAAATATGGACACCATCGATAAAAAAGATTTGTATTAACCAAATAGCCATGTAGGCATACATCAATATATGTCGATATGAGTATGAAATATAGGTACAAAATAACCATATAGGCTTATGAGAATGCATATAGGCATACAATGTCAAATATGTCCAATACAAAATATGTACAAAACTACCATGTAGGCATACAACAATGAGCTCTGGAATCAAAATTCATTGCTCTCCATGCTCTGGAAATAAATTCTTTCCCTTTGCTTATTGATCAGATGGTGATAGGTCTGCCACTCATTTGTGTTGCACTTGAGGAGTGCTCTGACTACTCTTCCTAGTGTTTAGTTCATGGTGAAGTTTTAACTGTTACAATAAGAAGTAAAGACATTAATATATAGAAATTACATTATAAAAAATGATATATTTAACAAAATAATCACTTACCGCCATCTCATGATCACTCTCCATGAGGGAAATATTCACACGCCCATGCTGAGGCATTCTCAAGCCCTGTATAAACCATCCAAATAGAAATTAAACTATGAATCAATAATGGTTTGATTTTTCACTAACATCTATAACAACGAATGTAAATTGAAACTGACTAATTTGCTTCATACCTCCCCTGTTAGAGCCATTGAGGATTGTATAGCAGATGAAACACTGATCTCCATTTCCCTCGTAATATTCAGAGGTGTTTCGGCTTGCAACATCTGAAAATAAAACTACAAATTATTCAATCACAAAAACTACAACAACAATCCACGTCATGACTTATAATGTATGAGATAATGAACAAAATTTTGAGTACTTATTAAACTATATATTTTTTATTATCATGCTTACTATTTGCCCTATCCATATCTTATTCAAAAGGACATGTTTTTAGGATTTTATCCATAGCAGCAAGCTGGTGAACTATTTGATCAAATGCTTTCGTAGACATGTACGATAACTATGGTGGCATAGAGAAGGAAGTGAACTATTTGAAAAAATGCCTCAAAGAAATGGGGTCTCGTGGTGATGGAATGCCATTACAAACAAATGCATGTCATGGCATTCCATCACCATAAGACCACATTTCTTTCAGACATTTTTTCAGAAATTTCATTGCCTTCTCTATGGTATTATTGCTTACTATTATGCTTTGATAGATATTTTTCCAAGCATCCATAGTTTGTTGGAAAGCACCTATTTTAGGATTTTAGCCATAGCAGCAAGGAAGTGAGTAGTTTGATAAAATGCTTTGGTACATATGTATGGAAAATGTGATATCATAGAAAAGGTGGTGAGTTGTTTGAATAAATGCCTCAAAGAAATGTGGTCTCATGGTGATGGAATGAAATTCCATCAACATGATGCTGCATTTCTTTGAGGCATTTTTTCAAACTACTAACTGCCTTGTCAATTCTATTGCTTACTATTATGCTTCGATAGATTTTTTCCAAGCATCCATAGTTTGTCGTGCAGGTGCACCTTTGCACACACATGCCTCCATGAGGAAAATTTAGGAGTTTGAATTGGTTAAGGTGTTTTGATAATGTAATAAGTCTTAAATAGACATTTTGGAGGTTGTAATAGTCTTAGTTAGTTAATTTAGGCATAAAGTGCAAACTTGCAAAATATTGACAAAGTTGTCAATTTCAAATGTTGTAAAAATGCAAAAAAGGTGTAAAGGCATGGAATGCCAATGGTCAAAGTAGTTGTAGAGGTTATGAGTCATTGTAAGAAGTTGGAAAGGTTTATAAATGTTTAAAAATGATCTGATCCATTGATGTAAGTTATTGTTGGAGAGATTGAAGGAGAAAACTAATAAAATATCACTGATCCAAAGGAGTTGGTATTGATTTTTTGATATGTGAAAGTAGGCCATGATGGGTGCTTGATTTGGGGATTTGTTGACAAGGTTGTTTGAGAAAATTGAAAGTTTTGATAGGAAAAGTGGGTTGGATGACCTAGTAGGAAGACTAGGTAGAAGTTTGATAATAAAGAAAGAATTGAGTTTTTGAGTTGCAAAGTGGATTGTATCCTTTTGAATGATGAAGTTAAGTTATTTGACTACCCTGCATTGCATCAGTTTGTTGGAAAGCACCTTTTTTAAGCTTTCAGCCATAGCAGTGAGGAAATGAACTATTTGATAAAATGTTTTGGTAGACATGTATGGAAAATGTGGTAGCCTAGAAAAGGCAGTGAGCTATTTGAAAAAGTGCTTCAAAGAAATTGGGTTTCATGGTGATGGACATCACCATGAGACCACATTTCTTTGAGGATTTTTTTCAAAAAACTCATTGCCTTGTCTATGCTATTGCTTACTATTATTTTTTCATATATTCCTTCCAAGAATCCATAGCATAGACAAGGCAATGAACTGTTTGAAAAGATTTTGAGTAGTAAAAAGTGGTCTCATGGAATGCCATGACCAGAAAATGCAATTGGAGGTTGCTCCTAGACTTATTACTTATGCTATGTGAAGTAATTGCATCACTGCTTATGTTGAATTTCTAAACAACTATATTGTAGTTGAAATTTTGTCATCTATCAACATCTAGTTATTAATTATGGAATGTGAAGTAATGCTTTGAGTTTGAATTATGTGCAATGCAATGTAATCAACGATATGACTATAAACTACACAATATATTAAGTACAATTCATTAGTTAAACTCTTTATTCTATTACCTGCATGTAGGTTTGAGTAAATCCACTGGCACTGGGAGGTGTTCCCTCGAAACCTCCAATATTAGCCTGTTCAACATCCAAAATTGCATATTAAAATTAGTTAATCTTGCATTTCAAAATAAAAATTTAATAAATTAAATTCAATGAACATGCTAACTTTTACTTGACTGTCAATGCCATATGCCTCATGCAAAATGTCAGCTGCCCTATCCATCTCCATAGCTATAGATAGATCCTACGTAGTAACCTCCTGAGTGTTAGTGGGGTCATATGAACAAGCCACCCTGCAAGATTGACACACATGGGTTCGAAGGCCACCACTTGAAGACTCCCCTGGATGGCGTTGTAGAATAGGGCTAGTATGATGGATGACACTCTGGGCAAAGTGTTGATCACCTACAATGTCTCTATGTTGGCACTCTCCTTCGTGACGGAAGGCATAACAACGTGCTCACAAGGCGGCCTAGCGAGAGCTCATCTCCCTTGCTGCGTAGGATCTGGCTGTGCACCGGGTCTATCCTAAGATGACCCCCCACCTCTCCCCTAGAAGTCCCTCATATCAAAATAATTTTGGATTTTGTTTAATATGAACTCATTGTATAGTTTCCTAAGGAAATACTGCGGAACTTCACAATTGTTGCACGGTGGGTAATCAAAGACCATATACCACCTATCATAAAAATAGTTCCTAATCTGTTGGTGGTGGCACCAATGAATAGGAAACATATTCGCATTGAGGGTAAGATTTTGATTTGTGCGTGGGTCAGTGAATAATGAACAAAAATCACCTTTTGTAATTTTTAAATCCTTTACATCTTTATATGATAGTTTATCCGCATAATAAGCCCAAGCCGCCTACCTCCTATCTTGCCATCCAATTATTTGTTTGCTAATTGAATCTAAATTTTTTAACATGTCTTTTAATGAACTTGCTAGGGTCATTATTTTTGCGGTTGAACCATTTGGATCACTCAACCTACTAATTAAATCCTCAATTTTTTTTTGTTGTTCTCAATTTCACTCATTAAATTTTGTTGAGTGCCAGGAGGGTGTTAAGTGATTGGTGGAGGAGGTTGTTGTTGTGGTTGATTTTTTTTGTTGAGGATTTTTTTCTTGAGGATTTGGTTGCTCTTCTTGTTGAGAATTTTGAGGGTTTGCAAGTTGATTTGCATCTCCTACAAATTAAAAAAAAAATCAAATACAACCTAAAAACTAATAAATTCAATCTAAAACTAACAAATTCAAAACAAAAACAAACAATCCTTATCTCTCACACCTCCTCGTTGTTGTGACACCATCTTTGCAAAGAAATAGCAACCATTGGTGAATATTTTTGCACAATACCTCCTCCTAGAATGAAAGCACGAAAAATGGGGGTTTGGGCCATGGGCACAACAAAAAACACAGTCGAAATGAAGAATGAATGAGTTTCAATTTTTTTTCTTTTAACATGTCGTAACGCGAGTGCATTATAATGCGCTCATGTTATGGGCTTGTTGTGGCTGAGACTTAGGCTTGGCACGCCAATCCATAATGCGAGCATGTTATAACACACTCGTGTTATGACTTTTCAAAACTTTTTTTGAAAGTGGCCGCAAATTGGCTACCCATCTGCATGCACCTGCCCTAATATTTATTAACAAATATATTTATAGTTTTTTTTATTTAGGAACAATTGATATTAACCAAGGGAAGGAATAAGTGGGGACCATTTGAACACCTTGATGCAAAAAAGAAAAAACAAAGGGAGCACATTGAAAGACTACATGAAATGAGAAAAGTTGGAGGAGAAGGTACGTCATCTATACCAACTAACATTAATGTAGAATCAAATATTTAAATACATGTTGAAGATATAAATGATGGATCAAATTTACCAAATGAAAACCAAGAACAAGTGCCAAATATCACACCTATTGAGACAAGGAATGATCAATCAATTGTACCAAATGCAAACAAAGAACACATACCAACTATAACACCTCCTCAAATTATTCATAAAAGACCAAATTATCTAATTGACATGACAGATGATTTTTTTTTAAACCAATGCTCAATAAAATTCCCGATGACACTTGTAGAAGAATGGCTAATAAAATATGGAAAAACTATTTTGAGAGCTTAAGTGAAACAGGAAGGTGCCAATCATTTGTTGAAATGATTAAAAATCTTAATTCTAGAGACACTATGAAGATATTTGGCTTAAGATCATCAAATAACAATGATGAAAGAACTATTGTAAGAAATCTTATTAGTACATACCAATCAATAGGTTCAACATCATGCACTAAAGATAGCAACATTACTCTACATGTTCTTACATAAACTATAGTAAGCAACGAAACTAAAAAATCTTGTTTGATTACCAAAACAAGTAGGTCATGAAAAATAAGTAGAACACTATTAAATTCCATGGGAGACATGAAACAATTGAGGATCCTAATAGTAATTCTCTATGGAAATTTTTGGGTAGAATTCCACACAAAGACAAGGTTGTTGTTGACGCATTAAGAGTGTTATTTTTTTTTTTTTGGCAAGATAACACAAGAGCTTCACCCAATCAAATAGATGTTGTTAGAAGGAGAATATGATCTTGAAATCGTGAACCAAATCCTAAAAACTTGTTGGATATGACTCAAACTCATATTCAAAGTTATCCTCAAGTGAGAATTAGTCAAAGGTTTTCTAAAATGGTCAAATCTTTTTATGTTAAGATAAATCATGCATGCACTACATGTTTCTATAGGATGCATATTGAATCCATGCATTAAGATATTTATCATCATATATGTGTTACTTTTCATACCAATGATGTTTTGTAGGAATGTGGTATACAAGTTCCTCCTAAATCATCAAGAGATTTTATTTCAAGTGTATTATGTCTAGAAGAGATTATGGAATTTTTTTATAAGAAGTCATGTTTGAAAGGATCACGTGTTACTTGTGGTGGTTTGTAACATTTGCAAAAATTTCAATATTTAGAGAGCACACATGAAATTGGAAAAAAACTAGTTACTTTTGGAAAATACAAGACAGTGACATATGGGGTTAAAGATGGAAAAGAGTTGAAGAGATCTAAGTTAGTGAATACAAATATTTTTGTAGCTAAATTTATGAGGATTTTTCAAGAGAAAATAATTTATGAGTACACAATGCATATACATAGAGCTCGATGGTTGGATGAGCAATTTCCAAGTTATGTAAGGATACATTTCATCTTGGTACCATTGTTTCTATTGCAGATTTTGTTAAGAATTATACATTGCAACCAAAAAATGAAGTGCAATCCTAGTATTACAACTCTGTTCAAGTTACTATTTTTGTACACATAGCATTCATGCATGCACATGATAGCACAAACAAAGGAAAAAATATATTAAGAGAGTATCAATTCTACATCAGCGATGATCATACTCATTCCACAGAGTTTGTGTAGGGTTTCTTTCAAAAAAATTATGATAATTTAAGGGAAATAAATATGAGATAAATCAACACATCATATGGCCAGATAACTACACATCACAATTCAAGAATTCAAGGATGTTCTATTGGTTGAATATGATGCATGTGACAAGTGGTGTTTAACATTTTTGGAATTTCACTAAGGTTGGACATGGAAAGGGTGAACATGATGGTGTCAAAGCATGTGTAAAAAGAGCCCTATCTAGAGAGGAATTAAAGTACCAAGGTGGTGCTAAGTTGATTGATGCAACAATAATTACATGCAATGGTGTAACTCCATAATGGGACCAAGTAATCAAGGTAAGTCTATGGTTTCTATATATTTTTAGTTGGTAAATGAATCTAATATTGTAAACTACCAAGATTGTTGTACAACTACAGGATCAAGTGAGCTTCACTTGTTTAGAAGTTCAAATGCAAGTTCATTGCTTATTAATACGAGAGAGATTGCGTGTTTTGTCCTTCATGTATGGATTTTGTATGGGAAGATTGTGAGTCAAAAGAGTGGGTTGATGAATGGTCTTATAGAACTTTAGTTCCCATTGAAACATATCAAATTCCACAAGCACTATAGTTGAACCAAATGGAAGTATCGATGGACTTTTACCATGTATATAACCTAGTGCAACCAGATAATGTGATTTATTAATTAGTTGAAATCAAAATTTTAAGTCATTTTATTACATTTTACATGGTTTTTGAAATTAATTTATTTACTCAATGAAATGTAGGTCATGTGTATACAGTTATTGCTGATGAGAATAATGAAGAAGGAATGGATTATTTTTGTTGTTGTATAGAGGGCATAAAAAATTGACTGCTACAATCACTAATGGAGAGGGGAAATATCCAATAGGCTCTGTTGTTATCACAAGAACATGGCTTAGAAGGTACCCTATTGAGAAATCAAATGTTTAGTTGTGTAAGGCCCCATCTTGCAGGTGATTAGTAAAGCTCTAATCTATTTTATGTGTTCCTAAATAAATGGTAAGATGTATTGTGGATGAAAAATAGTGTGATTATTTGATAATATTCTTGCTTATCATTCTAACATTTTATTTATTCCACCATGAAGGATATTGGAATTGTAAATTGTAAATATGAGTTGGAATTGTAAATGAAATGGTTGCAAAATTAAATCTTATTTCAACTATTAGATTAATGTGATATATGATTGTTGCTTATGGTTTCAATGATAATGTGCAGGAAAGGAAGAGCTAGTATGAGAAGGGAAGACCATTGAGTAGATCAAAAGGAATCTTCTTGTGGTGATGAATTTGACCCCCCTTTCAAGGCTTAAAAGGAAATAGAGTTAACAAGTTGATAGAGTAAGGTGGTAAGGGTTGACATAAAAAGATGATTTATATTTTGGGTTGAGAGGGTATTTATTTGTGTTCCAAGTGAGTTGTAAGTTGAGGGAAAAGGTTTAGAAACCATTATCCAAGTTGAAATTCGGATAGATATTTAAATGGGTCTTTAAAGAGGGTTGTTGGTCAATTTACTTGGTTGGGGTGAAAAAATAGACCCTCTAGGGTCTATACCATAGTGGTAGGGGTCAAGTAGGCATTCAATAGTTCCCTTAGGACATGATTTGACCCCTAAAAAGTCCTCATTATGGAGAGTGACGAGTTTTGAAGAGAGGATGTGGTGGAAATATGGAGGGGATGTCCAAGTGCATGGTTCTTCTTCAATAAGGAAAAGACTCTCATTGATGGAGGTAGGTACAATTCACACCTCCCCATTCAAGGGTTGTAAGTTGAAATTTCTATATATCTTAGAGAGGAAGGAAGAGTGGGGTGTTACCCACTTCTCCTCTTGGAGAACTTGAGAGAAGATGGTAGAAAGGAGAAAAGGAGAGGAGTCCATCCTTTTGAAAGATAGTGATGAGAATGGCTTGGTTTGGAGAAGAAAGGTGGATACTAGATTCAGTTCCTTCATCTAAAGAAAAGATAAGTTCTTTTTCCTATTTCCACTTACCTTTGTTTATTGGTTGTAAGAAAGTGACATACTATATGGATCATGGTTGAAGATAGAAGGTAGAGAACCTAGATGCATAAAATTTGTGTTATGTTAGTTTATCCTTCATAAAAATGAGAAAATCCTCCATTTATCATCATGGAGCTAAAATATATCCTTGCTCGGGGGTATGGCTAGAGCCCATGAGGCTCCATGATGCCATCATGGTTGGGTGGAGAGAAAGACCTTGTTCATGGTTGTGCAAGTCACATGTTTCCCAAATATAGTGGTGGTATTGTAAGTTTTAAGAAGATAAGTTTCATATTGTTCATTGTAAGAATGGACAGAGTAGGCCTTATTCTTTGTGTAGACTATTGTATTTCCAAATATTGGGTGTAGTATTGAAAGTTTTACATTTTTTTGTAATGAGGGAAATATAGACACTTTGTGGGTTACATCAAAATATATTTCTTGTAATACATAGGAGGAGTTTTAAAAGGCATGATTGTATATATCTTGTATAAGGAAAAAAAAAAGAAAAAAGAAAAAAAGAAAAAGAGAATAGATAAATAAACAATATATAGACATTTGAATGGAACTGATTAATTCTTTTATCATTTGAAGACATACAAACAAATTAGTTTTTGGATATAGGATTGTTTTCTTAAGAAACAGTAGAAAGAGTATTTTATTTTTTTGTAATGAAGGTCAAAGTAAATCTACTGGTACAAGATTTTGACATTATTTTAATACATATTTCATTTTATTACTTACCAATGAAATAATATGCACTTCAAAAAAATAAATCATATTTATAAATGTAGTTATCTTAAAGCTAGACATATTAACAAATGCATACATGCAATGAAAAACTCCATATATCTCTGTTGTACAATGGTTCTACAGTTAGTTGCTACTGTACACCCCAATATTTAGTTGTATTTATTAAAGCTGGATAACAGGAAAAAAAAAAGAGACAGGAAAATGTCAATAGAAAAATGAATATATTATCAGGGTTTAATGCATTTTAAATTTAGAAAAAAATAAAATAAAATAACATTTAAAGAGAAGAACAATAACCAGTTAGATTATAATGAGTTGTGATGCGAATCTTTCTCTTAGTTCAACACTTAAATGTCATTAAGTCTAGTTCATCTTTGAAAACCTGAACAACCTGTGAATCATTTTGTATAGCTTTGCCAATCATACTCAATCCCGAGATGTCGCTCATTTTCTTCGCTTCGAGAGTGTATCAAGCAAAACCTGTTCTTAACTGGGTAAATAAACAAAAAAAAGAAAGAATGGTATTCATAAACTGGTATGTAAGTGTTAATACAATAACAACAAACTGTCTTGTAAAATCACCCGATCTGCTCATATGAGTTGATGAGGAAAACACAAACAAAATGAAATTAGAACTAAAAAAAAACTGTAACAAGCTCATGGCGTTGGAAAAAAATAATTGGCCAATGGAGGGAACTTAAATAGCATTAATCCCTCCAAGAAATACTAATGAGATTCATTGGAAGCAAAGGATGGTCAAGAAATGGACTTGCGCAATGCAGTCCTTACTTGGCAAAAAGGGCCTTCCTATTCGATCACCCCATCTCCTCAAATACTTGGTATAGTGTTTAAATTGACTCTCCTTGTCGATCCAACGTTTATGCTGGAGCTAGTGCACAAGATGAGTGGTGCCAAAAGGACCGGTTATTCATTATAATTATGTGACAATCCCATCCAAGTGCAACTAATTCCCTTCTACACGCAACGGGCACATACACTAAATGACTTCTACACAAACAAAGAATCGAGAAAATCTGGTGTCAGTGTGTGGTTGGTAAAACTGATGGGTAAAACTGATGGGTTGATAAATTATTTAAAAAAAAAAAAACCTGTGAAAGCATTACTCCGTCTAGCTGGTACCTCTTTTCATTTATGAAGGAGAGGTTACGAAATTATGGCCATATGGGGAATTCGTTACATTATTAGCACTTGGGCACGGTGTTTGGTAGTTTAAATTTTAAAAAAAATAGAAGTAGCTAGTACCCTGTAACATCAGCAACTAAAACCTGATATGGGAGCGAGTGCTTCCGTGTGAAATATAAAATTGACAATCCATTGATAGTTGTCCAGTAATACTAATGTGCCAACACTATCATAGCTATCGCAACAAGGTGATGAACTCAATAATAATTATTCTTACCAGCAATAAATTCGTACACGTTATGGGCCTTCATACAAGATAAACGTTGAGGTACCTTCTGAATGGGTAGTCATTCTAATAGATGAATTTTCAAAGCCAGTAGATTGAATACCTTAATCTGATTCATATGTGTATGCTTGGACTAAACCACCCACTGTAATGTGAATCTTCTCTTGCATGCCCTCACCATTGAAAAAGAAAAAGCATGAAAAAGCTTTCCTTTACTTTTAAAGATTTTTATGGAAGTCGCCCCAAGCTTAAAGAATGGAAGAATTAATAAAAAGAATAAAAATGAATTATGTGGAATAAATATGGTGTGCATAGCTGATTTCACATAGCTTTTGAGAGCTTTATGAAAAAAAATAAAATAAAGAAAGGAAATGAGGTGAGTGGTTTAAAACAAAAAGTAATTACAATATTTTGCTTAAAGTAAATACTTAAATAATTATTTAATGAGATAAAGGTTAAAAGGGCACAATAAACATGGTATAAATTTTGTCCTTTTCCTCCCTAAAAGGGGAGTACATTTCATAAGAAAATAAATTAATCAAACATGGGACCCATCTATGTATTGTTTTAAAAATAAAATGTTAATAAAGTTAAATTTGCTATGGTTTAAATATTAAATATAAATATTTAATTATAAGTATTTTAATATTATTTCAAAAATAAAGATCATAAATGTCTTTTTTTATTTATAATTATTTATATGGCTTGTCTTGTTAAAAAGAAAAAAGAAAAAGAAAAAGTGAGTATATATATATAAGTTAATATATTTTAATAATAACTTATTTTAGTGAAAGCTCAAATTTGTCTTTACTCAATGAAACAATAAAAGTCTCTCAATTAGAGATGGTTAGAATTCTATGGTAAGAGATTATAAAAGAAATCATAATATTTGTATGAACGCCATGAGGAATATTAGTACTAAAAGTATTCTCTTACCTTAGATGTTAATTAATGAAAATATGAAGAATAACCCAACATAGTTTTTAACATTTTTTTTGAAACACTTGTAAGAGCCCCAGACACTAATATTAATGATGTGAGAAAGGCTAAGGCTAGGGTGGGAAAAAAAATTTCTATGCCAACTAGTAATCCCATTCGGATAAGGTGAAATAAACCATTATTAGTTAATTACAACAAGTAAGAATGTCATAATTATAGTGATAAGTTGATAACCATTGTAACACAAAAAAATTATAGTCTTTGATATTCAAACGCAAATGAAAGAAATAACGTTATCCCAAGGGTCTAGAAGACTAGGGGCCCAATTATGGTTAAACCCAAATTGTTCATGTGGAAGTGAATTAGGAGTGTCATTATTTTTGGTTTTCTAGAATGAAAGAATAGGGCAGGTCAATATGTGATTTAGGTTATATTAAATATGATTCCTCGTATATTTTTACCTTGAACTTATTGTGGGTTCCCCAATATTATCAAGCTTAACACAACCTAAAGTGTACGGTTTAGAGCATGCACCTCTAACCCTTCGAGTGTCAATTATCTTCTTAATTGGTTTAAAAAAAAAATTGTTGGGTTTTTTCTTGCAAAAATTTCTAGGCATGACAAGTTGTTCTAGGACTTTGACACACAGACATATTCTTCATGACTCCAACCTTGCTGTTGAAATGAATATTCAATTGATTAAGTATTGTGGTAGACTGCTAAAAAAGAATTTATGGAAAGTTCACAAAGTTGACCACAAGGAAATACGTGACACTATAAGGGTAAGAGATGATCCACAAGGTTTGGTAGATTGAATTTGGGCCAATTGTAGGTATTCACTATGTTGGAGCATTAGATCAAATTGATTCTATGAAAGGGTGGAATAATTTTGAAAATTTTGTATATGCCATTGGTTGATTCACATATCATCTATTCATTGTACCAATTATATGAAATGTGATTTTTTTTGTAAATATCATCAGCTAATTTGTATCTATGCACAACTAAATTTTTTTATATATATAAATAACCAAGATTCTATGAAATGTTGGAAACATAATTTTTTTTGTAAATATTGTCAACTGATTTGTATCTATGTACAACTAAAATGTTGTATATATATATATGACCAATATTCTGTCATTATTGTACCAATTGATTGTAAATGCATGAGTATTGTACATTTTGTTAGTTGGTTTGTATATATCTATAGTTGATATCTTTCATTGAATATTTTTGATTTTTTTTGTACATTTTGTTAGTTACTCACACAATATGTAATAAAATGTTTCACTTTTTAAAATATGAATATTTTTATAGACTGAAGAAAAAAACTAACTAAATCAAACCTTTAATAATGCCAAAAACTATTGAAAATTGGAAAATAGGGATCTTAAGAGAAAACATTTGCACAATGTAGCCCAAAATGTTTGGGAGAGTTGGCGTACAAAATAGAACCATACTTGGCATAAACATGCCAACCCAAACATGTTGTACCTGATGGCTTGGTCCCACGATGAACAAAGCAAAAATTAGGCTACCTTGTAACTTAACATTGCATGTATCTGATGATTTTTGAGGCGCTAAAAAACTTTTACCTCGGCGAAATGGATTGGAGATATGAAAAATTGAAAGAGTGTACTATAGAGGGACCCTAAAAATTTGTGCACCTTTAAAAAAAAAAAATTGTAAGTGCCAAAATTTATGAGAAATAGCTTGCCAAAGTTCATCACTTTTAGCATTTAGGGCTCGTAAGAGAAAGTGCCAGTACAATGTAGCCTAGAATGATCCGACATGATGGGGTGTGAAATAGGATCTTTCCTAGCATAAACCCACCCAACTAGATGTGTTGGCACTATCAGTTTGGCCACACAATGAATAGAACAAAAAATAGGATACGTTGCAACTTAACATTGCATGTATTTGACAATTTTTGGGGCAAAAAATAAACCTTCACCACCACAAAATGGATTGGAGATACAAAAAAATGAGAGGTTATTATAGAGGGTCCCTACAACTATGTGTAACTTCAAAAAAAACATTTTTAAGTGCCACAATTTTTGTGAAATAGCTCGTCAAAGTTCATCACTTTTGGCATTTAGGGCTCTTAAGAGAAAGCATCGATATAATGTATCCTGGAATGATCCAACATGTTGGGGTGTGAAATAGGATCTTTCCTAGCATAAACCCACCCAGCCAGACATTTTGGTACTTTTGGTTTGGCCGCACAATGTATGGAAGAAAAATTAGGCTACCTTGCAACTTAACATTGCATGTATCTGGCAATTTTTGGGGTAGCAAAAACTGTTTCACCACAACCAATTGGATTGGAGATATGAAAAAATGAGAGAGGGTATCGTAGAGGGACTCTACAGCTCTGTTTACCTTAAAAAAAAACATTTCAAGTGCCATGGTTTTTGAGAAATAACTTGTCAAAGTGCATCACTTTTTGGTATTTAGGCCTCTTAAGAGCAAGCACTGGTACAATGTAGCCTAGAATGATATGGTATGCTAGGGTATGAAATAGGACCTTTCCTAGCATAAAACCACCCACCCAAACATGTTGGTATAGTCGGTTTGTTCGTATAATGAATGGAACAAAAAATAGGCTACCTTGCAACTTAATGTTGCATGTATCTAACAACTTTTGGGGCAACAAAAAGAAATTCACCATGGCCAAATGGATTGGAGATATTAAAAAAATGAGAGAGGGTATTGTAGAGGGAACCTTTAGCTTCGTGTACCTTCAAACAATTTTTTTTTTTAAGTGCCACGATTTCTGAGAAAAAAATTAAGCTATCTCTCAACTTAACATTGCATGCATTTGATGATTTTTGGGGCAGCAAATAAATTTCACTAGGGAAAAATGGATTTGGAGATATGAAAAATGAGAGGTTATTATAGAGGGACCCTAAAGCTTCAAACGAAATGTTTGTAAGTGCCATGGTTTTTGAGAAATAGCTCATCAAAGTTCATCGCTTTTTGGCATTTAGGACTCTTAAGAGAAAGTGTTGGTACAATATAGATTGAAATGATCTTACATGCTTGGGGTGTGAAATAGGACCTTTCCTATCATAAACCTACTCACTCGGATGTGTTGGTACTATCAGTTTGGCCGCACAATGGATGAAATAAAAATGCAACATTGCAACTTTTTATTGAATGTATTTGATGGTTTTTGGGGCAGCAAAAAATATTTCGCCATGAGTAAATGGATTGGAGATATGAAAAAATGATAGAGGGTATTTTAGAGGGACCCTATAACTCCATGTATCTTCAAACAAAAAATTTGTAAGTTCCACGGTTTCTGAGAAACAACTCATCAAAGTTTATCACTTTTTAGCATTTAAGGCTCTTAAGAGAAAGCACCAGTACAATATAGCTTGGAACGATTTAGTATGTTGGGGTGAAAAATAGGACCTTTTCTAGCATAGACCTACCCACCTATATGTTTTGGCACTGTCGGTTTGGCCACATGATGGATGGAACAAAAGTTATGTAACATTGCAACTTTTCATTGAATGCATTTGATGATTTTTGGGGCAACATAAAAAATTTCACCATGGACAAATGGATTGGAGATATTAAAAAATGAGAGAGGGTATTATAGAGGGACCTTGTAGCTCTATATGAATTCAAATAGAACATTTTTAAGTGCCACGGGTTTTGAGAAACAACTCATCAAAGTTTGCCACTTTTTGGCATTTAGGGCTCTTAAGAGAAACTGTTGGTACAATGTAGCCTATTCAGAACAATCCGACATGATGGAGTGTGAAATAGGATCTTTCCTAGAATGAACCCACCTACCCAAACATGTTGGCACTATCGGTTTGGTTGCATGATGAATGAAACAAAAATTAGGCTACCTTGCAACTTAACATTGCATGTATCTAACAATTTTTGGGGCAGCAAAAAAAATTTCACCATGACCAAATGGATTGGAGATATGAAAAATGAGAGATTATTGTAGAGGGACCCTAAATCTCCCTATACCTTTAGACAAAACATTGATAAGTGCCATGGTTTTTGAGAAATAGCTCGTCAAAGTTCACCACTTTTTGGCATTTAGGGATCGTTAGAGAAAACACTAGTACAACATAGCCTAGAATGATCTGGCATGTTGGGGTGTGAAACAAGACCTTTCCTAGCATAAAACCACCCATCAAGATGTGCTGGCACTATTGGTTTAGCTGCACAATGAGTGGAATGAAAATTATGCAACATTGCAACTTTTTATTGAGTGTATTTGATGCCTTTTTCAATGTGTGAAAAGGTATCACTACAACCAAATAAATTGGAGATATGAAAAACTGAGAGAGGTTATTGTTGAGGGACCCTATATGACCCTATAAATTCAAACAAAACATTTCTAAGTTTCATGGTTTTTGAGAAATAGATTGTCAAAGTTTTCCACTTTTTGGCATTTAGGGCTCTTAAGAGAAAGTGTCGGTACAAAGTAGCTTGGAACAATATGAAATGTTGAAGTGTGAAACAGTACCTTTCCTAGCATAAAACCACCCACCTTGACATGGGACAATCCTACTAAACCTAGGAGATCTTAATGAACCTAGGTCAGTCATAATGAACCCAGGTCAATCCTAATGAATGTAGGATAGACGAACGCAAGATATGATCATCATCTAGTGGTTATTAATTTGAATTCTAGTAAATAATATTTAAAATTTTAATACATTATTGTTAGCTTATTCATTATTGTCTTTATTGCGTTGTACTTTATAAATATAACTTTTAGATCAATGTTTGTTGGGAAATATTTGTCAAGTTATTAATTATTTGTTTTTGGTAAGGCAATGAATTTGATGTTGTAGTTAACTTGTGTCATGATAGGAAATTAGATTCAAAAATTAAAATTTGGATATGGGATATGATTCATACATACATCGCTTGGGGAAAAGTAAATCATGAGAACATTTTAAACCATTTAAGCTACCAATTTATGCATAAAATATTTATATAAATCAATCTCCATAAGGCCATGAGGTCGTACAAAATGTCATCAAAATGTCATACAATACCATCATGAGGGCACACAAAATATGATAAAAATGTGATACAATACCATCATGACGGTGCACAAAATACCATAAAAGTGTCATACAATGCCATGAGTCCAATGTATTGCCTCTCAATCTACAAAATATCATCGATACATATAGCCACACCAAAAATGTTATCTATGTGTCATGTATAGGCATACAAAATCTGTTCATCTATAAATATTGACCACTATTCCTGAAACATTTGGCCTCTTTTAGTCCAACTAATTAAATTTTGGTCACTACTAATAGTTAGTGTCTTGCATTCGATCTCTTGCACTCCTCAGTATTTTGTAGCCCAACCTATACATACAAAATATAAGATTAGATACTATGCCAAAGTCAAAACTATAAAAAATATTTAAAATGGTACATATATTATAAACACACTTACAACATACTGTAAGTCTAATTCTTCTTTCCTATGATTCTTGAAATCATCAAGAGATGTTTATCCTCACATAGGGATGTTTACATCCATCTATAACATAAGGGAGGGTGCAAAAAGTTGGGGGGCCAATAAGTGGCCATTTTTTTTTTAAATAATAAAACCATAACACGACTGCATTATAACACACTTGCGTTATGGATTGGTGTGATTGATCCTAAGGCTTAGTCACATCGATCCTATAATGTGCTCACGTTATAACACACTCACAATATAATGTGAGTGCATTATGTGCTGTTATAAGGAAAAAAAAGCCAAAAAAAAAAAATTTAGATTATCATATTTCCTTCATCCACGGCTTGCAAACCATTCCAAGGTGTGCTCAAATTGTGGAGACCCCAAAATTCATCAATTTATTCACCGAATCATTGCTATTTCTTCGCTAGAATGCTGCCACGTCGACGAGGAGCTCCAAGGAGTAAGCTTTTATTGTTTTTTTTGTGAATTTGTTGTTAAATAGGTAGATTTAATGTGTTTTTGATGTTAATTTATTTAATTTTATAGAGTTGAAAATCTACCTAATTCTCCTCCTCAAAATCCTTCTCCTCATGAACAACAACACCAACAAAATCCTGATGAACAACCGCAACAATAAAATCCTCCAACAATTCCTCAACATCCTCCTGGAACTCAACAAAATTTAATGGGGGAAATTGAAAACAACAAAAAACAAATTGAGGAGTTAATTGCGAGGTTGAACAATCTTGTAAGTTCATCCTAAAAAAGAACCACACTTGCAAATTCACTTTAAGCTATGTTAACACATGTCAATACAATTAGCAAGCAATTAAGTGGTTGGGAAGATAAGAGGTGAGAGTACAAAGATTTATATGCAAATGAACTATCCTACAAACAAGTAAAGAGAAAAAATTACAAAATATTACTCGTGTTCACTATTCACTAACCCACGTACAAATCAAACTCTTGACTTTACAAATAGGAGGTTTCCTATCCATTGGTGCAACAACCAAGGGATAAAGGACAATTTTTGGAAGAGGTGGTGGATAGTTTTTGACCATCCTCCATGCAACAATAATGAGGTCCCACAATATTTCTTGAGGAAACTCTACTACGAGTTTGTCCTCAACAAAATCCCCAACTATTTTGATATGTGGGACTTTTAGGGGAGAGGTGGTGGGTCGGCACAAGATAGACCGGGTGCATGTCTCGATCCTTAGTGGCTAGTGAGACAAGCACTCACTAGACCAACTTATTAACACATTGCTATCCCTTATGTTGTGAAGGAGAGTGTTGAGGTGGATACTCTATAGTCTATTAGTTCTTTGACCTAGAGTATCATCTAGTGTGTGAGTCCTACAGTATAGCGTGAGCTAGGGGAGACTTCAAGGGGTAGGGTTCCACCCCATACTTGTCAAGATTGTGGGTCCACCTATACATATGACCCCATAGATAGTTAGGAGGTTTGTGTGCATGCTACGTTTGTAGCTAACTAGTTGGTGATGACATATGCCCTTTTGAATGTGGCTTTTGGCCTTGATACTCAAGTAAATGTTAGCATGTTCATTGAATTTAATATATTAAATTTCATTTTTTAAATGCAATATTAACTAATTTAGTTTAATGATTTTAATAAAATTTCAAGGTCATAGTGTTCATACTATTTTCACAGGCCCTCCGTCTTCTTTTTACTCCACTGGATCTACTATCGAGGTATGTAACTAGTAAAAAATTATAAATATTACATGTGAATGGAATTGTTAGATGAATGATATTATAAAATTTGATTTTGGATGTTGAATAGGTTAATATTGGATATTTCACGGAAACACCTCTTAGTGGCAATGGAGTTCAAACCTTCACTCAGGTAATAGAATAAAGAGTTTACCTAATGAGTTGTACTTAATATATTTGTGTATTTTATATTCATATCGTTGATTACATTTCATTGCACATCTTTCAAACTCAAAGCATTACTTCACATTGCATAACTAATAACTAGAAGTTGATAGATGACAAAATTTCAATTACAATATAGTTTTTTAGAAAGTCAACATAAGCAGTGATAAAATCACTTCACATAGCATAACTAATAACTAGGAGTAGCTGCCAATTGCATTTGCTTGTCATGGCATTCCATGAGACCACATTTTATTGAGGCATTTTTTCAAATAGTTCATTGCCTTGTCTATGCTATGGATTCTTGTAAAAAGTATATCAAAGCATAATCTAAAGAAATAGCATAGACAATGCAATAAGTTGTTTGAAAAAATGCCTCAAAGAAATATGGTCTCATCGTGATGTCTACCACATTTTCCATACATGTATACCAAATCATTTTATCAAACAATTCACTTCCTTGCTGTTATGGCTAAAAGCGTAATATAGGTGCTTTCTAAAAAAATATGGATGCTTGGAGAAAATTAATCAAAGCATTATAGTAAGCAATAGCATAGACAAGGCATCGAGTTGTTTGAAAAAAATTGTCAAAGAAATGTGGTCTCATGGTGATTGAATGCCATTCCATCACCATGAGACCACAATTCTTTGAGGCATTTTTCAAGCAACTCGTTGCCTTAAGAATAAATAATCCTCTTTAATCAAATCAAATCATTTTAAGGTATTGGATTTGATCCCCAAATCTAATCCCATCCTCCATATTCATCCTTAGATCCTATTCTTCCAATCCCAAAGTTCATTTATAATCCATCATCCTAATTTCCATCCTCATCCAAAATCAATACCAATCTTTCTTCCAATCAATCCTCCATCGTGTCTAATCATCTAATATATCCTCCATCTAGCCTAATCTATTCTAATCCAACTTCATCCATTCCAACCAACCCCAACCATATCGATGATGATGAGGATAACCTTTGTGTCTAGATAAAAGTACCTCTTCCACTCTATTGTATGATCGCTCTTGATATGTGGTTTCATAGTACACCTTCCACCCCATATAATGATCCTCTTCCACTCATGATCAAAACACCCCTCCCTCTTTATTTCATGATCCCCCTCCATCTAATGATCCTCTTCCACTCGAGAATAATAGCTTAGAGAAGGCAATGAAATGTTTGAAAAAATTGCCTCAAAGAAATGCGGTCTCATGGTGATTGATTTCCATGAAAAACAAATTTTTCATGGCATTCCATCACCATGAGACCACATTTATTTGAGGCATTTTTTTGAATAGTTCACTTCCTTCTCTATGCTACCACATTTTTTGTACATGTCTACCAAAGCATTTTATCAAATAGTTCACTACCTTGCTGCTATCGATAAAATCCTAAAATAGGTGCTTTCGAACAAGCTATGGATAGGAAAAATAGTAAGCATAATAGTAAGAAATATATAGTTCAATAAGTACTCAAAATTTTGTTGATTCTCATACATTATAAGACATGACCTACATCACTATTCTACTTTTCATGATTGAATAATTTGTTATTTTATTTTTAGATGATGGAAGCAGAAACGACTCCAAATGTTGATAGGGTAATGGAGCAAGGTGTATCTTCTGCAATAGACAACTCAATGCCTCTCATGGGGGTATGAGGAAAATTAGTAAATTTCAAATTACATTCATTGTTATAGCTGTTAGCTAGTGAAAAATAAAATGGTTATTGATTCGTAGTTTAATCTCTATTTGGATGGTTTCTATAGGACTTGGGCATGCCACAACATGAGCATGCAAATCTTTTTCTTGAGGAGAGATATCATCTAGTGATGGTAAGTGATTATTTTATTAAATATATCATTTTTTATAATGTAATTCTATATATTAATGTCTTTACTTGTTATTGTAATAGATAAAGCTTGATGAGGAACTAACCCTAGGAGGAGCAGCCCTCGAGTTCAAAGTAAATGAGTGTCATATGCATCACCATCCACTCGACCAAAAATGCCACCCATTTGTTTCATTCACTGGAGGGAAATGAATTTTGATTGGGGTTCTTTGTTGTATGCCTATATGGAATTTTTGGACATATTTTGTATTGCATATATACTTGACATTGTATGCCTATATGACTATTTTGTATATATTTTATACTTATATCAACATATATTGATGTATGCCTACATGGGTATTTGGTTAATACCAATATTTTGTATTGATGGTGTCCATATTTGCATTATAAATCCAATCTTGAATAGATATTTGTAGATGGTTTACTTCAAATATTTAAAATCCAAGTGTTTTCTATGCACTCTTCTTTTCTATAATTGTATATATATAATAAAGTTTGAACATTATTCTCCTGTAAGATTATTGAACATTAAATCAATCATATGAATATAGTAATGCTTCATGCTATTAAGCTTCATGCTTCATGTGTATGCTTCATGCTTTATATCATTGAGGAAGACATGGAAGTCTCACAAACAAAAACTCAAGGCATGTAAGTCTTATTAAAGATCATAAGGGCATTGGATTATTAGAGATTAAGAGACCACAAATCAACCTTCACAACATCAAACTTCATAGATATTCATCCTATTTCTAAACATGAATTTGAACCCAATAATTAGAAGAATGCAACTTTAAAAGTTTAAATTGCATGCTTAGAATAGTCAATAAACAACTTCAAGAGACGTGCATGATAGAAATAAAACCAATAAAAAGTTCAAGAATTTCCTTTTCCCCAAGCATATTTGAAAAGTTGCAAATAAATCAATTTAGATTCTCATGAATAGTGATGATATGAATTTGGTTGTGACTTTTCAAAGGCGAAAAGTTGTGACCCTTTGAATAAGAAAGATTATGAACCTTTTATAATGAAGCACAATGACCATGCCTAGCGTAGATGTGCCCTGCTAGACATGTTGGTGCTAATTTTTTGGCCCCATGAAGAACAAAACAAAACATAGCCTACCATGCAACTTTACACTATATGCAACTGACCTGTTTTCCATCAACTGAAATTTGTTCACCATGGGAAAATGACTTGGATCTATCAAAAACTGAGAGAGGTTATTGTAGAGGGGTCCTACATGATCATGTAGCCTTAGAAAAAGTCTTTCCAAGTGCCATCATTTCTGAGTAATCACTCATCAAATTTTGCTTCCCTTTTGCACTTTGGTCTCTTAAGAGATTTCACTGATAGAATGTGGCTCAAACTATTTCAGCATGTTTGGGTGTAAAAGGGGGCCTTTCCTAGAATAAATCCACTCACATGGATGTGTTGGAATAGTCAGTTTGGTCATATGATGGATATAATAAAAGTTACACCACTTTCCAACTTGTCACTACATGCAACTGACTCGTTTTCCATCAACTAAAATTTGTTCACCACGGGAAAACAACTTGGATCTATCAAAAAATGAGAGAGGTTATTGTAGAAGGGCACTACATGATCTGGAAGCCTTAGATGGAGTGTTTCCAAGTGCCATGGTTTATGAGTAATCACTCGTTGAAGGTTTTTTCCCTTTTTCACTTTGGTCTCTTAAGAGACTTCGCCGGTAGAATGTGGCTCAAACCGTTTCAGCATGTTTGGGTACAAAAGAGGACCTTTCCTAGGATAAACCCACCTATATGAATCTTTTGGATTATTCAGTTTAGTCATATGATGAACAGAACGAAATTTGCACCACTTTCCAATTTTACACTACATACAACTAACAAATTTTTTCATCAACTAAAATCTATTCCCCACGGGAAAAAAAATTGGAGCTATTAAAATCCAAGAGAGGTTATTATACAGAGGCCCTACATGATCCCACAGCCTTAGACAAAGTGTTTCCAAGTTCTATGGTTTCCAAGTAATCGCTCACTGAAGTTTGTTGCCCTTTTTCACTTTGGTCTCTTAAGAGACTTCACTAGTAGAATGTGGCTTAGACCGTTTCAACATGTTTGGGTGCAAAAGAAGACCTTTCCTAGCATAAAACCATCCATACGAATGTTTTGGAACAATCGATTTGGTTGTATGACAAACAAAATGAAAGTTACAGCACTTTCCAACTTTACACTACATGCAACTGACCCATTTTCCATCAACTAAAATCTACTCACCACAGGAAAAATACTTCAAGCTATCAAGAAACAAGCAATATTATTGTAGAGGGGCCCTATGTGATCTTGTAGCCTCATATGAAGTGTTTCCAAGTGCCACTGTTTTTGAGTAATCACTTGTCAAAGTTTTCTACCCTTTTGCACTTTGGTCTCTTAAGAGACTTCACCAATAGAATGTGGCTCAAACTACTTCAGTGTGTTTAGGTGTGAAACAGGACCATTCCTGGCATAAAACCAACCATACAAATGTGTTGGAACAATTGGTTTGATCATATGATGAATAGAACGAAAGTTACACCACTTTCCAACTTTACATTACATGTAACTAGCCCATTTTCCATCAACTGAAATCTATTCACCATGGAAAAATGACTTGGAGCTATCAAAAACTAAGAGAGGTTATTATAGAGGAGACCTACATGATCTCGTAGCCTCAGATGGAGTGTTTCCAAGTGCCATGGTTTCCAAGTAATCACTCGTCAAAGTTTGCTTCCCTTTTGCACTTTGGTCTCTTAAGAGACTTTGCTAGTGAATGTGGCTTAGACATGTCTGGGTGTGAAAGAAGACCTTTCCTAGCATAAACCCACCCATAGGAATATGTTGGAATAGTCAGTTTGGTTGTATGATGAATAGAACAAAAGTTACACCACTTTCCAACTTTACACTACATGCAACTGACCTATTTTCCATCAACTGAAATCTATTCACAATGGGAAAATGACTTGGACCTATCAAAAACCAAGAGACCTTATTGTAGAGGGGTCCTACATGATCCCATAGCCTCAAACATAGTGTTTCCAAGTTCCAAGGTTTTTGAGTAATCGCTCATCAAAGTTTTCTGCCCTTTTGCACTTTGGTCCCTTAAGATACTTTGTTGATAGAATGTGGCTCAAATTGTTTCAACATGTTTGGGTGCAAAAGAGGACCTTTCCTAGCATAAACCCACCCATACATACATGCTAGAACAATCGGTTTAGTCGTATGACGAACATAGAAGAATCTACACATGCACCTTCCTCAACTTCTCGAGAGCAAGAAGAATCTCTTCATTGAATACATTATGTATCTCATTCAATTTGGTCTGCTTCTTTTTCAAGTGTTTTTAGATCAAACTAACCTCCTTTTCGTTGATGATAAAATTTTCTTCTTGTCTTTTAATTCCTTTTCTAAGTGGTTAATTTTAGTCTTTATTTTTTTTGCTTCAATTTCAACACTTCCAACTATTGCCTTTGCATCTGCAACTATTGTTATCATCTTTGGAAGTGTCTTTATGATCATAGAATGCAAATTTTTCTTTTAAAAAGTTCTTTATAGAACTTCTCTACCTTTATAGATAAGACTTTTAGGTGTCCACAACACCAATTCTCCTTTTTCTCACTTACATTTTATATTTCTTCTTCCTTATCATCTATTTCTAGTTGTATTTTCTCCATGGAAGTCTTAATTTCAAGAATCTTTGACTTCACTCATTCATTTTTCAATCTGCCCATAAAGGTTGGAATGATTACAAGATATGCCCAAAATGGAAAATGTATGGAAAATGTGGTAGCATAGATAAGGCAATGAGCTATTTGAAAAAAAAATTCTCAAATAAATGCGGTCTCATTGTGATGGATATCACCATGAGACCAAATTTATTTGAGGGATTTTTTCAAACAACTCAATTCCTTGTCTTTTCTTTTGCTTACAATTATTCTTTGATAGATTTTTTCCATGCATCCATAGTTTGGTCAAAAGCACATGTTTTATGTTTTTAGCCATAGCAACAAGGTGACCTTGGAATGAGGTATGACATCTATCAAAACATAAAAGGGGGGATTTTCATGAGTGTTATGGTTGCAATTTCCTTAGTAGACACATACGAAATGTGGATGGATAGACAAGACACATGAACTATTTGAAAAAATGCCTCACTACCTTGTTAATGCTACCACATTGACAAGGTATTGAGCTAACTACCTTGCAAATGCTACCATATTGACAAGGTGGTGAGTTGTTTGAAAAAATGTATCAAAGAAATGTGGTCTCATGGTGATATACATCACCATAACACCCCATTTCTATGAGGAACTTTTTCAAAAAACTCACCACCTTGTCATTACTACCTTGTATGAAAACTAATAAAAGGACAATATGAGACCAATATAATCAAAGCTAGAGTTTAGATTTTTAATGTTGCATTTACACATTACTAAGTTTAGGATGTTAATTAAAATGGTATAAAATGTAAGAGAAAAGGGCACAAACATACATTTTTTAATAGATTAATCAAACTGATTTTTTAAAGGATATATTGCTAGTGGTTAATCATTGAGTAAAAATATTCATTCTCACAAAGGTATGCCAAAATCAATAGGATGAATGATAGAATGAGGTGATGAATAAAAAATCAATTATTGAAAATTGACTACTTAATCAAGTGGACCAACTTCTATTGATTTAAATTTAATGAACTCACAACCAATGAATTAATAGCAAAGTCGCCTATCTATAAGTGGGGTTAGAAGGAATATTGTTTGAAATATTGAATAGAAGGTAGTGAGATGTTTGAAAAAATTCCTCTAAGAAATGGGGTCTGGTGGTGATGTACATCACCATGAGACCCCATTTCTTTGAGGATTTTTTTCTTACAATGCTCACTACCTTGTCTATGCTACTGCATTGACAATGTAGTGAGATTTTCATTGCTCACTACCTTGTCTATACTACACATTGAACCAAAACATATAATCTACCCAATATTCATATGTAAAATTCAAACCAAAACATATGTAAAAAACTTGGAACCAAAATATATGTAAACTTGAAATATAGAAATGAAAGGCCTAGCTATCAACTAATCTTGATGTGCATACTTAGAAATTTTAATACACACTCATGTGCATACTTACAAATTAATAAGAATCAATGTGCATACTTACAAATTAATCCAATGAACCATCTAGGTCAGCTCTACTATTAATTGTGTCAAGTATTGCCTCATGGTCAGACTCACGCATCTTCCAATAGGTCATGTTCAAAGGTCTACCCCCATATTTGATCAAATGAACATTGGATGCCACAACAAGGTTCAAGTAATGAAAAATCTTCTAATGCATGTCAAAGTACTGAAAAAACCAAACATTAACACTCTTATGTGGGTACCTTCTAATCCATGTTCCAGTAACAACCATTGAGCCTATAGGGTATTCAATGTTTTCTCCATCTATAACTGAGGACTCCAATTTCTTTTTGGCCTCAATACAATGACACAAGTAATAATTCATTCCCTCTTTGTTGTCTTCATCTACAATAAATGCATAAACATGCCCTACAATGATATATTCAATAAATTAGATGAAATTAGTGAATATTAAAAATACACTACAAAGATAACAATAGGAATTTCAAAAACTATGCAAGTAGATATATTACTTGGTTGAACTAGATCTAATATGTGGTCAAATTCAATTGATGATTCCATCTATGTTAGTTACAATGCTGTCAAGGGTTGATATGTGTGAAGTGGGCTAAGATAGCTTAACTACCAATTTTCAACCCACTCCTTTGACTCACACTCATTCTAGGCTTGAATTGTACATGAAGAACAAAAGCATGCCATCTTTCGTGTATGAATACTCCATGAACTTGCATTTGGGATAAGGAAAGAGTGTAGCTCACTTGATTCTATTAGTGTACAACAATCCTCATATGGTGCAATGTTATTATAATCTATCAACCAAAAAAATCTATGAAACCTTCATTACCTGGACCTATCGAAGCATTACACCACTCAATAATTGATTTTGCATCTATCAACTTTGCATTGTATTTACACTTTAACTCTTCTTTTGCTAATGCTCTTTTGATACATGATCCTACATCATCATGCTCCCCCTTTCCATGCTCGGCCTCACAAAAGTTCCACATATGTTGAACACCCGTAATAACATGCATCCTGCTCAACCAATAGAACATTCGTGAGTTCTTGAACTGTGATACACAGTTATCTGATCATATTATATGTCGACTGTATGCTATGCCCCTCCTAGACAAATCACTATAGAACAACTAAAAGAAACCTTGAACAAAATCTATAGTATGTGTGTGACCATCACTAATGTAAAAGTGGTACTTCCTCAATACATTTGTGTTATCCTTTGTACTATTAGTTGCATGAATGGATGCTATGTGCACAAATATAGAAACCTGTGTGGAGTTGTAATATTGTGATTGCACCTCATGTTGTGGCTATAGAGTGTTGTTCTCTGCAAAGTTGGCCATTGAAAAAATGCTACCAATTGGAAAGGTGTCCTTGCATAACTTGAATTGCAAGTCCAACCATCAAGCTCTGTGGGTATGCCTTGCATACTAATACACTATATTGTCACGAAATGTAGACATAAACTGATACACTAGAATCTTTTGAATAACCAAATCAGACATTTTTTCTTGATTACCATATTTTGTATTGTAGGCCACTATTTTATACTTGCCGAACTCTACTAGTTCCTTTCTAACTGCATGTGTTCTTTCCATGTGTTTACATATTGGCATACATTGCAAGGCACCACAATGTTGACATGTGCCATCCAAGCATAATTTCCTATAGAATATTTGACCTTCCTCTCTTTCACATTAATTTGTTGATAAGAAGTTTCTTGAAGATGTTGGTGGGGTATGTATGCCACAATCTTGCAAAACATTGTTAGTATGCAAATCTAAATGTATAGAATGATAAACATCAAAATGATTAGAAAATTCAATATGTAATCTACAACAACAAGTAGTGCGTGTGTGATTTATCTTGACATAAAAAGGTTTAAGCATTTCAAAATATCTTTGAATTTTTTTAATTTGAGTATAATCCTCTAGAAATTTATGAAAAAAATTGTGTTTGATTCGTATCCAAAAAATGCTTTGGATGTGGCTCATGGTTTCGATTACCAATTCCCCTTCTTACCACATCCCTTTGATTCAGAGACACCCTTGTGTTATTCTTCCAAAAGTATTCAATTAGTGATATCAATGCTTCAATAAGTGGTTTATCTTTTTGTGGTAGTCTTCCCGAGTATTCCCATAATTCAATGGAATTGGTGTCCTCAATTCTTTGTCGCCTTTGAATGGCTCTTGATAAAAAAATTTCTATTAATTCTCAATTCTTGACTTGTCTTTCTAATGAGACGATATTTCCTCTTTTGATTACTTACTATTGTCGATGTAATGACACGTCGTGTGACGTTACTATCTTTTGAGCGTGAGGTATTACCCACAATCTCATATGCATCCATTAGATTCTTCACAATAGTTTTTTCACTTGAAGCATCTGATGTTCTCAACCCAAGAATCTTCATGATGGACCTATATATAATTGACATCATTTCAACAAATAGTTGACATCTTGCAGTCTCATTTAACTTTTCAAAGTACACTCTCCAAATTTAATGAGCATATCTTCTACAAGTGTGTTTTAGAATCTTACCTTCCATTGGCTACAAAATATTCTCATCAATATTAATAAAAAATCTTTGGCTTTCAATGCAAAATTCTAGGTGGTGTTTTCAATGGTAAATTCATCTCAACACTAAGAATTTCATCAATATTTAAATGAGATAGACTAGATGGCGTACCTTCGATCAACGATGGAATAGATGACTTACCTTGAGGTTGAGATGGGAATGCTGGCATACCTCCTTCCTCGAATGTGAGTCATGGTGTACTCTTAACTTGAGATGCGGTTGATGGTGTCCCTCCATATTAACTTGCAGTAGAGGGTTTGTCTCCAACTATGTTATTCAAATCTCTCTTAGCATGAAGTTTTCACATTCGTTCCCTTTGTACCACCAATTCCATATCTATTCTTGATGGTTGAGGTTCCTCTTCAATTGGCATGTCTTTTTCAATCATTTCCAATTTCTTCTTCTCATGATGTTCCTGTTATCAACTAGGATTTGCACCCTATAGAATATAAACTCAACAATCCAGTGTAACATGGGAAGACCTCTAAAGTTGTGGGTCACTTATAAGCAAAGGTCAATCTCCAGAGAAGGCCGACTTGCTTTGGTGTCACCTAACTACTAATTTTGTAAAGGGAAAGGGAGAAGGAATGCATAAAAATAAAACTAACACTATGGTGATGCACCAAACTGATAGGAATCATGAAATAAAATAGATGAATATACACTAGAAAACTAATGATAGTTACTTTATTTACTCAACATGAACCTTGTGAACTTATGCATCATTCTTGAAAGGCTTAATTTTCATATACACTTTAAGAAGGAAAGATGAATTTCACAACTTTAAAGTTTGAATGCAGATTGAGAAAACACATTTTAAAAAAAAACACATCTAGAAGAAAATGAAAGTAGCATGAACAATAACATTGGTTTCAAAGGTAATCTATGTATTTTATATTCAGAATTCTAGATGAGTTACAAAAAATACATCAGCTGAGAAAGGATTTGAGAAAAATCACTAACTCTTTAGAATGCATAATCCAAAACCCTTTACAAAGAGGAAAAAATGCCATATATACAAAAAGAGTGTCAGCCCCTAGGGCTTACAAAATATCAGCCTTCAGAAAGATCTATCCCTAGATCTTTTCAAATAAAATTAATGTTGCATTCAAGTGAGTCCTTCCTGTCCTTGTCGGTGAAGAAATGCTCCAGGAATGACCTCCTTGATCTTTTGCAACCCTGCATTAACTTCTGGTCTCGTGTCTATCTTTGAACCTCCTTGCTGAGCTACTTTGAATGCTCCTAGGCTCAAAGAAAATCCACGTCACATTCATTTAGTTAGTCATCTTCACAGGGGTCAAACTGCCACGACTCTCCTGTAGCTTCCTGCGATTGGTTGAACAGATGCTTCATGGGGGCGTCAGACTGTCAAAGGTCATTAAGATTGAATCGCATGTTGGTGAGACACTAACCGTGTCTCCCCAATGTGATTATGCCCTTCAGTGGTTATTGGCATAGCTCATGATGATCGGTAACACCACATAGCGAGTTCAAAAGTTATAACGACATCCATAGTGACTGTCACCAGACCATCGGCAAGACATTTCACTTTTGGGAAGACCTCATGGTGAGCCCTCAGGAGTCATACCAATATCCCTTTCCATCGCTTAGTCATCCGCATTTAGCAAGAGCTCCCTTAGTCGATAGGAGGTCATACCAATCTTTGTGAGTTATACTGCTGAGCTCCTCCGTCAGCAAGACATCCATGTGTCGGTGAGAGCTCATGCCAAAGGAAATATCTCTCGGTGAGCCCATTTCATCTCGACAAGACCCTATCAGGTCAGTGAGACCTTCCGCCGAACTCTCATCTTGTCGCCGAGACCTATGTTTGTTGGCCAGACCTCACGCTGAGTTCAACATCTTTCCGAGGGCTCCATTCTTTCGGCGGGACTTTGTTCATTCGGCCAGACTTCATGTCGAGGTCAACTTTCCTATGCTAAACTTACTTCACTTCAGGGAGACTCCACTTGGTCACCAAGACACCATGATGAACTTCAAAACCTTCACCGAGACCTATGTTTGTCAGTAGGACATCTCCCCGACACCGAAACCTTATTTTGAAGGCACCATCCCTTCAGTGAGACATCACTCAGTTGTTGGGACATTATAGCGAGGTCCTTCTTGTCTCCCCATTGACATCTCTTTTCGTTGAGACCTTCGTTTGTCAGTAGGACATCTCCCCGAAGGTAAACAACTCTCCCCAATGCTGGCCTTGTGAACAACTTTCGACGTGACTCCCACTAGTTGAGAAGACTTCACAGTGGGCGGCAAGAGCTCATGGTGAAAGCACTCTCCGTCAATGAGACATCTTGGTGACCCCAAAAAAATTCGGCCAGACTGTGATTAATCAGCGAGACCTCTCATTGAGGTCACAATCTTTTGGCGGGCTCAGACCATTTTGGGGAGACCACCAATGGTCGGCGACACCTCTCACCAACAATACCTCCCTTCACTGAGACGTCCTTCTTGTCGGATAGACCTTATGCCGAAGTTATCATCTCTCGGTGAGGGCTCATATCAGTCAAGAAGACTTCACTAGATCGGTGGAACTTCATACTGAGACCAAGCCCACTTCGGTGAACTTAAATCTCTTAGCAAGACTCCCTGCGTCGGTAGGACTTCTCCCCGAAGGCACAACCTTATGCTGAGATCTTCCCAATGAACAACTATCGACATGACCCCTTTTCAAGCGGAGAGATACATGAAGACTCCTGGTGACCTGAAAGTCCTGGCAACTGGTTTATTCAACCACATAGGACGCACTACTAGTCGGCAAGACAACAAGAAGGTCTTGCCGACTTCCCTCTCTGATGAGTTTTGTGCCAAAATTGATGAGGCATACCTTTCAAATGAGATCCTTATGAAATGGCATTAGATGCATGACCTAATCCTCGATGGAAATGTCCCATTTGGCCCTTATGAACATCTAAAACATAAATTATCCTGCCTAATTGAGCTTGAAAGTGAAAATTGGGCAACAGTTCCCTCATCCATGTTGCTTTCCTTGCATTCTTAGCTTCTATCTCTTCCTATGTTGGTTTAATCCTTGATCGTTTCCTCGGAATGATGAATAATTTTATTTGTAGCATGATAAAGAGACAAATATTAGTTCCTAAAAAATGAATTCATACAAATAAATGAAATATGTCATTCAACCCTTCATAAAAAATACTTACAATCATTGGGTAGAAGAGTAAATGTTACTCAGCCACGATGAATAAAAAAGTGCAATAATAACACAAGGAAAATGGAAAGCTTTATTTTTTTGAAGTATTTCTAGTATATACAA
>VDFB02000003.1:706410664-706441081 GCA_007258455.2 Sequoia sempervirens | reverse complement strand
TTTTGCAAATTCTACAATATTTCATATAATCATGTTTGTGTTAAGCATTAGGTTTGCACATGTTTCAAGGTCAAACAAATCAAACACCTAGGTAATTTTAGGCTCTCTCTTAGCTATCTAACAATGTAATATTTTCACATTTTGACAATGTTAAGCCTCTAATCTTTAATTTCTTTTGTTTGTGTGTCTCTTTTTTGGAAAAACCAATGTTTGGTATTTTTCTTTATAAATTAACCATTCATCAAAATTTCAAATAAATTACATTTTTAGAAACTAGACTCCATTCTACACATATTAAAAAAATGTTTTTCAATTAATTTTCAAAATTTACAAGGGTAGCACGACCAAAATTTTGTTTTTTAGGAAGTGTCCACTTTGAAAATTAGTAAAAAATAAAATATTCATTAAAAAATTATTAGAAAAATTGGACATAAACTACATGCTGTTAGCTAATTTCTCATTGAAGCGATTTTAAAAATACCAAAAAAAGTTAACCTTTTGAGGGAGCCACAAAAGTCACTATGTTATATTTTTTTGATAAAAATAGCACCAATTTATGTGGCTCCCTCTTTTGAACCCCTTAATCTCTACCATTTTCAATAAAAAATAGTAGTTTATAAAGTAGACTCAAAGCACTAAGATCCTTGTCTTTGTTGCATCAAATTTTTTTGAGTGTAACTATCCTCAATTTCACATGTAAGGTCAGTATTTCCTAATTTCAGAAAAAAAGTGGCCACTTAAGACACTTTTTTGGCCCCCCATCTTTTTGCACTTACCCATAACAAAGACATACTTATCAATTATTTTGGATAGGTCTACTAATATCAATTGAAACAATATAATCATTACTAAAAATATATATTCATACTAATACCTGAGTTAAGCACATGGAGGATGAAATTTTTGTACTAACACCAGCTTCCAAATTTTCTCTTATGCCAGGAGGTGTGTCTATTGTATTCATCAACTAAACAAAAAATAATATAATAAAACCATTTGAAAGTTCACAAATATATATAAAAAAATATATGAAATTTGCAAAAACAAACTTAAATGTGTTATATTGTACCTGAGTAAATCCAATGCCATAACCATCCATGGTAACATGTATCGTAGATGGTGATGCAATGCCCACCTATTCAATAAAAAAATTATTTTAAATTATTAAACATTATTTTGAATAGAAAGTATTATGTTATTTTGATATATTATACAAATTTTACGTCTAATACAGATGCAACTGTACAAGTTGTAGGAATGCTTGATTATGTAAAAAACTCTAGTGTTACAACCTAAAATGCATAATGTTTGCATCAATTTAATTCAATTCTATAATTAAAATATATATTTACATTTACAATTTCAAGTATTTAATAGATAAAATGTTATAAATTCAAATCAACATACTTGCATTTGACCAACATACACCTCATTCAACAACTCATTTGTCATCACCGGGTGATCCCACAATACTGGTTTACAATTTTTGGCCAAATTGGACATTGAACTGAATTTTCTTAACTAAATATTCACTTTTGGGCACCTATAGCTATTAAACCATGAGGAATTTGAACATGATGCATGTGTCCTTTTTCATGGCTGATGGACTTTGGAGATTAGCCTATTCCTGATCCTCGTAGGCTAATGGAGTTTGATAAGAGGGTCGTTTGGCAGATACCCAGTTGATTGGTTGGCTCGTTCCGTGATTCAGTCTACATATGGAGGTGTTCTAATGATTTCTTGATATGTTTCTATTTTTAGAAACCTCACGTTATAAAGTAATGTTATGTTTGCACTTTATGTTATGAATAATTATTTTATTATAAAGTGCAAAATAATAAAATAAAATAAAATAATATTCCTTCTAGAAGGTGACTTGGGAAAGTTCTAGAAGGAGGCCAACCTCTTGAGGAAAAAGTATAAATAGACATCATGGGCTTCATTCTCATCATGCAGATTTGTTGATGTTGATGTTGTTGTTTGATGGTTGTGGAGCCTAGGGTTTCTGCAGTTGTCTTTGGCCATTGAGAACGAAAACTCTCAATTGGTGAGCAATTTTGAGGGTGTGAAATATCACTTGAATTATTGCAGCTGGGAGAAAGTTACTTCAGACTTTCTATTTGAGTTTCATTAGAGGCCTTTGGCCAAGTTTTTGTATGCCCTTGATTTGGAGCATTGTTGGAGACATTTTGGAGTCCATAGTCTTCATCAATTTTGCATTGAGGAGGTTGATTGCATTCATTCAGTCATTGCCAGAAGTTCTGATATAATATTTTCAATCATATAAGTCTGCATATTGGAGCCACGATTTTGCATATCATATTCAGATTTTTGCTTGTATGGCCTCATTCGTGCATTATTTCTTTGTGGGTATTTGAGCATTCATCTTGGGAGAGCTTGGAAATTGTTTTGGAGTATTTTGGAGCAGCTATCAGGTTGCTGGTAAATAATTTTAGTAGTCTGATATAGTACAGCAAGGGCACCATTGGCAAGACATTTTTGTTCATATCTCATCATCGAAGCATCCTATGGTTCTGGGCATTGTTGCATTCTAATCCTTTGGTCTTACCAATCATTTCAAGTGCCAAGAGGTGGAGTTTAATTGCTGCATTTATTTATCTAAAGTATTGCCAGGCAAGAATAGGGGCAGCTGGGTGAAAGCTTCAATTGGGGCCTAAGAGGAGTTCATTTTGCTTGAAACTTGATTCTTTCATCAGCTCTCTTCTAAGGCATCATCATTTCTCCAGGTTCCTTTGTTTATCATTCATGTTAGCATTGCATTTTAGGTGTTATAAGTTTCAGTTGTAGGTGTGCATTATACCAACATTATCATATTTTGTAATCCATGTAAATGCCAAGAGTCTTGGCCATATTTCATGAGCATTGTATTAGAAATTTCATTGCAATTAAGGAGATATAAGTTGTTGGTGTCATTTGAGCAATTCAATATCATTTGTATTTAGTTTGTTAGTTTGCATACCAACTATTTGTTAAAATACCAGTTGGCTGTAGGTGATCATTTTTCATGCTTAGTTCATATATATGCATTGGATATTGCCACAATAAGTTGCACATTAATGTTAGGTCATTGTTTAGACAATTTAGAGTCATTTGTAAGCATTCTCATTGATGCTAATTGAAGAAAAGATCCATTAAAGCAAACTGAAATTTTATATCAGTCATATGACCCTTGTATGCAAAGTGTTTGATGTAATTTCCAAGGCCAAAAATCAGAAGTTTTCAATCAGATTTGAGTAGGGTCATTACAATGCAAACTAGTGATTTCTAACATTTTGTTTGTAGATTCTAAATATATATTTAAAAAAAAAAATTGGAATCAAATTGCATTTCTTTTTCCATCTCCTTCAAACTAGTTTTTAATAGTAAACAACATTTTAAAGAGTGATGTTCATCGTAAACAACATAACTTTATTTTATGAAGGATAAAATTCTAATTTTTCAAATTTAGCTTTGTAACTACAATATCTAGCACATTCATTTGGTTTAATAGTGTTTTATTGAATATTTTTTTCTTAATTAAGTTTTGGAGTCAAACCAATTACAATTTAGACATAGGTGGACTATATACAACATAACTTTTTTTGTATGTATCAAAATTCAATTTGATCTTTGCTGGATCAAGGACATCAATACCTAGCCCAAACATATTTTTTAGATTTTTTTTTTATAATCTACTATTTTTCCACATGTGCAAAACATAGAGCTTGATTTTTGGTGAAAAGCCTATGTTTAATTAAACTTTAAAAAAACATAATGAAACCAAAATATATTCAAATTATATTTGATGGATAGCTCGTTCTGAGGACTACCATCATCTAGTTGGGTATGTGAATTTTCCTCCATTTTCATCCTCAACTTGAGCTCATAAAGGAAAAATTCTATAGAAAAATTCTAGATGAGAGGGGGAAGGGAAAAAAGGGGGGTTCGAGCGAACGCCCTTGACCCCTTCGAGTGAAGGGGGTTTACTTGAAGGGGGGTTCTCTCGAACCCCCTTTGTTTTCCTTAAAAAAATGTCAAAAATGGATGACATCAGATAGGGGTTTGCTCAAAGAGGGGTTCGAGTGAACCCCTTAAAATCCATTTTTTTCTTCTTTGGAGCATTTTTTTAATTTTCCTTCCTCAATGGAATTGTAAACTAGTATTGTGGGTTTACCCCATCGCATCATCTAATGCACCACCCTAATGACCCTCGCTACTCCCACAACATCTATACTAAAAAATGAGAACACACATGGGATGTGGAATCATTTGTACCCTCTGCATTGCTATCTCTCCCAAAGCATAGATTACAACAGTTTGGACATATAAGAGAGCTAGGGGCACTAGAGCTAGATGGTTGAACTATTGGATCATCTTGTGAGGCAAAAGGATAGGATATTTGTGTGCCATGCTCTATAATGGTATCTATCGGGCTAGCAATTGCATGGAGATTCTACACCTCCATACTCTCCCTACTGGCTAATGGAACTGTCACATGATAAATAGGTCTTTGTGCTAGTGTTATTCAATGTGCATAGGTATCTACCCAACGAGCTCCTAGTCTATTTTGGGCAGAGCCTCCACCTCTACCTTGAAGCACCCTTATATCAAAGTAATTAGGAATTTGATGAAGGATAAACTCACAGTATAATTTTCTTAGAAAATATAGTAACACCTCATAATTATTACATGGAGGTTGGTCAAATACCATATGCCACCTATCCTAAAAATTATTTCTTATCTCATCATGATTACTCCAATGTATTGGAAACCTCTTTGAATTCAGAGGAATAGGTTCATTGGTTCTAGGATCCATAAAAAGAAGAGATGCTTTCTTTGCTTATGTCTTTCTTTTTCACATCATCATAGGACAATTTTGTTACACAATCTTGACAACATTAATCTCTATAAGTTTTAAATTGAATTATATGATTTGTGACTATGTCAGCATTTCTCAACATGGCTTCCAATGCCGAGGCAAGGGATTGGTGATGCTTGCTTGATATTGAACCCCTCAATTTGGAAACTAATTCATGAATTAATTTATTTTGCTCTAGATTGCCTAACAAATCCTCTTGGATTTGTACAGGGTTTGTTGGAATGGTAGGAGTGTCAGGTATCCTAGGGTTTTCCCCAGTAAAATTCATCATTTAAATTTGGTTGTGGCTCGGGGTTTACATGATCGATTATATAATTCAAAAAAACATGAAATTGATCAAAAACAGTCCATTTTTCTAATGCAAACATAATTTAAATCTAATGGAAAAAATATCACTAACCTCTTTTCTGACGTGGCATTGTGAAGCAAGGTTGCAAAGGGAAAAACACGTTTGTGTTAAATGCAAAGATGAGGGAAAATAATAATTGCAGAAAACACAACTTGTAGGTGAGCAAAATGGATAGGATTTTTCTTTTTATAACTTAATTGAGCAAAATTCATACAAATTTTTCTATCATAAAACTGCACACATTTTTTTTTGATAATAACGCATATTCATTTACTTTTTATAATAACGTGTGTACGTTATTTAAAATTTTTCAAAATGTGAGAGTGTTTGACTCATTTTTGGGCATTTTACCACTTTTTTGTGCCCCATCTTGGTGCACATGACCATCTCCTTCTGTACTTCCTCTGCTACACCCTTAATGGTGCACTCGATAGAACTGTTAGTGAAATGCTCCTCCTCTTCCTTTTTATTTTCTACCACTTCATGTTCTATTTTCCTCTTTTCTACATATTCCATCCTTCTACAATATATTTCCTATTGATCCTAGGTTTTTTCAACCTTCTCTCTTTTGCATTCATTTCCATTTCCAACTTAATTCTTTTAATAACCTCTAATTTTCTTTTATTATCTCCTTTTTCCATGGGTTTGTCTGGTCTAGGTTTGTATTAATCCTTATATATCCTACGGTTAGTTTAAAAGTTTGAACAGTTACATCTGTTGAGGAATATTTTTTCGATCCCCCCCTTTCCATTTTTCATTCCTTAAGTGCCTCCTCCTTTTCATAGAGGTAGCACCTAATAGTGGTGTTTGTAGAATAATTTTCTTTTTTTCTTATTAATATCTTCCTTTCTATCACTACTGGTCTATTCTTTTACTCTGTATTTTCTTCACTGTTCACTCTAGGGTCTTGGAAATGGAACCAATGTTGGCAAGAGAAAATGGGAAATTATAATATGGAGGTCTATACCATATTATCCCTTGTATAGTTTGTTTATACCCTAGAGGATACAGTGAGAGAAAAGAGTAAGCATGGCAAGAATCTATATCTATCAACATTTCATATATAACTTAAATAAAGACAACATTTATCCAAATTACAAACATGTATTAAGCCCTTAAATAACTCCATGTATATATATAACATTTACAATAGTAGGTCTTACTCTCTACTTTGTATTACAATCTCTTCTTATGATTGACTCCCTATATTACTTTGATATCGATTACATACATATAGTGTTCACTTTGTCTCTTATAGAGTTGTGACCCCTATAGGCCATCTCTTAGCCCAACTTCCTTGACAAACTTAGGTTCCACAAGTCCTATGCGATAGGTTGTGGCATATTTTACTCCCTATCGTGTATCCTGCTAACATCCACTTTGAAAATTAGTATATATATAATATTTATTCACTAGAAAATAAAAAATAAACCACATGGCATTAACTATTTTTTTCACAAAAGTGATTTGTGAAACACTTACAAAAATACTATTTTAGGGGGACCACACTAAATGTTATTTTATACTTTCTTACAAAAGAAAAGCACTTTGTGTGCTCCTTTTTGAACATCTTAATCTCCACCATTTAAAAAATAGTATTTTAGAAACTAGATTCTAAGCACTATAAATCTTGTTTTTGTCACGTCTTCAAATTTTAAGGGTGGCCAACTTCAATTACTCATCCAAGATCTTAATTTTAAATACTAATTTTAGAAAGAAAAAAAAGTGGTCATTTTTACCCCCTTTTGCTCCCCCATTTCCATGCGCATACCCTTCTCCTAGATATTATTAGTACATTCCTTACAACATGTCATGTTATAAGATCATATTTGACCATCCACACATGGGAATCTCAATTAATATTTATTCCCAATGCATAAAGATATTTCATGACAAGTGTTCAAACATGTCATAATGCTTGTCAAGATTCCGTCACAACCTCCCTTTGACATGCTCTTACATTTCATAAGAATCTATCATAAATAACTCATGTTAGGATGCTCTTTAACATATTACACACATCACAAGATAATGACACATGAAAAATGGTGGCACATTAATGTGGGATGCCTACTTCCTCATGTGAGAGAAAATCCACTAAATATGAAAATAGTGCCAACTCAAAATGGGATGTCAACTTCCAAGCATATGAGGACAAATAACACTAAAGATGAAATAGTAAATGCATAAAAAGTATTAAATATTGAACTTTATGAATACAAGGTTGAGACATCTTTTCCCAACACAACACAAATGAGGAGAATGGAGATTTCATATTTATATGAGCACCACTACCATTTTTCATCACTTAATAACATATTAAATTTAAAATCGAATGCTTCATGCCATGTATGGAGACAAAGTGCTCTTTTATTCAAGAAACAAATCTAATATATCTAAATTGTCTCAAATTTGTTATCATACCCTCTATATAGTATGTACGTGCATTGCAAGATCTTATGAATAAATGTGCACCTTAAATGTTTTTGTAAACATTCAACCATTGGACGAGCGTTCTCTATAAGCAAAAGCAATAATAAATGAACTTGATTTTAAATTATTCTAGAGGTCTTACAAAATAATTTAAAATTTTAATGTGTGCACTATTATTTTATTTCACCAAAAAATACTATTTATGTAAATTAGGCAATTAAATAATTGATAATTTAATTGTTTGCATTTAATAAAAAAAATGATGAAACTTGACATTAAAATTTTTAATCAAAATATTTTAATTCTATTTTTTATTGGTTAATTTATTGGAACTACATGCATACATTCAAACTAATAAAAGCATAAGATCGTGCTTTCGTATAAATTACTACAAAGTGAAGAACAAATCTAGAATTTTATATAAACCTTTATTTATTATATAATTCTTTTATGATAACCTACCTTTCAATTGATATTGTAAGAAAATTATAAATTATAAGAAAATTATGATAAAATTAAATAAATAAAAACTCATCAATCTATCATAACAAAATAAATAAACAAACCTCAATATTTTTTAGAGAGATTGAGGAAGAGGGGGAAAAAGTGTAAGTCTACCTCTACCTTTACATTAGCTATTGATATTTTTACTTATAAGGATCACTCAAGAGCAAATGACTAGATCTATTGTGAGAGATTTCACATTTATCCTTTTAAATATTTTGGAGGGCATGATTTATATTAGGCATATATTTTTAGTTATATTATTTTGCTAGTATTTATATTTTCTTCAATAAAAGAAGAAAGAAAGCAAGGTAGGCTAATTAAGACAATATAAATTAGATTGGGTTTGAATTTTTTTTTTTTTTATTATTATCATATTTTGTATTTTGGAGGTCATAATTGTATATTTTTAACTATGGTGGGATTCCTTTTTCAATGTCTATTATGAATCTACTAGATATTTTTTACATAATGTTTTCTATTATAATTGTTATTATCACATTATGATTACTTTGTTACTATTTTTTTTAATGCGCAACCAAACAAGCTTAGTATTATAGTTAAGAAAAATAAAATTTAGAAATTGAATACTAAATGAATTATTATTATCATTCTAAATAATAGATATTTTTAAAGTTTATATACAAATTAAAAACTTTAGATTTTTTTTTAAAAGGGGTAAAAACTTTATTGAAAGATTAAGTACATAAAAGCTAGAAAACAACTCGGGGTCTCCAAGGGAGCCCAAAAAGAACCAGTTACATATTCCTATCCTCTAAAATAACCTTTTTCCAAAGTCCCCACATAATCTAGAGGCAAAAGACCCCAATCCCTAACATTCCATCCCTCATGCTCTGAAGCCCACTTGACCAAACAATATGCCACTTTGTTCTATTCCCTACAAATATGACAAAAGGAGATACACTCCAAAGAACTACACAAACCTTAGATTTATTATTACAATTAAAAGTAAGTTTCTAAATTGATAAACTTAAAAGAAAAAAATATCGAAGATAGTCATCTATTTAAAGAAATAATTTCAAATAACTTTTCAAATTCAAATATAAGCTTTCCCTATTCTTTTGTAGTAGTCATTATGTCTCCACGTACCATTAAACAACATCTAATGCAAGGGGTGAGTGAGTGTGGAAAAAAAAAATTAGGTAGGAAATATTGTGAAAATAATAGGTAAATGTATCTCATTGTTCATGGCCACTAAGGTGGAAATTTCAAAGTGCTCAAAACAAGAGATGTCAATTTACACACATGGATGAAATTTGACATTTTGAAATTTGTATACCATACTTGCAAGATCATTGACAAATAAGAGAAAGCCACTAAATGTTAGACATATTCAAGATTTTATTGGTTTCAAATGTGCTTAGATTATGGTCTAAGATGCTCAAAATAAGGGAAATCAATAATGACCCACAACATCTAGAATAGTGGCCTCTTGTTTGTCACTTACCATGGGTCAAAGTTCGTCATAAACATATCTCCTTGTCAGTAATGACCCACAACATCTAGAATAGTGGCCTCTTGTTTGTCACTTACCATGGGTCAAAGTTCGTCATAAACATTTCAAAGTGCTCAAAACAAAAAGATGTCAATTTACACATATGAATACACTTTGACATTTGGAAATTGAAAATTTGTACAACATACATACATGATCATTAACAAATGAGAAAAAGCCACTAAATGTTAGACATATTTAAAGATGTTGTGGGTTTCAAATTTGCATAGATTGTGATCTAAGACACTCAAAACAAGGGAAATCAATAGTGGCCTCTCATTTATCAATAACCACACATTAAAGTTTGTTCCTTGTCCATTATCATTAAGAAATTTCAAAAGTGCTCAAAACAAAAAATGTCAATTTACATGTACGAACATAATTTGACATTGAGAAATAAAAAATTTGTATTCCATACAAATTTGATTATTGACAAATGGGAGAAAGCCACTAAATCTTAAATGCATTTCAAGATGTGGGTTTCCAATGTAAGATAGTAGTCTAAATTGCTCAAAACATTAAAAATAATAATAGGACCACAACAACTAGACAGTAAACTCTCGTTTGTCACCGATCACGCGTCAAAGTCCTCTAGTGCGTGTAAATTGACGTGTCAGGCAAGGAGGTACATTCGCTTAGCTGATATTTATAGTGGAGTCACGGGGTCTTTACTGAGTAAAAAATATGGTTTACTGGAAATTTCTGCCTTAGCAATTTTTGTGGCCCCCTCCATTGATCACTGATTTCAAATATTGAACAGTATAGGGTTGAATGGTCACTCCATATTTTTATCACTGTTGGACAGACTTTCATTTTTATCCCTGTTGAACAGATTCATAAGGTTTGTTTTAGAAATGAATGAACGTACGATGATGGCAATGTTGTGCTTAGGCTTGGCCGTGGCATTCGCATTAACTACCGCCACTGCAATACAGAATGCCAACACTTCTTCTTCTCCTCATGTCTTTGAAAGCTTTTCTGTTAGGAAAGATCGTATGCTGCCAGAGAAAAATGATGCTGATAAGAGGGACGTTGAAGCTCTACTCTCTTTTAGAAATGGCATTACAGCCGACCCCACGCGATCGCTCTCTAACTGGACTTCTACCAATTCAGAAAACGTGTGCCTCTGGAGCGGTGTTTGGTGCAGAAAGAATACCTACAGAGTGGTGGCCATAATTCTTCCTGAATTGGAATTGGAAGGTACAATTTCTCCATCCATAGGAGGACTCTCCTTGTTGCACACATTAAATCTCTCTCACAATTCTTTAACGGGAAGGATTCCACCTCAGCTTGGTCAGCTGAAAGAGTTGAGAATACTTAACCTTACTAAAAATGGGCTAGAGGGTTCCGTCCCCAAATCTCTTGCCAATTGCTCGCATATTCAGTGGATTAGACTTTCGAAAACCAACTTGACGGGGAGCATACCTGCAGAATTTGGTGGTCTGAGGAAGATAGAGCACCTCCGCTTGACCTACAATCGTTTGAGCGGAAGCATTCCAAATTCTCTAGGAAACTGCACGTCTCTACTTAGTTTGGACCTTTGTGATAACTATCTCACAGGCACGCGCTACTCTCATGTTATTACTTTCAAGGCAACATGCTATCTACTTCCATCTCTCCTCTTACTAATTGTTGTTGAATTATACTTCATTGAATTTGATAGGGACAATTCCAAAAGCCATTGGAGAGCTCAATTCCTTAAAAGACTTGCAGCTGTGTGAAAACTTTTTAATGGGTACAATTCCAAAGGCCATTGGACAGCTCAAATCTTTGGTATTTGTATCTGCAAGGAAACAATTTAACTGGAGCTATACCACCTGAACTAGGAAACTGCACGTCTCTAGAAGAGTTGATCCTTGACTCTAACGATCTCACAGGTGCGCTATTCTCATGTATTTATTTTGAATGCAACATGCTATCTGCTTCAATTTCTTGTCTTGGTAATTGTTCTAAATGATACTTCTTCATTCCTCCTCTTAGTACTTGTCCTGAATTATACTTAATTTAACAGGGAGAATTCCAAATGCCATTGGACAGCTCAAATCCTTGGCAACTTTGTCCCTGAGTTCTAACAATTTGACTGGAGCTATACCACCTGAATTAGGAAACTGCACGTGTGTAGATGTCTTGTGGCTTGACTCTAATGATCTCACAGGTGCGCTATTCTCATGTATTTATTTTTAATGCAATATGCTATCTGCTTCAATTTCTTGTCTTGGTAATTGTTCTAAATGATACTTCATTCCTCATCTTAGTACTTGTTCTGAATTATAAATTTAATAGGGACAATTCTAGAGGCCATTGGACAACTCAAATCCTTGGAATATTTGGGGCTGAGTAGAAACCATTTATCAAGGAAAATTCCAAAGTTCATAGGACAACTCACATCTTTGTATCACTTGTATCTTTATGAAAACAATTTAATTGGACCAATACCCTACAATATTGGTAAACTCAAGAATCTTGCTGAGCTTGTCATCTACAGCAACAGTCTTTCAGAGTGTATTCCTGAAAGCTTTGGTGGATTGATTTCAATCCAAAAATTAGATGCATCTCATAATCAACTGACAGGAAAGATTTCGCTATCTATAGGGAAGTGGGATAATTTGTTGGGTTAACTGAAGCCCAAATTAGCAAGTTGCTTTCTTTTTTTGAAATGCTTTCTCTTTTTTTGTAATTACTTCTATTGGCGTGTGGGGCCAATTTAGAAGTTGTCTTTTCAAATGGATCTTTCCTTTAATTCGTTGAAGGTTGTTTGACATATTAAGAAGCTACTGGCTGAATGTAAAGATTTTAGAACTTTGTGATTAATATGAGATAATCCCTGAGTGTGGATGTAGCCATCAAATTGATAGTGAACCACGATAAATCTGTGTTCTTATTTTGCGATTGATTTTATCTTTTATTTTCTGCAATTTCTTTTTCACTTTCATTCTGCAATTATATTCAATAATTGGTATCAGAGCAAGTTGGAGAAATTTGGTGCAGGAAATTGTGAAGAACTTCTGCAACCACATGGAAGATGCAGACAAGTGGAAAATCGAAAAGTTTGCAGGACAAAATTTCAGCCTTTGGAAAGTGCAGATGGAATCTCTTCTCATCAAGCAAGATCTGTCGAATGCATTGGCTAGCAAAGCCAAAGGGAAAGGATCTCTATCAGATGAAGAATGGGATAAGCTGGACAAAAAAGCAAGAGCTACAATCTTCCTGTCGCTCTCCAGCAATGTTTTATTTAATGTCTCGGCAGAGAAGACAACACAGGAGTTGTGGGATAAACTGTCTTCAATGTATGAAATGGCATCTGCTTCCAATAAGGTATTTATTATGAAGAAATTGTATAATTTAAAAATGCGAGAAGGAGGGGTTATGTCCAATCATTTGAATGAATTTAATACATCTGTTACCCAGCTGATTTTTGTAGGCATTAATTTGGATGATGAGATCAAGGCTATTTTATTACTATGTTCTTTACCAAATAGCTGGGAAGGTGTTGTGATGGCAGTGAGCACTTCGGTGGCTACCAAAAGCAAGCTGAAATTCGATGATGTTGCAACCACTTTATTGAGTGAAGATATGCGAAGAAAAAATTAGGAACCCTCATCCGGTGAGGCATTAACGACTGTAAGTATTGGGAATAGAGGTAGAAGTAAAGAAAGAGGCAAATATAATAATCAGAGGAGATCAAAATCCAAATCGCAGTCAAGAGGTAGAATGGGTGCCTATTGGTTTTGTGGCAAGCCAGGCCACACAAAGAAAAACTGCTGGAATTATAAGAAGGCACAGGACAAAGTCAGTAACAATGAAGCAAACGTTGCAGCCGGAAAAGATGATGGAGTTTTAATTTTGGCTGCTGGTGACATGACTGCAGACTCTTGGGTACTTGATTCCGGAGCTTCTTTCCACGCTACTTCATGCAAGCAAGCTTTTACAAATTTCCAAGAAGGTGTTTTTGGGAAGGTTTTTCTTGGTGACAATAAGGAGTGTGAAATTGTTGGTAAGGGTGATATAATTTTAAATTTAAAGAATGGCAGTAAATGGATTTTAAAGGATGTTAGATATATTCCTTTATTGAAGAGAAATTTAATTTCTGTGAGTCAATTAATTACTTCTGGGTGTGATGTTAAATTTTCTTTAGAAAATTGGCAAGTAACTAAAGGGGTTTTAGTGATTGCTAGAGGCAAGAAGTTGGGTAATCTTTATATTTTAAAATGTTATGGTGAAGTGGGAGCTGCCATGACAGTCATGGACAACAACTCAGAAATTTGGCACAAGAGGCTCGGTCACATGAGCAAGAAAGGGCTTGAAGTAATGTTTCAACGAGTTTAGCTTCCTGGCTTGCAATCGGTGAATTTGCAGTTTTGTGAACATTGTCTTTACGGCAAACAAAGTCGGGCCAACTTCTTGAGGACAGGCCATGATAAAAAATCAACTCCTTTGGCACTTGTGCATTCAGACATGTTTGGTCCCACTAAGGTAACTTCATTTGGTGGTGCAAATTATTTTGTCACTTTCTTGGATGATTGCACTAGAAAAGTTTGGATCTACATGTTAAATAAAAAATCAGAATTTTTTTCAAAGTTTAAAATTTTCAAGGCTCTTGTCGAAAATCAAATAGGGCATAAGATTAAATGTCTAAAAACTGACAATGGATGAGAGTTTTGTTCCTCGGAGTTTGATAATTTATGTGTAGACAACGACATTCATCAAATCAAAGTGGTCCCATTCACCCCTCAAGAAAATGGAGCAGCTGAAAAGTTGAATCGGACAATTTTAGAGAGAGCTCATTGTATGCTCTCTAATGTCGGGTTGGGAAAACAGTTTTGGGCAGAGGCATGCAACACTGCAGTTTATTTGATTAACCGTGCCCCCGTCATCTCGTTTAGATTTTAACATTCCTAAGGAGAGGTGGCTTGGGAAGAGAATTTCATATCATCATTTGCGGGTGTTTGGCTGTGATGCGTTCGTGCATATTCTGAAAGAACAACGAACGAAGCTTGATTTCAAATCAAAAAGGTGCATTTTTCTGGGCTATGGAGAAGATCAGTTTGGTTTTCGACTGTGGGAACCCGTTGCAAGAAAGATTGTGCACAGTCGGGATGTTCTTTTCAATGAGAAAAAATTCTCAGGTTTGCAGCCTTTGGACAAATCTTCTGATGAATACTTTGAGGTTGATTTGTTTGAAAATAGCCATGTTAAGAACACTTCAGTTACATTCTCTCAGCCTTTAATAATTTCTTGAAATTCTCTGCCTTCAGCTGTTGCTCTATCATCCCCTATTGTTGCTATTTCCTCTCCTGTTGTTCACACACAACCTTTAAAATAGGGTAATGAGCCCCCTTTAATTGCCACACAACCTTTGTCTGTTCATTCGTTGCCAAGTTTGTTTGATACGCAGCCTCATACACCTTATGCGTAGAATTTATCACTGAGCACACAAGGCAATTCACCTTCCTCACCTTATGTGCATCCTTTACCAAGTGTGGCGCAGCCATTTCTTTCTATTACGCCTCCATTGGTTCATTCGCTGCCCTTACACATTAATGTGCAGCCTCCACAAGGCTGTTCACAGCCTTTGCCAACATCCTCTTTGTTTTATGAGGCACCCTTAATTAACCAGTCGTTGCCTTCATTTGATAAATCACTGCCTCCAACAAATTCGCTGCCCTTGGCAATTGGTACGCAGTCTTTAATGGCTGGTTCGCAGCTTACACAGACTCATACACAGCCCTTGGGAATTCATTCGCTGCCATCCCTAAGAAATTCGCAACCTTCTTTGTTTCAAGCGTTGCCTATTACAGGCCCCATGCACCCTATAATTGGTGACTTGCTGCCACTACAAATCAATGCACAACCACTACAAAGGTCTACACAGCATTCTTTAAGACATACTCTGCCTCCACCAGTGCACTCTATCATGCATCAGGGACAGAGTATTAGCGATACACAGGGGCAGAAATTTAGAGACACTTATGCACAGGGACATGAAAACACACAAGGCAATGGTCATATTTTTCCCAATAATGCAAAAAATTTAGAACAACAGAGTAATTTACAGTCAGACAGTGACTCTTTATTAAGAAGATCAACAAGGATGTGGAAACCACCAAATAAATTTGATGATTTTTAGTTATTCTTAACAAAGGATTATAATCATGAATTATTGCTTTGTGGTGAAGTAGAGCCGACAACGTTCAAACAAGCTTGCAAGGATGCAAATTCAATCAAATGGATGGAGGCAATGAATGAAGAATTAGAGTCTCTTCATGCTAATGACACTTGGGATTTGGTTTCTGATCTTCCGCCAAATCAGAAACCTCTGAAAAATAAATGGGTGTATTGTGTGAAAGAGGAAGAGGGAGGTCATCAACGTTACAGAGCCAGATTGGTTGTCAAAGGTTTTGCTCAGGAGAAAGGCATTGATTTCAATGAAATTTTTTCGCCAGTTGTGTGAATGACTACTATTCGAGTAGTGTTAGGGTTGGTAGCCATTTGGGATCTTGAACTTGAGCAATTAGATGTCAAAGCTGCATTTCTTCATGGTGATGTTGAAGAGGAATTGTACATGGAGCAGCCTGAAGGTTTTGCAAAACCTGGTCAAGAGCATCTCTATTGCAGATTGAAGCGGAGTTTGTATGGGCTCAAGCAAGCCCCAAGGCAGTGGTATCTAAAATTTGACAGCTTCATGACTCAGCAACAATTTATTCGTTGTGATTCAGACCCGTGTGTTTATTACAAAAAGCTTCCAAATGGTGAGTTTGTTATTTTATTACTTTATGTTGATGATATGTTGGTTGCTGGCAATAGTGTGAGGATAGTTCGTGAGTTAAAACAACATTTATCTCAGCGATTTTCCATGAAGGATTTAGGGGCAACAAAGAGGATTCTTGGCATGAATATAATTAGAGATAGGAAAAAGAGAGAACTTAGATTATCTCAAGAAAAATATATTCATAAAATCTTAGATCGATTCAATATGAAGAATGCCAAATCTGTGAGTACTCCTTTGGCTGATCATTTTAAGTTATCCTCAGCTATGTGTCCTAAAACAGATGAAGAAAAAGAGTACATGAAACGTGTCCCTTACTCATCCGCAGTTGGCAGTTTAATGTATGCCATGACTTGTACTCGTCCGAATATTGCTCAAGCACTGGCAGTAGTGAGCAGATTTATGAGTAATCCAGGTAAACAACATTGGCAGGCAGTACAGTGGATATTTAGATATTTGAAAGGTACTTCTTATCGCGGTTTATGTTTCGGTGGTAAGGACATTCATCTACGAGGTTATGTTGATTCAGATATGGCTGGAGATCTGGATAAAAGACGTTCTACCACCGGTTATACTTTCACTTTTGCTGGGGCAACGATCAGTTGGGTTTCTAAGTTGCAACAAGTGGTTGCACTTTCTTCTACGGAGGTCGAATATATTGCTCTTTCAAAAGGGGCAAAAGAAATGATCTGGTTGCAGCGATTGATAGGTGATTTGGGGTTTCAACAATTTGTTTTTACTCTTTTTTGTGACAGCAATAGTGCTATTCACTTGTCAAAGAATTTAGCTTTTCATAATTGGACAAAGCACATAGAGCTGCGATATCACTTCATTCGCCATTGTATCAAAGAGGGGAAGTTGTAGGTACATAAAATTGACACAAAGCTCAATCCAGTTGACATGTTGACGAAAGTAGTTCCGAGGGAGAAGTTTGAATTTTGTAGAGCTTCTCTCAAACTTGTGCAACTTTGACTTTATCTCTGCAGCGGTGGGATATCTCTGAGTAGCAATTTGGTCTTCAAGTGGGAGATTGTTGGGTTAACTGAAGCCCAAATTAGCAAGTTGCTTTCTTTTTTTGAAATGCTTTCTCTTTTTTTGTAATTACTTCTATTGGCGTGTGGGGCCAATTTAGAAGTTGTCTTTTCGAATGGATCTTTCCTTTAATTCGTTGAAGGTTGTTTGACATATTAAGAAGTTGTTGGCTGAATGTAAAGATTTTAGAACTTTGTGATTAATATGAGATAATCCCTGAGTGTGGACGTAGCCATCAAATTGATGGTGAACCACGATAAATCTGTGTTCTTATTTTGCGATTGATTTTATCTTTTATTTTCTGCAATTTCTCTTTCACTTTCATTCTGCAATTATATTCAACATAATTTAACCGATTTGGTACTATCAGACAACTTTTTGTGTGGAAGAATTCTAGCGACATTGAGCAACATCACAACCTTAAAGAGGCTAAACCTCTCCGGCAACTTTTTCAATGGAGATCTCAAAATCCAATTTCCTTCTTCTATAGATGTTTTGTTTGCTCATTCTAATATTTTTTCTGGGACCCTACCTGCATAATGGGCTAATTGTACAAACCTTACTCTTCTTGATTTCAGCAAGAACAGATTTGTAGGTGAGCTTTTTTCACACCCTCTTTCAACTTGTCGAAAGTTGAGGGTTTTAAGCCTTAGCTCTAATGAGCTTAATGGCCATATTCCTCTATGGATTAAAAATCTCAGCAGATTACAGGTGTTGGATTTATCCAATAATAAATTTGAGGGAGGAATCCCCCCTGCTCTAGAGGACCTGACGGGATTCAAAAGCCCTAAAGTTTCACAACTAGGTGGCACTACACTCTATGATGATATACGGCCATCATAATGAAAGGAATCGAATATAGACTAGAATATGTGATGGTTGCAAACACTATACTTGATCTATCAACAATCTAAAAGGGGAAATACCACCAAACATTGGGAATCTATCCTAGCTGAGGTTGCTAAATCTATCTAGAAACCAATTCATAGGTACAATACCAACATCTTTGGGGCAAATAGAACCTCTAGAGCAGTTGGATTTGTTTCAAAATAGATTAAGTGGGAAAATACCTAAGGAGCTATCTCAATTATCCAAGTTGAGCTACTGGAATGTATCTTTCAACCACCTTTGTGGGCGAATACCGGAAGGGAAACAACTTATGACTTTTGATGAGAGATCTTACTAGGGAAACCCTATGTGTTTATGTGGGTTTCCATTAAAAGCTTGCAAACATAATAAAAGTGTAATAGTGCATTCCCCTACAAAAATGGTGGGTAAATCAATGTTGAATAAAGTGGAAGAACATGTCTCACTGATTGCTCTAGGATTGGGATTTGGGATTGGACTGGGTGGTACAATATCAGCAATAGTATGGTGGGACAAACTTCTACGTTCCATGCGGGGCCCCAAAATAAGAGGCTTATGTGCAGTTGTAGATTCCCAAAGTTGCAGTTGGAGTTTCAACTACAACCCTCACTTCTCCTTTGCCTCATTCACTAGTTAGTTGCTCTATCTATTTATGAAATTTAAAATATTTTTATCAGCAGAAACAATCATCAAAAGATTAGGCTATAAGGCATTGTGTACTAGCATAATGTTTCCATTACTAGTGGTTGTGGGAGAAGAGAAGTTTGTAACAATTTCAATGATAGCAGTCTAAGAGAGAATAAGGCCTGTGTAAGAGTGTGTAATAGGATATGCAAATTGATTTTCTTGCTAGCATGTGATTTAAGTCATAAATATATTGTGATATATTTTTAGTTTTTATTTTATTGTCAATATTTTTGAAGATATATTTTCTAGTTTATCATTAAATGTATGAAAATTGTATATCATTATATTTTTTCTTTGGCTTGTTTTGTTTGGGAAAACTTTTATATGATGATTAACATACTTGCACATCTTGAACACAAAAAGTCTCTATAATGATAAATTATATATTATTGCATTTTTGTTGACTCATTTTGTTTGGGCTAGATTAATATTATCTCATATTTTCAACACAAAGTGTAAAAAATCAAGTGTCTCTAAAATGGTAAATGATAGCATTCTTCCATGGATTATGTCAATATTATGAACTTGTAATCTCTAGAATAGGAACAAAACACATATATGTTGTACCAACAATTTATAGGAAGCAAATAATTTGTTAGAGCTGAAATTTTATTTAATCATTAGTCTTTTAAATGGAAGATAAATACCATTTTTATGGTGGAGTAGGATTAAAAGAGATTTTTTCTTATACTTTAAACAAATAAACCTTTTAGAGTTTTTAGGACATGATTGTTCATATCTACAACATAACTTTTTCACTATCTCAATTGAATATGGGGTCTCTAGACAAGTTTTCAAACATTTTTATTTATTGGATATTATTTGTCCATTTTATTTTGTTTAAAGATTTTTATCACAAACCACTTGTGAAAAACTATATCCAACTATGAAGAATCATGACCTATTCATTCACTAATCATCGAAGGAATATAAGATGTTACTCAAAAAAGGTCCAACAAAATAATGCTTAATGATTGTTTACTCCTACTACTATTTCAAAGACTTTTGATTGATCCCAAAACAAAACAAAAAGAGCATCAAAGGCCTTATGAATAGTAGTTCAATCCTATCATGGAGTAAATGTAATTTATATAATGTAGTGAGGGTGGGAAAAACTAAATTGAAATCTTATTCACCTCTCTTTGAATATTGATACCACTTTGTTTATTTATCTTGTGGGTTGATGACACTACATGTCATTCTCTTTGAGAATATTTTTTTTGTCCTTTCTCAAAACTATTATAGCCTAAAGGTACTTATTTTTTCTTCACTTCCACTCACTTGTATGACCTAGCCATATTTAATTCTTTTGATCTCCACCAACCATAGTTGCTTCTCATTACCCTACTATTGTCTATTCTTTTATGATCCTACCATATAGCTTGGCTCCATGGTCCACACATATCCCTTTGTTTCTCCTAAGATCAATGAGCTAGTCATTGTCCTACACATTGAATCTATGTCATCACTATAAGTTCCAAGAAGTATCCCATATACTCTTGCCCATTTTCTTGAGTCAACATCACATGCATATAATTCGTGGTACAACTATTCCTACGTCCTTAAGTCCCCTTTCATAGGATCTCTATGAAAATCTGTTCTAGATGCTCCATTCAAACTAACTCCTTGAACCTTTCCACTTATATCCCTTAGGGAAATATATGACTTCCTTGAAAGGCTTCAAAATATAGCATGGATAGACTCTCTTGTATCCATCCTTATTTCATTATTCCTTGACTTACCTGGTCTCACAATATTTCCCTGAGTTGCTCCTTTGCATTGTGACTAGTTGAGACTCCTTGAATCCACCTTCTTCCTACATCCTTGATGCTACATTGACAACCTCCTTGAGTTTGTCAACCACTATAGTAGTATTGGTATCCCATATTGGCCAAATTTGTTCTTTAAACCCTTTGAGCTTCTTTTTTATTACATAGGAGGAGTAGACTTCCTAATATAGCTTATCTATCCACATCCTCATATATGGCTAGATTAGCTCCACACCATGCCCCACATAGCCATGTTAATGGATCCTTGACCTTATACATTCTAGGTAGTCATACCAACACCAAAGAAAGAGTAGTCCAACCCATTTTCCCTCATGGACTTCTCTACACATCCATACTCACCTCATTAGGTTTCCTAAACTCATTGTCTATGGCCCATCTAAATATCATTAGTATTAGATTCCATATCCAACCCAATAGTGATATTTGAGATACTTCCCTCTACACCATTCCTTCAATGGCCTTAACACTCTATACAACTTTGTTATTCATTAAAAATTATCTCTAGTCGTATACTCTTTGATTACATATTAGCTCACCCACGATCTCTCACATCATGACCCTATTCTCAAAGTCACTTCTATCTCCTTCCCATGGGACTGGAGGTATTAGGCCTCTTTTGTATCGTATATAGGAAACCTTCTTTAGCACCCAACTTAGACACCTAAATATTCACATACCCCAAGCTCTAATTAACACAAAAAATAACATTATTCACCTAAATTATCAAGAACTGCTACTCGCATGGATAATTTACATACAATTTATCCCATGCTAAATAACCAACTACTCTACTTCACTAGTTTGGGACTATGTGCAATCATCCACTAAGAAACTTCACCACACCAATGTAAGGCAATATTACTATCCTTCTTCCCCAGGATCCATGTAGAACACCTAGATTCTTCCAAGCCTAGGTGGTGGGACTTCATGGTGTTTTTTCTTTACAAGAAAACCTCAAATAGGTTTTTAGTCTTTAGGTGAAGCAATGAGGGATGTGACTTGAGAAAATGGTCCAACATTGAGGGTGTTAGATGAAGGTAAAATAGTATGTTCCACTTGTAGGCCAAATGTAAAGTATTTGGTTGATCAAAACAAAGGGGGCTTTGATCAAATTTGGTTAGCACTTAAACTCAATAGAAGCGCATTCAAGAATAAATAGTGATGGGTAAAAGCACAAACCCATGTCACACTTTATAAAGGAATCAATCAACAAAAAAAAAATTTTGAACTTTGACCACATAAAAGTGGTCTTTATGTTTTGAATTTCAAAATGATGTAAGCTAATGAAATGTAGAACTTTTGATGAAGTTTATTCCTGTAATTTTTTCATATTTTTTAAAAAAAATTTTCATTATTGTTTTGATGAATTTGATGAAGTGACTTCACGGGCCGTCAAGAAACAAATTGAAAAAAATTTAATTCTCCCTATTTTTTTTTTCTCCAAATAGGTAACTTCAATATCTAGTGCATGGAAAAAAATAAAAAATTTGATGTATATTTTTTTGGTAATAACATTTTAAAGTCAAACTTGTTAGAATTTGACAGTTTTCATGGGTTGTCAACTATTGCCTATTTTTTTAATCATTTTTTTTATAAATTATACCCTTTTGAAGAGGACTCTATCTTCTACTGCCCCATATATTTTTAAAAATTTTTAATATGTTTTACTATTTTTTTTAAAAAAAATTAATCAACCTCTTTTTTAACTTTAACAAGCTAGTTGCATTATTTTAAAAATAAAATATATTAAAACTAATCAAAATAATTAATGTTCAGATTCACCACTTTGAGCTCTACAAAAGAATATTTTTTTATAAAAAAACCATCATTTTGATTGAAGAAATACTTAGTTGAAGTTGAAAGTTTCAGAAAATTCTTTAAAAAGTTGAGTTGGCTACCAACTAGGATGCCAATTAGACAGTTTTGGCCAAAAGGGTTTCTATAGAAAGGGTTTCGGCCGAAACCCTTTCTATTGAAACCCTGCACATAAAATAAGCCAATTTGAAAACCAATTTCAAAGTGGCAAAGGAAAAAAATTATTTCTTAGGTTTCGGCTGAAACCCATTTGACCGAAACCCTGTGTGCCACGTATATGCCACATGGTTTTAGTCAAAACCTATTTGGCTGAACTTTTCTAGCCTAAAATATTTCGCTCGAAACTATTTATTTGACTGTAAGTGTGACATAGCTTTGTGCTTTTACCTTGATGCTAGCTAATTTTTTTGGCACTTGTAATTGAGAAATTAGTAAGCTATCTCTTTATACACTAAGTCCTTTGCTTCTCCTTTAGTCACATTTCTAGGAATTTTATTTTATTCTCATTTTTTAAATTTTTACCTTTTGAGTTAAATTTGTAAAATAAAAAATCACAACTTTAAAAAATAAAACAATATATATAATTAATAAAAGTATATATTTAATACAATAATTAAATATTTAAAATTATAAAGTAAGAAAATTATAAATCTATAAAAGAAGCAACATAATTAAATTAATAATATATTGATACAAATATCGCTTACACTATTTTTTCTTTTATTAAAACAACTTGATACCAAATTGTTGAAGAGGAAGACATAATTAAAAGGCCCACACAAGAAATTGGAGTAAAGGAGGTTTCATAGATAATTGGAATGAATCAACTAGAGATCAAGATGTGCGGAAATAGAAATTTGACAGAAAAGGAAACAAAGATTATAAAAGTAACCAACTAGTAGGGGGATATACCAATAAAGGAATAAAGGTTTTCTAATATTTTTTCTCCCTACACAATGGCAGATCTAGAATTGTGGAATTCAAATGATCATTAGGGGAAAAAAAATAGCAAGAAGATTTATGATAATCACAAAAGATCTACAAATCAAACTTGGTAGAAAAATCAATATAAAAATGATCAATAAAATCCCTAGATTAAAAAGGATGATTATGCCAAGCCCCCAAATTTTCTATTTGAAGAAAACTTAACTCCATTGGGGAAAATATTAGAATATTCTAGCCCATTAGGCCCATCAATCAAAATTGAAGAATTCTCATTGATGAAGTGAACAATCATCTAAAATATTGTTCCTTTTTTCCAAATTTGTAAATTATTGGCCAATGAAGGAATAATTAAAATATTAGACTCATGCCAATCATGGATGCAATATAAAATTAAAAATATAAGGGATAAGTTTTATAGAATGCACTATCATATATTTAAAAAAATAAATTCTAGAAGGAGCAATGTGGATGGAAAATGACTTTGGAATCTCTCTTAGAGACTAGGAGGTGAACTTTGATCTATTAAAAGTAAAAATTTATAAAGTGCCAATGTGGACCTAATTTTAAAATCTCCCAATAAAGCACCAAGAACCAAGAATTCTCACAAACATTGGAAATGTGTTAGGTTCCTTCATTAAGATTGATGACAATGTTGTGGAAGGAGAAACTAACATCTATGCACACTTATGATTATAAATTGATCTTTCATGACCTATTCCATTATAAATAGAGCTAAAATTAACCTCTAGAGTATGGTCTCAAATGGTAGAGTTGAAAGAATCTCAGTTGTGATGTGAAAATGCAAAATGCTAAGTCATAAAACCAAGAATTATAGAAGAATAAAAATAAATAAGGTAGAAATGCATGAAAGGGAAGAAAAGAAGGGATCCTAGAATAGAATTGACCTTAGCTAAAAATCTTAATGAAAGCCAACAAGAAGGGTAAATAGAAAATTTAGAAGAAAGAAAAATAATCCTATAGGATCTATAGATTAATAAAGTAGATTACAATGAACACACGTGAAAGAGGAAGAAAAAGTAACAAAGCACTGAGGGAAGGAGCAATGACTAAAAGCTAGCTTAAATTTTAACAATGATTATGAAATCAAGGAATTAGGCATCCCTTCTCAATTGTTAATGGAGATCTCCTTAGGGAAATAAAGGTTACCTAATTAAGCATTAGAACTAGATACTTTAAAGTTAGATATGAGTATGTGCAAGGAAATAAGGGACCGATTGTTGTATTGTGGAGCCTAATCAAACTTGTTCTTAAATTTTCTCCACCCTTGTTGGTGCGTTCCCCCCCTCCCAATTATTTAACAGAGGAATGCAAGGAGGTATAGCCCCTCTTGCGAGGGCTAGGGGATATTATCCCCTCGACGAGGGCTCATGGGTGGAGCCCACGGTGGGGATTTGGGGGCAACTCCCCCAGCAAGGGCTGCTAGGGGTAGCACCCCTAAAGCAAAAAATGGCCATTATTTTAATAAGGAAATTGCCACTAATTTGAATATGAAATTCGGTTGCAAACAATTAAAAAAATGCCCAAAATATGAACAGTTTGGTTGCACATTTGGACCAATAGTCACATTGGAATTCCTGAAGTAGTGCATGCATTGGAAAGTTAACAACCACATGAAAATCAAAATTTTCATTGTTGTGTGTGAAGTTTGAGGTTGATTTGTTGCAGGGTGTGTAAGCAACAAAAAATAGAAGGTTGTGGTTTAGTGACAAGTTTGTGCATTGGGAACACGTAGCAAAGTGTAGTAGAAACAAAGCAATGAAAACATTGCAATACGTTTTTTCAAGTTATTTATAATTACATTTGTTGAATATTAAATAATAAAGAGACTCTATTGTTGGTGGATGTAGCCCAATTTTAGGTGAACCACATCAAATTCTTTTGTACTATTATTGTCATTTATTTTTGTGTCTTGGTTTTAATTTCATGTGTATTTAATCTCTATTAATCTACATATAACTGGTATAATTCTATTTGTAATTTCTAACATCAAAAGGGGGTCAAAAGTGACCAATTTTTTTGTAAATCAATAATATTTGATCTTGGATGAATAATTGAAGATATTAGTGCTCAAAATTTGAAGATGTGACTAGAACAAGATTCATAGTTCTCAAAATCTAGTTTATAAACTACTACTTTTTTTAAATGATGGATATTAACATGTTTAAATAGGGGGAGCACACAAAGTGCTCATGTTTCTCTTAGAAAAATATAACATAGTTTCTAGTGTACTCCCACAATAAAATTTCAAACTTTTTAAATATATTTCATAAATAATTTCAATAGAAACTTGGTTAAAATAACATAGTTTATGCCTAACTTTTTTGCTAATATTTTAATAAATGTATGATTTTTTATTAATTTTCAATATGGACACATCTTGAAAAAATGAAACTTAGTTAAGTGTGCTCCTCCTTATTGTTAGTGTAAATAGAGTCATTATCATACCTAGTTAGCTAATCATCTTTCTAGAATTGACCTATTCACACCTAGCTTAAGTCTACTTCGATTCATTTTTCTTTTGTCTTACTTCATATGATTGAGACATGTGTCTTCATGACTTAAGACACCTATTGATACTTGTTCACGCACTTGTCAAGTGAGATCACAAGTGTTCCACTCCTACCTTCTCACCTCTTCATACTTTCCTATATATGCAAAGCTTGATTATTATATTACACACTCTTCATTTTTTATTTGGTAGACATACTATTGTGCATATTTTATTCGCCTATGGAAATTGTTTCATGCTCTTGATCTTAGCATTCTCCAACATGGTATTAGAGCCATAAGAGCTTGTTGCTTCTTGCATTGAGGTGACTCCTACACATAGCCCTATCAACTAAGTGCCATAGAGCTATACGGATTGCACCATCGCATTCAAAAGATTTGAGAAATGAAAAAATACCTTTCATTTCACCAATTTCGATAAATTTTTATTTTTTATAATTTTTTTTTATCTCTGTTCACATTGTACCGAAAAGTAGTAAAAATTTGAAAAAAAAATTAACAAACGACCAATTTCTCCTTTGCCCATCTACTCATTAGAGTAGATATTTGTAATTTTGCAGGCATTTCTGGTCTATTTGTCCTATTTGCAAAATTTGTGGCCTCGTTCGCCTACTTGTAAGTTTTATTGAGTTAGCCTTTATTTGCAGCAACATATTCCTTGTGTTTGGCTTGTCTTTTCCTGCAAATTCACACACAAACACATATTTTTGTATTTGTGCTCCTCTTGAGAATACCACTCTCTAGAGGTGTGACAATTAGATCTGTGGTTCAGTAGCATTCTTCAACGGCCTGCAAGGAAAATTTGCATTGGAGAAGGGCGGCATCATCTCTGCTCATTCGCTAGGCAAAACCAACTTCAACTACAATGGAGGGGTATTCAAGCTGCCCAACTCGTGTGTATCAAATTCTATACGCAGCCATCAAAGCCCTTTCTCTTCAATGAGCAGCTTGCGTAGGGTTTGTTGCAAATCCGTGGATAAAATAGCAGAGGGCATAGAAAATAAAGGAGCTTGATCTATTAGAGTTTGCAGTTTCATTAAAAGAAGGAACCTTTGCATTGCTTGGAGATTGGCGCGTAGGAGTGAATATGTCAATCAACAATCAACGTCCATTTGTTGGCAATGACTAGGTATACACCAACCTAAATTTCCAGTGGCCTTGCGAATGCATTCTTTGAGTGTTGTTTGGATCCTCACAATAATCGGATATGGTTTCAATCATGCAGCAATTATGTCAAGATGCCTAATGGAAACTGCATGCTTTGATTCGACACTGTTATAGTGCAGGTGCAACAAGCTCAGTTTAGGCTATCGAGCTTATTATTTTGTAATTTCAAATATTGTAGTATGCTTTTTATCATTTACAAATTGAACTGAATACAGTTGGCATCTTGAAGATTGTATGGATTCCAGTTGGAAGCGAGCACTCCATGTGGGCAGCGATCAACATATTTCATCAACACCTGCAAGGAAAGTGTTATTGGTGTGAAGGGTCATGGTTATCTGCTCCAGCTTCTCTGTATGCCCTTTCCACTTGGACAATACCCCCAAGCGGCCTCATACAATCAATAGATAGTAATCTCCCACACTGCAAACTTCCATGCAGCTTCTACCACTCAACGACTCATCCAACAATGACCTCTCACCTTTGACTTGGTCGACCTCACACTTGGTGTCCCTAGTCTTGATCAATCTCTCCCATCAGGGATTCATACTTTTTTATTAACTAAAGCATTAAATGTTCACATTTTAAGTTAAACTAGTGGCTAATGTTTATATTAAGCATTTTGTGCCATGGTTATTTAATTGCCTGATTCATTTTAAAGCTTGTAAGGGTTTTTTTTCCTTTTTTGCATAACTTACAAATGGAAGGGTGCTTTTTCAAGTGTGAGTAGTCATTGGAAATATGGTTTTGGTGCCAACATTTTAGCGTCAAAATGTTTTTGAAATTGTGTTGTTTAATTGCAGTTTTTCCTCTTTGAAGTCAACATTGTAAGCAAATTTTGACGAGGCATAACTTTCACCCTAGTTATCAAAATTTTGCAACTTTTTTTATTTCTATCAGAATTTCAAAAAGGAATCTAATTTTGTATGTAAAAATAAGATCCATGTTAACTTTTTTTTACAAAATTTTTAAAAATCTCTGTGAGTTATAAATGGAACATTTTGGCATCTGATCTTCACAAATTTGTAAAATTTTCTTGCACATTGTTTTGGGGGGCTACAATAGTAATAATAATTACTGGGGGCTCTCTAAGTCAAGGGGCAATCTAGGTGTTTCTTTTTTTAGTTTGTTGGTTCATGTGATCATGTCTCTCACACTAAATACGTTCCATTTGATTATTCTTTGTAATCCTCCTAATAAATAGGAAATCAAATGTGGATATTGTGGCTCAAGAAAAAGGCATACAACAAAAGAATGTTGATTTCATCGAACTAAGGAATTAGAGAAAATTCTTTGCAGTCATTGTATTTCCTTCCCTAATTCTCTAGTTCTAACACACAAAAATATCATCCAATCTCACTCAGACATCTTGCGAGAAAACATCATCATTTGGAGATGAACAATATAGTCTGATAACTTGCATTGATATCTCATCTCCCATATCCATGAGTTTCAATGATTCTTTGCATTAGGTTATTGCTATTGGTAATTCAGATCCACCTCATTGGGATGCATATCTACCATACATCGTATCTTTGTTTGTAGACTCCCACCTTGTATATTTAGATGACACTATTGAGGACATTCATCTTCTATTTTATGTTATCTTTGATGAAGTTATATCACCATTTCCATCTTTAGATATTGCTCTTATCTCACCTACATCAACTTGTGTCATGAGAGATTATGAAAAAAATCTTGAGTTATCATCATCTACAGCTATATTAGATTCACATTGGTCTAGACATAACCATACATCCAGGGTCCTTGTTCCAAAATCACCTATGGTACCTAATCCATCTTATTAGCATTTGTCACACATCAACATTGGCTTGGAGATCTTTGAGCATCTTTTGAAGGCATCATTGGCATCATTTCATTTTTTGAATCATTTTTGTTGATAGAAAAACCTTGATTGGAATTTAAGGTTTAATATTTTGTTATATGTAGTCAACCTTGATGTGATGTAATAAAAAGGGAGAACTTAGATATGTAAGAATTATAGACAAAATTATCATAAATTATGCACATTAATATATACATACATTACATAATATATTCATATACTTTAGTGTCTTATACATGTCTTATAATTTATTCATCATGCTTCATCCATATATATCTTATATATATATATATATATATATATATATATTTATATATATATATCTTATATATATATATATATATATATATACTGCCTATATATATATATACCACTATACTCTTATATCTTTCACACTTCCTTATTCTCATATATATTTAATCCATTGATTCCACACTCTCTCACACTCTTATCTCAAACTTTCCCTTCTTTATATAGCCTCTTAATACATTTTCATAATGGTTTTCCATCATATCCTTTCATAATAAAACTTAATTATCTTATTCCCATGAATTTACCTTTTTCTTTATAATATTTTACACTTTTATAGCTTATTTAGGCACATTAGAGGCATTTTAAGGCTATTTAAGAGGTATATAACGGATATGTGGATCTAGAAATCACCCAAATAACATATGAGGTGCCTCATATCCCTCTATAGGTTGCCAACAATGTGCATCATTAAGAGACATTCACTTTTTACTTCCCCCATATTCCTATCTGGAATGGGAGTTATTTTGCACATATTTGTGGTGTTGTTTCTTCCCAAGGGGATATTTATGTTGTTCAACATTTTTGGATCATCTTCTAAACATCTAGTTCCGAGCATCTATAAGAACTACATGCATCATTTTTAGGGGAGGCTACATGGTTTTGTTTTTACTCAGTTTTTGGAGGAGGCATTTTCTCACATGGAGTTCATCACTTCACATTTTCTGGGGGGTCACATGACCTTCTCTCTTTTATCTCCTATGGGGAGAACGTTCTTGTACTTATGTGATAGAATTAGTCATGAGGCATAATCATGAGTTCTCCATCTATCATTTTCTTCACTTGTACATTTCATTTCATTGCATCATTTCTCTTTTGGAGAGGGGTTTTTATTTCCCACTAGGTTTTTCTCCTTCACTCCACTTTATGAGATACTTTTTACATGAATACCTAACCTATCCTAGTAATTGGGACTCACAATTAGTGCATACATTACTCTGTATGTTGCACTTAAGAGGGGTGTTAGTGTAAATAGAGTCATTATC